>JAGFMF010011971.1:1140903-1182146 GCA_019455555.1 Galemys pyrenaicus | reverse complement strand
CCTTCCTTCCTTCCTTCCTTCCTTCCTTCCTTCCTTCCTTCCTTCCTTCCTTCCTTCCTTCCTTCCTTCCTTCCTCCCTCCCTCCCTCCCTCCCTTCTCTCCTTCCTTCTGCAAGTCATCCTGAAATTCTCATCTTCATTTTCTTCTAAATCAGTCTTCAGAGAGCCATGAGAAGAAATGGCTGGGTGAGGGCTGAGATGGAGGATTTACATACTCGTATTCTTTCTTTTAGCCAGTTTTCCTTCCTAGAAAGTCTCTTAAAGTGGATTAAAAACTCCTCCAAAGCCCTGGTGTGTTTGTGGTCCCTCTGGTACTAGCTATACCTGGGGCCTGGGGCCTTTTTTTAATGAGATAGGCCCTGACCACTGGACTGAGACAATAACTAATCAGAACTTGGAGGCCCAACCTCAGTACAGGAGCTGGGGTTCCTTTGAGCCACACACGTGTTAGGGGCCACTGAGCTGAGGAAGGGGTGCAACTGTTGCAGAAGCAGCCACTGGAGTGGGGGTGGAGGTGCTTGCTCTTCAAAGCAGTAGGTGCAAACCTCTGCTTGCAGCTCATTAGTGGGTTCTGAGATGAAGGAAGCTGTGGAGACCAGCATTTTCCAGCAATGAGATGGATTAGCAAGTTGGAAGTGCCCCTGAACAGCAAGGGAAAGGTCTGCCTTGGGAGCTTTAGTTTCAGTTCCTGTGCCTGGGAATGTGCTGGATGGGGAGGACAAGCCAACTGTCTTTCTGCTTCCCAAGTCACCGCCAGCCTAAGTCACCCCCCTACCCCACACCCCCACCCCCACCACCCCCACCCTCGTGCAAAATGCTTAGATCTGGAGGCTTAGAGTGAACCCAGGTTGTATTAGATAGAGGGACGCAAGGCCCCCTAGCTGAGAATCCGATCCTGCGGGGGTCCTTGGCCCTATGGAGAGAGGAGCTGGAGAGCACGGGGAGGGGGCGTCTGGTGATTTACTCCCTGCTCGTCTTGCAGGAGAAGTGCAGTAATTCGAAACAGTTCTCACAGTAGCGTCCCTGACAACTTAATGTATTTTTTAAAAAGAGAGAGAGAGAGAAGTCATTAAGCGGCCCCGCCGCGGTGAAGGGGAGGCGTGGACTCGAGGAGGCAGCTGGACGAGCCAGGACAGGATCTCGGTCACGGTTCCTCTGGCCTGTGTGGCGCGCTCTGCAGCGCGACCTTCGCAAGATTTACCGAGAGCCTGGCGGGATCCAAATAGAGGGTCCCTGACCTCTTCGGCCTGGAAGGAGGGGGTCCCTGTGGCTCAGGACACCATCGCCTCCAACCCACACCCGCCTTTTCTGTTCCTCCACCCGCAGGACTTCCTGCAAGGAGACTGCACCAAAGCGAAACAGAAGCTGAACTGGAAGCCTCGGGTCGCTTTTGATGTAAGTGTCTTTTTTTTTTTTCCTTTTTTTTTGCGGGAATCCACGTGCGTGCAGGGTGCTTGCTGCAGGACTGATGGGGAACCAGACCTGGAACTGGTGTGGGAGGACACTGAGCAGCAGCCCATCTCGGGCTGGTGCCCTGGAGGCCCCCGGGAGGATGAGGAGGGGACCGGGCAGATGGAGGACCCCTGAGGCCTCTCGCCCCCCCCCCCCACACACACACACACAGGGGCTAGAGCGCTTCTCTGGATGAGATAGCAGAAATGCCTCCTTCATTGCTCACCCGGTGTCTGGTCGCAGGAGCTGGTGAGGGAGATGGTGGACGCCGACGTGGAGCTCATGAGGAACAACCCCAACGCCTGAGCATTACCGGGAGCCTGCCGCCCCCCCCCACCTGTGGCCCTGCCCAGAATCAGCTGGTTGGGGGCTGCGGGGGAGCTCCCCGGAGGGATAAGCAAATCCAGATTCCCTTGTGCACCCCACTGTGCCTCGTGCCTGCCCCGGTGGAATCTGGGGCCAGCCGAGGTTTGTAGCAGCCGGGATGTGGCAGCGCAGGGTTCACTCCGCTTTCCTTTTGTCGAGGCCTTCTCTAAAGGGTTTGTGAAATCAGTAAGATGTTTGAATCACAGGTTCATTTTACTTGAAATTATGTCCTGGGACAGCTGAAATTGTGGGGCTTTCAAATTGTTCTTTTCTTATTAAAAATAGCCTTTCTATGAACCAGCACTAGCAGAGTCTGTTGCCGCTGTTTTCTCCAAGTTATAGAAGTAGTGATAAGCTCTCCCCGCAGCAACCCAACCAAAACACCCAAATCCATGCTTGGGAGTGAAATAGCTTCCTTCAGGCCCAGCTCCCTTTTGAGAGACCCCTGCTGCTGGATCCCTGCTGGGGCTCCTCCTAGTCTCTGCCTGGACATTTCATTCCCCCTCCGGTGACAATAAGCCACTCTCTGTAGCTGATCTGCAAACCCAGTTCCTGCAGAAAGGAGCCATTCACCCTGGTGTGCACCACTATAATTAGAACCCACAGAGCTCTCACCATTTCAAAAGACGGCTTCAGAAACTCAGGGGGGGATAGAAGAAGAGACCTGAGGTAAGTAAATATTGTTGGAACATTCCATGCCAAAGTCCCTGGGTTACCCAGAGGTCTCTCAGCCCATGCCTTGCTTGCGCTCTAGAATCTTTCACACAATGCTGACTTCCAGCGCTTGGAAGATCCTTTTTAAAATCTAAGTTTGATGTAGTCATTCAACCCATTTGTATTAAGTGCCTCCCAGATGCCAGGCACTTGAACTACCTCAGCATTCATTAGAAGGTATAATGAAGAGGTTTGAGGCTGGGCCTCAGCCTGGCTGGGTGAAGGGGCTCTGGGGTATCATGTCAGTTGGAGGGCTTCTGCCACAGGTATGTGTACCTGAGCCAGCACAACGTGTGTGCACAGCTGAAGGCAGGTGGACCCACACACGTATGGATGCACAGGCGGCAAGCGGGGATCCTGTACAGGTGTCTACCTCGGCATGAAACGCAATCTCTCCCCTAGAACAAATTAGGTCAGGACTCTTCTTCTCCCCCTCGCTCTCCCTCCAAGGAAAATAAAATAAAACTTTATAGCAAATGGAATTCCAGCCTTTGCACATGCTGCTGGGAGCGGGGGTGAACTATTTCTGAATGTCTTCGCCGGCAGGTTTATGATCTGGGGGAGGACCCAGACTCCGGGCTGGCGGCAGGAGAGAGGGCTCTTTGTGTGGCTGCCTGAGCTGCTGCGAAAGCCTGCTGGCCAGGGGCAGCCTGGGCTCCGATGGAGCAGAACTGGGGCGGCCTGAGCTGGCCCACCCGGTTCTCAGAAGCTGCCCCCGATCGGGATGCTGCTAATTAGAAACAGATGGTCCCTGCAAGGCTGAGCCCCCACAACTATGCAGGCTGGTGGGTGCACATTCACACACAGACTCCAGTACATATATCCAAACACGCTCACGCATGCAAATACACACCGAGGATCAAACCCGCATATACATTCACTCACTTGCTAGACACAAAGCCTCCAACACAAAATCTCAGGGACACTCTCACACTCCCCTTCCCTGTGAACCTGATGCACAAGCATCCCCTCTCCTCCTCTGAACCACCCCCAGATCTTACCTCCTCTGAACCCAGCCCCGGTGCAGAGGCCACTGAAAGAAACTCGGGTCTGTTTACTTCCATGTTTTATGGTTTGTTAGTCCCATATCATAAGCTCCTCAATGAGGACCCTGAGGTTCCAGCAGGGGCTTAATGGGACTTGAGTGGAGCCCTAATGGTGAATTGCTCTCTCAAGAGGACTGGAGCATCAGTTTCTGAAGGACACAGAAGGTATTTTGGTTGTATCCTCAATGGGGGTGTGAGGGTTTGGCATAGGACTCCCCAACCCTCCATGTATGTGTTTAAAAGAAGGAAAAAGGAACAGATTTCCTTGCATACCCTGTTCTTTCTTTTTGTGCTGTGAATTCTATTTGGACATCCCTCAGGACAATTCTTATTAAAAGGTTTCATCTATCTTAAGTCTCGACTCATTTCAGTGAATTTACTCCCCTCCTACACACTTCTTTTTTTTCCCCCTCTGCTCAGCCAGCTCTAGCTTTTATTCATTTTAGTTGTGATAAAAGAGCTTCTACCTTCTTTTTTAGTAAAAACTAAGAAAGTCAAACTCTCAATGCACTGAAATGTGATAGCAACGCCGTCAAATGCCCTGTTTGTACCTCAGATGAGCAATAAGATGTGTGGCCCCACTTCCCATGGACCCTGCCTGCCAGACGCCTCCGTGAGCTGTTGTCTGCTGCCCTTTGCCTTTAAGGAGTTAGTGGAGGTAGACACAGCACAATAAACCTGACACACCTCCACAGCTGCCGGGGACCAAGGCCAGAGCGCAGGCTGCCCGTTCTACAAGGGAAGTGACCAAGAGCTTTGGAATAGAAATCACGCAAACTCAATTCCAGGCTATCCTTATGCTTCAGTTACCCAGGAGCACCAGGCTCCTCTTGATCTCCACTAATCATTTTTACAAACACCAGCCAAGACAAGTGAGTACCCCTGGCTGCTGGTGGACTAGAACTTCCCGGTGTCACAAGCTTTCAGCAGGAGGTGTCACTTTAAATTTTTGCTTCATAATAACCCGAAATGCTCTGTTTACAATTGCCTTTTTAAGCCCTAAGAAAAGGCCTCAAAGAACCCCAGGCACCTTGTGTTTAGAAATTTCAACCAGGTACTATCTCAGAAAGTCCTAGTTCATGGTCATGGTCATCTTTCAGGGCAGGCGCAGCCGCCTGGAGTGGTTGGACTGGAGAAGGCTGGAGGGATCTCCCACCCGGACTGCACGAAAACATCGTGTGTCTGTTGGTGGACAAGTCTTACAAACCCCTCTACATATCACAACGTGCCACCACACCTCCAAGAAAGTGTGGATTTTCATCACGGGAATACCCAAAATGTTCACCACCAGCAGTGACAACCAAAGCCTCTCTGGGAGCTCATCCCTACCCTGTGCAGTCAGAAGTCCCACTACCCACAGTGGTGGCCTCCCAAGCACACAGGTTCAGGCAATGTTGATTTCTTTGGGGAGTGGGAGGTGGTGCACTGCCCAAGAAAACAGCGGGCAGAGGCCTCCTCATGACTTCCCAACTTGCTCCACCCAAACACACTGCATACCTCTTTGGGGGTATACCATCAGGGCTCACCGCCACTGGATATCAGGCCATTTGGCAACCCTGGACCACACTGTCTCCCCCAGCAGCAGGGAGCTGCAGGGATTCCTACCTAGGTCTCCAGGAGTACTCTGGCCTGGTGCCCTGCTGTGCCCCATCCCCAATGGCCTTTCCAAAGTCCTGTTACTAATATTCCCAGCCCACCCTCCCCTGTTTCTCATCCCTCTGTCTCTGCCCAGGGGCCCATGGACTGAGGTCTGACCTCAGGCCCAGCTGCCAACTCCCAGGCTCCTGCCCTTCCTCTAGGGTCAGGAGTCACACACAGCAGGCACCCCCCTTTTGATCTCGGAATGAGGGGGCCTGAGGTTTGCTTGGCCCGAAGTCTGAAGTCTGAGGACACTGGCACAGGTACCCATTGGGGACCGTGCTGAAGACCCCCTCACCCCACCCTGAAGGAGTAGGCAGAGACTTGGAATGGCCCATGTGCTGGCTCCCTAGGTCTGGGGGGGGGGGGGTAAGTTTCCTTGGTCCCCTACCCCTCCTGGACTGAGTGGTGCCTCCGAGACAGCCGGGTCCCTCCACCAGGCCCACGGCTGTGCTAGTTGCACACATCTGGGCACTGGCAATCTCGAGCTCTCCCACCCTGGGACGACGCTCCCGCCTGCGGCCTGATAGAGAACTGTGCTTCACCAAAAAAAAAAAAAAAAAAAGCCCTGCATCTCTGGCGGGTTTAGCCGACGACGTGCCTGTGCGCCCCGGGCGCACGCGGAGACCAGCGCTGGGAAGCCTAAGGCCCAAAGCCTGTAAGCTGGCGGGCGATGGACCTGGGGAGGCGGCCGAAATCCGGACCTTGGGACACGCTGGACTCCGCGGGAAGGCTCTGGGCCCCCGCCAGCCTGTGAGGAAGCGGCACAGCCCGAGGCCTCGGCCGGAATGGCGGCTGAGGGCGAGGGAATGTATATTTGGAAGGGGTCAAGACCTCGGCTGGAGTCTGGCTTTTTATGGCGAGGAAGCCGCCTGGGAAGGGCCTTCTGGCGAGGCTTTCCTGTTGTGCCACTTTTCCCCCAGGCTATGCTGGGGAGGGAGGAGGCTTTATCCGTGCAGCACCCCGGGCCCCTGACTCCTCCAGCCATTTCTCCCTCCCCCCCAAACAGAATCGGCCCGCAGGTCGCTGGGCGCAGGAGCCTGTTCGAAGGGTGTAGGAATGTCACATTATTTCTTGGTCACCAAACACCCTTGTTGTAAATCGCCCTCCTGCACCCCGATATTCTGTGCAACCAGTGGGAGAGGGCGCGCGGGAGTCCTGGACCAGAACTGACTACCCAGAAGATCAGCCTCCGCCCCCTTCCCTCTGGAAATTTCTAGCACCTAAACAGCCCTTGGCCATCCACCCCACACACTCTCTTAGGGGACATTTTAGGTGGAGGGTCCAACTCACTCTCCCGCTTTAGGTTGGCTCCACATTACTTCTCTCCCCCCACGTCCCCCCACCCCAAAGGCCAGCGCCCAGGCCCAGTAATTGTGTGAGTATGTCCTTCGCCGGTGATAATAATAAAAATTCTCTTTGCAACCTCCAGGAAACCCGGGGCCCCCCGGCTCGGTAGCCTCTGCTCAACGGTGTGCCGGCTACCACCCTCAATGAACTCTGGCTCTGCGGATCGCGCCCGACCCGGGCAAAGTGTCCACGGGCTGCGGGACAGGCCTCCGCAGCTTCGAGAAGCCTTGACAGTGATTTCAGTCGACTGGGAGGACAGAGATTTCGGTTTTCCTCTAATCACAGATGCTTAAAAATCTCACTGCCGCACAATTACCTACTCCCCATCCCGGACTGGTTCACCCTTCTGTAGCCATTAACAGCACTCCAGCACAGCCTCGGGGCAAAGGAATGCAGAGTTCCTAGCGCTCCTTGTATTGGTTTTCCTCCTTTTTTCCTGGGGAAGGTGATGGGGGTAGGGAGAGTTTCTGACTTTTCTTTCAGTCTCTCCCATCTCCACCCAAGTAGTCCTCAGACCCCTACAAAAGACCCGTTTATTCCCAACCTCCAATTCTGAGTCTCCCTCAGAACCTCCTCCCGCTTGTCCCTACACCCTATGGGACCCTTCACCCAGGTCGAACTAGAGGGATCCATCCACCCCACCTTCTGGCCCTGGCAGCCCACACACTGCTCACTCCCCTGCCCACCCAAGTAGCACCAAGCTGTGTTGACTTAGGGGCCAAATGAGCAGCCCACCCAACCTCTTCCTGGGAGCCACCTACAACCCCTGGCCCCAGGGCAGCAAGGCTCACCAGCAAGCTGGGGGCACCCAAGGGAGGCTCAGAGAAAGAAGATGATCCTAGGGATGAAGGACTAATGCCACCTGGAAGGGCAGGAAGCTGGGGAAGGGATCTCATACTGGTATGGGTCACCTGGTGAGCCCAGGAGGGGACCCTGAATCCAGCAGGAGCAACCTCAGGTCCTCTGCAAGGACCTGGCTGACCAAACTCCCTCTGGGGCCAGTCTCTAGGAAAGCTGCACCTCTTTGGGGGCTCCACCCTTCTCTGGGGTCTGGAAGACAGGCCCGGCCTGTACGCAAGGAAATTCCAGATCCTGCTGCATCTCCTATAATATGCTCAATATGCTGCAAATTTAAAATCAGTGAGGGAAAAAATCAAGTAAACAACAAAAAATATAATATAAAACAGAGGGTTTCTCTGGAGCCAGAGTGCGATGGGGAGGGAACACAACAAAGGTCTTCAGTGGGCCCTTCACTCTCTCTGCCGTATTTTGGTTTCCAATAAGGCGGACATGGTACATTTTGCTCAATTTTCCACTCCTAATCACGTTGAGAACGTTGTGGAGAACCGGCTTTCATTCTCCTGAATGGATTTTGGAGCTGGAATTCATTTAATTAAGTAGTACTTCTTTCTCCACTTGGACCTGGATGGAACTGCCAATCTTGCTCCGGTCTATCTGTCTGAGACCTGGGCTGGAGTTGGGCATCACATCATGTGACATTTGCCCATCCCCTAGTGGCCTCAGCGCAGGGTAGGCACTCCAACCACACAGGGACCCCCAAGGGCTGGAGCGAGGGCATGGCAAGAAGACCTGTGAGCATCTGAGAGGCAGAGGGGCAGAAGGCAGAGAGAGGGACAGAGACCAGACACGCAAGTACCAAGTAAAGATAATGTTGGATTCAACTCAAAGCCAGGGAGGTGGAATCTGGGGTATGAGGCCAGGAAAGTTCCAGCTTTGAATACAGAGCACAAATGGTTGGGAAGAACTTTCTGTTTAGGTGCAACTGAAAATGCCATTAATAAAAGCTCTTTGCAAGGAAACTTTTGACTCCTTAGTAATTGAAATAGGAGGGTACAGGAAAGTGGGGTTTTTGAAGCTGCCGCTTTGGCCCCAGAGCAAACTTCAGTGGTTCTGTGTGTGTGCCCTTTGTGGCCACTGTCTGAATAAACTAGGCTTTGTTTACGGGGCACCCTCCTGAGCATTGGGCTTCCTGGCCCTCTGCTCCCCCTTCTCCCCACAACTTGAAGGGGTGAGCTTGCTGACTAGATGCTCGGTTCCCTTTCTCCCTATCTCCCCCAAAGCTTCCTCCCGCACAGAGTCCTCCTCTGTCCTGCCTGGCCAGCTTTATTGCAAGGCCGCCATCAATCTTTTCCCTAACACGACATTTGTTTATGACCCGGTGGGAAGGGCTAATGGCTGCATGAACCCACTCTGAAAAGAGTTGAGAAGAGTCTAAAGAGAAGGATCTGGGCTCAGAAGTAAATGGGGCCCCTCTCCAGGAGCTCCAAGAAGTAGGGGCAGGGGGCAGGGAGAAACTGACACTCCTAACAGTCTTGCTTCAGGTGCCACTCACAGTGGACAGCAGTGTGTCCTGGGCCTGGATTCCCCTAGGGCAGTCTCCTGTCCGTCCTTCTGTCCCTCTCTTCTGGCCAATCAGCCTCACCCGGCAGAGGGTCCAGGATCTACAAGGTTTTGCACCATTGAAAACAAAACCTCCATCTTAAAAACAGAGACCTCCTTCCAAGAGAACAGGGTGGGAGAGAAAGGTCCTATGTCCCTTCTTCACCTATCCAGAGTTCGGGGGATCCCATTAGGGCTCTAAGGCACTCTTGTTTCCTGACCCTTTTTCCTGACCCCACAGGAAACAGCCAAGAGCTACGGGCCACCAGCACAATCAGGCCTTATTCCTCTGCAAACATCGATTATTAATGACACAAACTGTGTGGAATGATAAATTGCAAAATGCATGCTTGTTTGCATGCAGTCTGGTGAAAAAAAGGCCGCTAACTACATAACCCTGAAAAACAGCACGCCTTCTTACCACATGGACAATATGCCAAATGCAAGTTTTTCTATGGCATGTACAAGCCAGCATTCACTTGCTGGTGGCATAAATTGCTACATATAATAACAAATGCATCCACTACAGAAAGGACACATACTCATTATCCTAAAGCTTGCTATAGAAAGAGGCTAATTCCACAATCAATCAAGTGCCCACCAGTGGGGACTGCCTGGTGGTGCTGCAGGCTAATTTCAAAATATATCTATTACTTAGAGTGTCAAGGAGTTTCTCTGAGAATATTTACCAACAAAATATCCTTATTGCTGAAAAAGTACAAATCAAAAGTGTAAACCACTAAGAAATAAGTAGTCCTCGCAGATTAAACTAAGGTTAGCAGGAGTTGCTTTGGCTTAAGCTGGGCATGAGAATCCAAAAGTCAATGTACTGATAGTTAAAAACTATAGGTGTGTGCTTGGGAAGATCAGAACTGCTGATGGTCACTCTAACAGATGCTACACCATCCTGTAGCCAATAAAGCAGACTTCTTTTGCGCACAGCCCAGGCGTGCCTCCGTTGCCTAACTCAAACTTGTGGATTCGCTTAGAGCAAAAATGGGCTAAGGTGCCCTTTCTGGGCAACATATAAAACGCTTAGGAGCTCAGGGACACGGTGCAGGAGTGCAGCCTACCTGCTTCCTCCTGCAGCCCCAGGACTCGGCTGTGAAAGAAAACCTAGGGGAGCCCAAGCTGTTCAACACAGAGGTTAGGAGAGGACTGACCAGCCATCCCCAGGACCAAGGGGGTCCTTTCCCTTCTTTGCTCAACCAGCTAGCTGGGCCCACTCAGATCGCTTGCACTCCCCCTGGGCACCAGGGCCCAGGGCCCAGGGCCACCTTTGGGTAGAGCTCTCGGAGCCTGACTGGGCCTAGGTCCTGGGCAGGCGATGGCCACCACGTCTCAGGCCGCCAAACCCAGGCCGGAGGAGAAACAGAGTCGTGGGCACTGGAAATACCCAGAATCTGATGTCGCCCGCAGGCCTCTGCGTCGATTAGGCCCAGCTACTGCCCGCGCCAGCCGCAGCCAGGTGATTTTTGGCCTCTGTAAAGTGACCTCACACGCCGCGCGGGGACGGGGACGCAGCTCCGCGGGGAGGCCGCCGGGGCCCCTTCGCCGCCGGAGAGGCTCTGGCGCCAGCGGGTGAGGCCGGGCGGGCGGGGGCTCCTCCTGCGACGCGCGGGTTGCCCAGCCATGGGCTGGCTCCGGCGCGGTCACCCGGGAGCGAGGGAGCGCCTGTGACCTTTCCACCCCGGCGGCTCCTGAACACACGTGTGTCCTCAAAACAAAGGCGGCAAGGAGTAGAAATGGGGAGTACCTGGGTCTGGGCAGCACGAGGCAGAGTTGGGGCTGAAGAGCATAGCCGACTGCGCCCCGCGGCTCGGTGACCGCGACCCTCCAACACACTCCTGCCCTTTGCCACCTTCCACACTGCGCAGTCTTCCCGGCACCCACGACCCGGCCTGGGATGACCCCATCACACCCAACGCAGGCCTCCTGGCTTCGATTTTCGACCATAAACCACGGATTTCGGGCGGAGACAGCAGCAAGGCGAGGGAGAGCCGAGTAGGGGCGGCGGGGCGGGGGAAGGCGTGGGGGGAAGAAGGCGCTGCAAACACAAACAGAAGCCGGCCGGGCAGCGGCTGGTAATTACAGCTAATTAGCTGAAGAGCTTTCCCGGCCCGGAGCGGCGTCCCGGGGGTCGGCGTCCCGGACCCGCGCGACTCCTCAGGGCCGGGGCGCCCAGAGACGCCCCAGCTGGCCAGGACGAGGTGGGCCACGCATCTGCACTGGCCACCACTCCCCACCCCAAACCGGCCCCAATTCCAAAAAGTTGAAACCAGCAAATGGAGAAAGGTACGCTCTCCTGCTGCCGGTGCTGCCCAGCCCGGCGATTCGTCTCTGTCCGCAGGGACCGGGCAGTAGGTCACCTGCTGCAGCTTGCCTTCCAGGCCTAAAGAACCCTGCTCCGGCCACCCGACCTTTTGTCCGCAAATCCCCAATCCACGCTCGGTTCCCAACCGTGGACAGACGCACAAATTCTACATTTGTCTTTGACTTCTCACCACCCACCCTAAATGGGGTGCGCTAGGAAGCTAGCGCCTGAGACCCAGGGCTGAGTTACCCTGGAGCAGAGGTGGTGAGGGGGCCCTAGGCCAGCGCGGTCCAGACGGTCACACAGAGCGACACAGGAGCCCTGCGCCTTGCCCACCTCCCCTGGCTATCAGGGTGCGAATCTGAGGGAGGAGACCCAGCAAACAGAGGCCACGTAAAGCAGTTTTTTGACTGAAATTAGAGTGTATTTATTTGCAGCAATCCTTTAACAATGATCAAATTCTGAAAACAACCACCAGCAATTACTGCTAAGTGTTGCTTCTAGATAGGAGCAGCAGATAGCAGGAAACTGTATTATCTCGAAAACAAACAAAGGCCCTGAATGTCTGTAATCAAATCGCCATCTCCAGAAAGTCTGATTGACAGGGCAGATCACCCTAAGATAACGAATTTATTACATTTCCTGGGTTATTTACAAAGGGGGAGGGCCAATCCGGATTGCCCCCTAGGTTTAACTGTAAATTAACAAGAAAAATTGGATTGAAAAGAAACCACCCTAGACTACAATGTTCTGCTCTTCTCTCCTTCCTTGTTATTGCTTTAATTTTTTTCAAAAAAATAATTGCTCTACAAACATATCTCCTAAAATAGTTTCCCAAAGATTAAATATCCCTTTCCAACACGCAGTATACTTCTTTATTTTTTTTTTAAAAAATCAATCTTTGTTAACACATGAAGGGCTGTAAATGTGGGTGAGTTATATATATACATTTTAAAACTGGTTTATTTTCCCTCTTACAGAGTGAAATTAATAGGAAAAAAATCTATCCAGTATTTGGCTTACTGGATGTATAATACACATCGCAATTTTTATGTGTTATAAAAGCCAAATATTTATTCATATATGTCTGAAGGCACATTGGACTTCTACACACAGGTATTGCTGCCGATTCACGGGCTTAAATTTTCCAAATCATGTTCTGTCATAACTGAGAAAATATCTTGGTTTATATGCCAACTCAGATCTGTTTAGGAAAATATCATTTTACTAGCCATAAAGCAAGCTGACTATATAGTACAATTTGCAGAAGATGCAGCAGGAAAAAAAATCTAAACAAAAAGAGGCTTTAAGATGAAATTTCATAAGGAATAGTCAGAGGGTTTCTCATTATTCAGAGATTTAGAATAGGTCATTTCTAGTATTTTAATCTCTGAACTCTTTTCTGATGATAAGATTGTATTAAAGTATCCAGACATAAGGTCTCATTCAAAATGAATGGTAATTTATTAATAAACAAACAATGAGTATGTCCAACAAAAGAAAGAAAAGATGATAGAATAAGATTAATACAGTTTCCCTTTTTATAATGAAAAAAGGCACAATTTAAAGTTTCAGGCAATTTAACGTCAGGTTTTGGAAACACTTTCTGGCGTTTGGTCCATGACATCCAACTACAAATTAAAAATAAATTACTATGTTGCAATTTACATTTTAAAACAAGTCCATGAATAAAAAGAAAGCGATTTTCATATATGGGGACTTTCCCCTTCCTTTCAACATAGGATAAAATAATATCTTACAGGTGAGAGGTGAAGGCAGGAGAGGGCAGGGGAAGGGGGGAACAGGGAGGAGAGAAGGAGAGCGTGATCTCTGAAAAGCAAGAAGAAACTTACGTGTTATCTGGAGTAACACTGTCCTTTAACAAACCGTGACTTTGCCGTTTCTGTACAAAATAGTTTACAGTTTTGTTTATTTAATTAAGGCAAAGTGGAGGTGGCTCTGAATTAATCTTTTAAGAAAATAGTTTTCTTTGTGCTGATGAGTTGAAATTTTGGAGCGACTGTGTTCGCTGCTTTGGTGAATGTTTCTCAAATTTTTCAAATTGGATATATATATATATATATTTGGTTTCGATTTTACACGGAGGGTTCTTTGGGCTGTTCCTGCTCTGAGGTTCGAATCAGTTCGGCTTCGAGGGGTGGGACGGTGTCAAAACTTGCTGCAGTCGTAGACGAAAGCCCCGGACGTGCGGTACAGAGACTGGCTGGAAGGAAAGGCCATCTGACAGCTACTATTCCCGTTCACAGGCGAGTTGTTCAAGCCGATCCTCTGCGACTCGAACATCTCCCGCACCGAGTGGAAGTTCTGCTGCTGGCCGGGGTAGCCCGCGGCCGCCGCCGCCGCCGCGCTGGCCAAGTGACCCAGGTCTCCGCCTGCCTGGTTCAGGTACCACGAGGTGAGGCGGCCTTGGTGGGCCGCAGGGTGGTGGCCGGCCTCCTGGCCGCCGCCACCGTGACTCAGAGAAGAGGAGCTGCTGCTGGTGACCGGGGGCAGAGAGTAGTCGGGCAGGGGGTCGTCCACGGCCGAGCCGCCGGCGCCCCCGGGCGCGCCCTGCAAGTGGCCGCCGCGCTCTCCGGCCGCATAGAGGCTCATGGCCTGCAGGTTGCAGTGGTAGGTCCCCGCGCCCCCCGCGCCCCCGCCGCCGCCACCGGCGCCCCCGCCGCCGGAGCTGCCGGCGCTGGAGCTCTGGCTGCAGGGGGAGCTGTAGAGGGAGCTCTGGCCGGGCGAGTAGGCGCCCAGCGCCAGCTGGGGTGCGATGCCTGCGCGCGACGCTCCTGCGGTGGAGGCCAGGAGGCCGGAGCCCAGCTCTGCGGCCGCGCCCTGCGGCGACCCCCGCAGCGACGTCATGATGTTGTCCACGCTGAAGCCCTGGCTGTGGTGCGGCGGCGGCGCTGGCGGTGCGGGCGGCGGCGCGGGCGGCGCGGACTCCGCGCCGTCCAGGCTCAGCGGCCGCGCAGACGGCAGGCTGCCCGGGGGGCTGCTCCCGCTCGACAGGCTGCTGCTGCTGCTATCGGGGCTCTCGATTTTGGGCACCGCGGCGCCGCCGCCGCCGCCGCCGCCGCTGCCCAGGGCGGCGGCTGGGGAGAGGGGCTGGGGCGGCGAGGGGCACGTACCGTTCTCGGTCTTGATGTCCTGAATGCGCACGGGCGGTTGCGGCGGGCCGGACGCGGCGCCGTCGGCCGGCTCGGGCGGCGCGGGAGGAGGCTGGCGGCCGGGCGGCGGCGGCGGCGGGGGCTCCTTGAGGTGCAGCCGGTCCTTCTCCTCCTTGTCCTTCACCGCGTCCTTCTTCTTGAAGCGCCGCCGCCGCCGCAGGAAGCTGCCGTTCTCGAACATGTTGTAAGAGTCCGGGTCCAGCGTCCAGTAGCTGCCCTTGCCCGGCTTCTTGTCGTCGCGGGGCACCTTGACGAAGCACTCGTTGAGCGAGAGGTTGTGGCGGATGCTGTTCTGCCAGCCCTGCTTATTGTCCCGGTAGAAGGGGAAGCGGTCCATGATGAACTGGTAGATGCCGTTCAGGGTGATCTTCTTGTCCGGGGCGTTCTGGATGGCCATGGTGATGAGAGCGATGTAGCTGTAGGGCGGCTTGACCATGTCCTTGGGCTGCGGCTGCGGCGTGTAGGGCCCGTAGGCGCGGGCCATGCCGCCCGGGTACTGCTCGGCGTGCGCGGGGTGCGAGTACACGCTCATGGGGGCCGGCATGGCGGTGTAGCCGCCCCCGGCCGCCGCTGCCGCCGCGCGGTAGTAGCTCTGCTCGCCGCCGAGGTAGGGCACCACTCCCAGGGAGTTGGGGCTGGACACGGAGTAGCGCGCCTGCATGGCCCCGGCTCGCCGCCGCCGCCGCCCCGCGCCGCCCGCCGCCCCCCACCCTCGCTCCGGCCGGCCACGCCGCGCCGGCCGCCGAGTCCGAGTCCGGGCCCCGCCGCACTGCTGCCGGGCCGCCGCCTCCTTCCCGGCCGCTCCCTGCGCTCGCCCGGGCTCCTGGGGCGCCTCCGGGCCACCGCGGCTCCCGCGCCGGTCGCAAAGGCGGGTCGCTCGACGCTGGGCGCTAGGGACGATCCGGGACGCGGCGCCCGGCCTTGGAGCCACTCGCAGAGCAACTTCCAGGCGAGAACGGGAAAAGGAGCCACAAGTGAAAAACAAGCAGGCGCCCTGCTCGCCGCGCCGCCCGCGCCTGGCAGAAGACTGTCCCGAGCCGCCGGCGAAGGCGGCCAAATAACCAGGGCGGGGGGGCCGCGCCGGCCGCCGTCCCGGGCCCGCGTCACCTTTTTTTCAGTCTCTCGCGCGCCGGCCGCTTAAGGAAGCATTGGGAAAACTTCTGAACTTTTGAGCATCCGTCACCCAGCGAGGACTTTTTTACGCAGTTACATTTTTTCCGGGCAGCGGAGCCCCGCCCCGCCCCAGCAGCCCCAGCCAATGGGAAGCGAGAACCGCCTCTGAATGAGCTGGAGGCCGAGCCCCGCCGGCCCGCGCCCCGCAGCGGGAGGACCGCGGGGCCGACCACACGCACGCCGACCGCCCGCGCCCCGCGTCCTGCGCCCGCGTCCCACTCGCCCCCCGCGCTCCACTCGCCCGCCGCCCGCCGCCCGCGCGATCTCCCACCCAGGCCCTCCACACGGACGTCCACTGTGCCCGCAGGCTTCCGGGGGCTTCCTGGGCCCTGCGCAGACCCTTCCTCGGTACATCGCTCCCAGATGGCACCGAGTCCTCCGGGCCCAGCTCGCGCTGGCTCCCTCGCATTCCCCGGCCGGTCTGGCCGGCTTCCGCGCCCGGATTTCCCGGGCCTCTCCTCCCTTCCTCCTTTTCTCTCTCTCCCTACCCCTTCCCTCCCCACCCGATAGCCAGTCTCGCCCGGTTCACAGACGTCTCCAGACTTCCCCCACCTGGAGGTTCTCTGGTCCTGAGAAGGGTTTCCAAGGGCACGTTTTCCGCGGCTCCTTTGCAGCTGGACTGTGCTCTTGGTGGGAAGAAGCTATCGCCCCCTTCTTGGGGTCCCTGTGATCCCTCTCCCCCTCAGGAATAAGGGCGAGGGTCGGGCAATAGCCCAGGTAGGCAGCGCCCGCCCAGCTATCCAGCCCTTGCTCCTCAGCGTCGTCGCGGGGCCTTCGGTAGCGCGAGCGCACCGGCGGCTCTGGCTGCTGGCATCCTGGGGGCTTCGCTGTGCTCTCCTCCAAGGAGGGCGCAGGGTGCGTCGCCGCGCAACGCCCCCTCTAGTCGAGTAAGCTACATTCGACTCTGTAGAGGGGGTCAGAATGCGGGCTCAGTGACATTTACAGGTGTGGTGACAATAAGTAAACAAAAACGTCTAAGAGCTTAACGCGTCCCTGTCCAGTCTCCATAAGCGCGGGGCCGCTGGCTCTTAGCGATAGTGGGTGTGTTCAGGGGTGGGGTGTTCAGAATCGCACCTGCAGGGAAGCTCCAGGATTCTGGGCGGATGTCCCTGTGCCTGAGTTGTGCAGTTTCTGGGTGCCTGGAGGAGGAGTGGAAGCAGAGAAAGGAAAAGGCAAGAAACGAAGGAGCTGAAAAGAGACGGGCCTCTCTGCGCACTCCTGCAACTCCAGAAAAGTCGCTCCTGGAGACTGGACCCCAGATGCTCCCAGAAGCCCGGGAAATGGCAGTATAGGAAACCAAAGAAGAGTGGTGTGGCGAGTTAAATACCTCCACTCCTCAAATTCTGACAATTTTTAGCCGCGTGAGGAACCCCTTTTGACTTCCTGCTCGAATCCCGGCTTCCTCGTTCCCAATAAAAATTCTAGTTGCAACTTCTAGTTGTTAGATATCGCGGACACCGAGTAGTGTAGTAAGCACGTCTCCGCAGCGTCACTTGAACCTTTAACATTTTCAGAATGGACATTTACATGGAAGGAGGGGGGAGATGCTGCTGCTTCTGAAACTGGCCTGGGGCAGGGGATGAGGAGTCCGAATGCCCCACCGGCCTGCTGTGGGCTGGGGCTTTCCTGGGGTATCCACAGGCCGAAGCACTTGAAGGTTGGAAGAAATTCTTGATTTATCAAAAGGAGGCTCAAGAAGAAATTCTTGATTTATCAAAAGGACTTACTGGTCCCTACACACTCGGGGGAGGAGGACACAGGGGCTGTGAGAAGGGAAGGGAATGCCCAGGACTTGAAAATGAATTAATGGCCAACCCCTAGCCCTGTATCCTGACTTACTCTGTCTGCCCCTTTGGTACGAGGCTTTATGGAGCGCCCAAGCTTCAACCTGGGGGCCAGTTAAGTGCGCGTTCTCCCTACACGCCTCAGCATTCGATCTTTAAACCGCTTTCCACTACTCCGGGTGCGTGGAGACCCACGCAGCGAAAGTGATGCCTTTGCTTCGCGAATGTGGGGAACGCCAGGGGTGTCCCGAGGTACTCCCCACCCTCTCCCAGGTCACAGCCGCTGCCCTCTCCTGCCTCTTTCCGTCCTCCCAGAGACGTGTAAACAGCTTGTTTTGTAAATTGCAAATCGAACAGCGATGGTGTTACGGGCTCGCTGCTTTGGGTATAAAAGTTGCCGTTGTGAAATTAGTATCTGGCATGCGGGGAGGCGGTGGGGAGGGGGAATGAAGGGGTGCCGTTTTGGAAAGATCAACTTTCCACTGGTTTAGCTCTGGATATTCGCCAGGAAAAGATATTTGCATTTGTGTTTTATAAGCTTACTCGGAAGCAAACCTCCAGTAAACGGCTTGATTGTATTTCAAGTACTTTACTTACTTTATTATTATTAGTGGTGTTATTTGAACGTGAAGGCTCAGAGATGAAGTCTTTGGGGTGAATGGGTTAAACTCTTCATTTTCAGGTTAGAGTTTTCCGCGGTCCCCTTTTGCAGCTCCACGGGCAGTTCAATTATCAGTCTCCCCTACCCCCCACCCCATAACCCTGACTCAACTGGCAGAAATGACCCTTAGGAAACTTTGGTTTTTTTTCTGACACCTAGCAGTGTTTGCAACCCAAGGTCCCGCAGGCGACAGCGGTGATGGATGTTTGGTGGAACTGTCGCTCAGCCCACCCAGCCTCCCCCACCCCCTCCTGACCTGCCAGGCTGGGTTACAATTCCCGGGGCCCACGGAAGGGTTCTTAGCGCCGAAGAGGGGGCGTGACGTCACAGCGATATTTAAAACTAGGCCTCGCGGGGCCCGACTGTAGAAAAGCACCAGGAAGGGACATGTGGCTAGCACTCCAGGAAATGCCTGGATTTGGGAACGTGGTAGCACTGCAGGAATGTGGGGGTGGAGAGTGGGGGTAGGAGATGGCGACCTTTTAAAGCAGGTCACCAAGAGCTCTCTATCTTTTCTTTTTCTTTTCAAGACAAGTAGAGAGAATGAAGGTTGGGGAGGGGGCCACCTGGATTCTAGGAATGACTCCTGAGGGACATGTGGCCAACCCAGGGCACACAGACTGTCCTGCCCGTTAGAGACCTCTGGGAACTTTCCAACTTCACCTCAGCCTACAAAAGCCGAATCGCCCGGTGACATAGCCACACCTCCCTCTGCACCTTCATGCTGGCTGATCCAAGGTCCTGGTTCCCTAGGTTGGATCCCGGAAGCCGGCCCTTGGGGGACTAAGACACTCTCATGGTGGCTTCAGGACCCGCTTGGCCCCAGAGCTGCGGGAAATAGGAAAGGCGAATTTAGTAGAGGAGGCAGGGGTTTCTCTCATTCGGGTGGGTCGGTACGGGAATCCTAGGGATACTACAAAATATCCGGGTCAGTTTACCATCTCCCCCTTCAGACCAGGAGGCCAAGACTAAGATTAATGCAATGACCCCGAAAAAGCAACTTGAAAACTGAAGGCACAAACAATTGGAGAAAGTCTGTTTGAGGAGGGTGTGTGCGTGTATTGAATATTTAGAGAACTACCATAGTCTCCTATGGCCTCCTTTGTGTAGACAGAAGCCTAGAGGCAGGGGAGGGTATCCTGGGGTCTGGAACCGTTACTCCTCGTTATCAAAAAGTCAGCGCCGCAGGTAGCAGCGTTTGTCATGGGTGGGACTTCTCAGCAGAGGGTGAATGTCTGTGGCCACGACAGGGGCAGATCGACTTCTTTCTTCCCTCTTAGTTGCAGGGCTTCTCGGCAGAGGTTCTATTGACGCAGACCCTTCTAATCCAACCTGCTCTTTCGTGGAAAAAATAATTCCTACAACAAGTGAAAAAAAATTTGTTTATCCGATTACGTTTTAAAGACAAAGTGATCCACATTACCTGTCTACAGGATTGAACTAATCGGCATTATGACCCTCCACGGGGAGTTTATGGGTTGGATGCATTACATGTCATCCTCCAGGTCCACAAGACGGGCTGTCCCGCTAATTATTCCCGCTCGAGAGGCACGCCACACCTGCTCAGGCTTAGTCCCTAGGCTCGGCCCACCTGTCGACCCTCCGCAGTAAAGCCCGCCTCCCAGATCGTTTCTGGGGCTCTGGGCTTAGCTGAATAGCGGGCAAGGACCACGGGATTCGCGGGAGGTGAACTTTAACTTTAGTGCCTGTCTACCTAAGGTTCAGGACTCCCCTTGTCCAGGCAGAGGTAGGTGGAGATTCGAACCGTCACCTCCATTAACAATCCAGAACAAGAACATAATGTGTAAAGGGGTGGACGTTTGGAAAGGACTAGCGTTGCGTGGTGCTCCCGCGCACCTCCATTTCTCCCCATTCAGGGCCCCAGCGACTCGGGTCAACGGTCTCTCGAGCCCTTCAAGGAAAGAGGCCCCTGACGCCTCCCCGCCTGGCGACCTAGGCGCACCTGGGGCGTCGCGGCGCAGGGCCCGGCGGTCCTCCAGCCCCAAAGTCTGTGAGCGCCGCGGAGAGACTGCGGGGTCCCGCGGGCGCTGGTCGTCAGAGGACAGCGCGGCAAAGGCGCCTTCCCGGAGCTGGAGCGGAAAGCTCGCGCTCCTGCACCGAAGCGCCTTGGCTACGGGTGTTGGAGGAAAGGCTTTGATCAGCGGACAGACCCACAGACAGATTGGAACCACGGGCCATGGGGGGAGGTCGGCTGCCTAGTGTTGGCAGCGGGACCTGCGTCCTGGGGGCACTTTCCGGCTCCCCGGCCCGGGCCCACGCGCCCGGGCAGCGGCCACTTTCTTCCCGCGGGGAAGAGACCTTCGCGGAGGCAGAGCATCGACGCCTCTTCGTGTGCCCCGCCTGCCTGGGCTCTGGGATGCCCTTCCTGACGTCTCTCACTGTACCCCGGGGTGACCAACGGCGCAGACGCCCTGCTGGGTCTGGTGCGCTTAAGGGCGCGGCCAGCCTAGCACCCCCCCAGACCTTTCGAGAGCAAATGGGGTAGAGGGTCCCCGGGCCCAAGCCGACTTTTGGTATTTCTTAGGGCCGACACAAGGCCGGCAGCTGGCAGGGTCCAGTAGCCCTCCCCGACAGTGGGACAGTGGTTGGTCTTGCGCCTCTAGCTGGAAACGGTGGCCCGAGGGATGGCAAATGGGAAGTCCGGAGGTTGGAGTTTCCCAGTTGAGGGCACAGGTCCCCGGTCAATTCTAAACCTCCAAGTTCCCAACCCGCCTGCCTCTCAAGGTTTGGGCACCCCGCACAGCGTGTGCTGCGAGCGCCCCCTGCCGTCCGCCTCTGGGACTCCATCTCGCCTTGGGGCCAGAGGCTCCATCGCCAGCTCCCGCCCATCCTTCTTGGAGCTTTCCCTGGGGAAGGACCCCTGTGAAACTGGTTTTTGGGGGAGGCCACACTTCTGGCGCAGGACCCCCAGGGCCTGGCTCCATGTTTTCACCACCCGCAACCCACTAAGGGTGCAGGCCAGAAGTCAGGTTGTGGAACCCCGTGGGAGATCATCTCAAACTCCCAGGAGGAGTTTGCGCCTGAAGCCCTGGGTGACCTGAATGGGACTTGCAACCACCGACCACATTCCTTCCAGGCGGGCCCCTTTTTAATTGCTGTGCAAGTTGCAGAAAAAGCAAGGCCGCTTCATCTAGCGAATTACATTCTGGGAGATGCCAAGGAATGTATTTACTGGGGCCAGGTTTGCCAATAAACGCTGCAAATGAAGACTGCTGGTTTCCAGGAAAATGTACTTCTGTTTTTAACCACTCCTTAGTCTTAATTATGAAAGAAAAAACAACAACAAAAAAGAAAACCTGAACCTCCAAAGAACCAGTTTAGAGAACAGGACGAGTGAGTGATGGTGCTCGTGTCTGCTGGTGCGGTCTCACACCCCCACATGCATTTACACACCCCAGAGACACCGGCAACACAAACCTCGTGCACCAGCGCTTTGCCCGCGAGAGCCTCGCCAGTATTTACATACACGGCAGACACAGACGCAGGCCAGACGCTGGCAGGCAGCGAGGTATGCATTCGGATTAGTGCTATTTAGCTTGGAAGTGAAGATATAAGAAAAGATAAACTATGGCAAATAGAGAAGCAAATTTCCAGAATATTAAATAGAAATAAATGTAGGAAAGGAAAGTTGGCCCCTGCTCCCTAACCTTTCCCCAGTTGCCACTGTATTTGTAAGACCAATAGTTGAGGAGGGTTAAACTATAAATTAAGAGTAACAAACCTGGCATTTACTTTGACTGAGATCCCTTTTGTGTTGGGTTCCAAAGACCCCCACTGGAATTAAAAAATCTCTCCACTCACCAAATGCGATAGCTCTTTGTTCTTCCCAAAGCTCAGACTCCTCCAGACACTTGGTGTAAAGAGGGTACATTGGATCTGAGATGTCATAGATAAGAAGGTACATCATTGATGTACCATGACAAGCAGAAGAAAGGGAAGCATTACGAATCGCATTAGGCATCCTGGCTGGTAAGTCTCATCTCTCTCAAATCAATGGATGTTACTTCGACTGAGCCACTGTTCCAGCAGTTGCACACCTGGTGGAATGAATACCTTTGCTGGCCACTTCCACGAAGACAAATGCTAATAAGCAGGAGATTAGCATGCACCCACATCTATGCAGGGTTCCAGTACTTGCGTGTCCATTGGCTTGTACTGGGCTGGTAGATCTATGTCCACATATTCCAGAGTGTGATGAGTGGAGGGTATACGGACATGCATAGAAAAAAACTGTATTTGTGCAGGATTACTTTTATATAAATGTATTAAATGTCATCTTGAATGATTTGATGCCTCCTCTCCTGGATGCCCCTCCCTTCACTTGTCAAGGAAATATTAGCTTCTAGGTGCTTTTTCTTGCCACCTCCCACCCCCACATGTTGGGTCTGCCCTAAATTGCTACCCCACTCATGCTTCCAGAGGGCCAGCTAGATGGAACCCTGCATAGGAGGGAAGCTCAGCTGCTTTGCAGGAACATAAGCACATCCTCCTGTTTCTCTCCCAAGATTCAGGAAGAAGGAGAGAGGGCAGAGAAAGGCAGGTTTCAACATTCCCTACTCTTCATCAAAGTGAAATCACAAAAAGGGAAACTAAGGCTCATACAAGAAGTCTCAGGTCTGAGGCTTACACCCACTTTTTACACAGATGAGGCAGGTCTCCCACCCAGGACATGAAAAGTCCAGTCCAGCCTCCCCCAGCCCACCCTCCTGGCTCTGCAGCCCAAAGTCCCCCCAGAGCTGGTATCCAATGCACTGGAGGACATTGACTGTGGGGGGTAGGGGTAGAGGAGAGTGAGAAGACCAGTTTGGGGATAGCCTTTCCTCCTTTCTATGAATCCCTTCTGCTCAAATGAACGTGCTCTGGGCTTAGAGTATGGATCCAGGGGTCACAAGGGAGGGGGATGATATTCATCTGGGGGTGGACCAGAAGAGGCTAGAGAGGCACTGAGATTTTGGAGGTCTTGGGGCCATGTCTTGGGAGCAAGAGGGAGGTCCTGGGCCAGGAAGGAATGGGTCTGGTAGCAGGCGACTCTGCCCTCCAGGGAACAGGGCAGCTTGGGATCCTCCCCAGTGGCTCCTAGGGACCCTCCTACAGAAGGATTTCCTGTGTTTTCCTGGAAAAGCCCTGGCTGGGCTCCCCATAGCAGGTACTCGGTGCCAGGGCCAGGCTCCTGGGCATGCCCCAGGCCCCACCATCCCAGGAACAGTCTGGGACTCCCCTGTGTCTCCTCTGAATGAGCCTGGGAAGGTGTCTGGTCTCCTTTGTCTGTCCCTAGCATGGAACAAGTTTCCTGTAAAGGCCAGCCCCCGTGTTCACAGAGGCGCTCACTCACACATAATCCTGAACCCGGGCCTGTGTTTAGTCTACCTCGCTGACGTCCTTCCTGAACAGATGGGAAGAGGAAGCGATTCTCTCAGCCATCTTTGCCTTCACTGTACCGGCCCATCCATCATTTTCTCACCCACAGTCCCCAGGACCAGGATGGCGGGGCCTGTTCCAGGGCCTGGGTGGGAGAGGCATCCCCACCCTCCGGCCCCCACGCTTCCTCCTTCCCCTTATACAAAGGTTTATATTATTGGCTATCCATGTGATGAAACAGCCTCCAGATTAGATAAGGTTAAATTACACTTTTATAAGGTGCCAATATGGTCTTAGGAGACATTTGCTTTTAATATGGTCTTAGGAGACATTTGCTTTTATTTGCGAGTGTCCGCCCGTAATCATAGTTTGTTTTCATACTTATCTCTCTTCTAAAGACCTATTAGGGGAAGGGCCTCTCCACTCAGTGGCTGCCCATAGAGAGGGAAGGGAGGGAAAATTAGTCACTTTGGCCAAGAAAGAGTGAGTTGGTAAAAGTTGCTGACTTTCTGGGAACTGGCTCCAGCTGAGAGAAAACACCTTCTGGTTTTCATGTGTGGTAATTCTGCATGTGGCCGGTGCCTTCTTAAGAAACACACAGCGTAGTTTTTATTGTTTGCCTTTATGAGGATTTGCTATCAAAGATGATTTGTTAGGTGTATTTGTTTTACTAAGGAACACAGCCAGGGCAGGCAGACTTGTCGCTGGGAAAATGTTTTGGCTGGAGCAGGGCAGGGGTTTTACATAATAAGAAAACAAGCTGAGCTCCGCCTTCCTCACATCCAGGCAAACACAGATTTGATTTAATATCAGTCACATTGTCTACTGTCTGCTGGAAGTAGGTTAGTTTTCTAGTAAACATTGCCTTCACCGTGTCAACTGTTTGTTCTGGAAGGAACTCAGCCCAGGATGTTGAGTCCACATTGGTTGTCTTCTAGATAATTTTAAAGAGAAGGCTGGTACTCTGCAAGCAAACTGCCTGAGCTTTTTAAAATGAAGTTGGCCAAAGACTTTAGCTCCTCTTTCTCCTTAGTTTGGCAATTTTTGAATTCTCCTTTGATGATGCATTAAGTGGAGTCAGATGAACAGGTTACTCCCGATCCTTCCCCCTTCCCAGGCTGGCCTGTGCCTCAGTTTTCTTGATGCTCTCTCTATACCTTGACTTATTTCAGGGAGATGCAATTATCACCAATGTTGACAGTCTGCTATAAAGCTCATAAAAGAAGGGTTGTACTTTCTATTCCGATGGGGCCAGACATTTTCCAAGTAGGTATTTAGAACCCAGAAAGCATCCCCTCACCCATCAGAATAATATCAAATACAGGTCAAGTGCTGGATTCAGCATTCTTGGCAATGTCCCTTAGAAAACATATTTCTCTGATATGCCTGATCTGTCTTCCCAACGCTAGCGTAACTTTCAGTTTTATTCGCCAGACAAACAAATACTGTAAGTATGTACATTTGGTGGAAAAGGAAACTGACTGAGGCATAATTTGTCCTTTCTCTTCAGAAAAGTTTGCGTTTCAAAGTGCTCACTCTAATGGTTATTTTCAGAGTCCATGAGCCTCCCACCAGTTCACATTTAAAAAATGGGATGTGTGGGGCTGGTGGTGGGGCCCAAAGGAGAGAATGAAAAGTGGTGGTGAAGGTCCAGACTGAGGGCCGACAGTTTGGAGCATTTGGATTGTCTTATGGCGGTCTCTTCTCCCAGAAGGTGCCCTGGCTGCAGTGAGGACTCCCTCTTTGAAGGGCTCCTGAGCAGAGTCACAGGGCTGCTGGACTATGCCCTGAATCTTCTTGGCAGGTGAACTAATGTGAGATCCCCTCAGATGACTAGGGAGGGGGATCTAGGACAAGCCATCTTTACTTGCTGGAAATGTTAAGAAAATTTGTGGGAGGGGGTAAGGATATTGTTACTCAAGCTCTCCTCTCCCTTCCCCTTCCCTCTCCCCTCCTCACCCCTTCCCTCCTCTCCTCTCTCTCTAAACTCCAGCACACCTGCTCCATTTAGTTTACTATTACAGATCTGGTCTAGGGGATCTTGCAGGATGACTGTCCTGGCATTGGGCCCCCTGGAGTACGGCGTCTTAAGAGGTTGAGAAGAGGGAGGAACCTGAACTAGAAGGGAATCTGAGGGGAAGGGCTGCCACCTTGCTGCCAGGCAAATCTTGGGCACACAGAGTTAATGTTTATACCTCATGGAAGGCAGTAGTAGTACTAGTGTTCTGGAAACTTCTGAGGCCATATGTGAGGGAGTGGGCCAGCCTGTTGTCACCTGGGGTCCCATCTGCCCCCAGTTCCTCTTTCCTGGGTCTGTGGAGGAGCAGCAGGAAGAGGAGGAGGTGATAGGCCCAGGGTCACCCTGGGCACTGCCTGACCGCCCAACGTCCCAGATCCTGCCCTTGCCCTCTCCCTGCTCTGCGTGTGGGTGTTTGTTCCTGGGAATATTTTCCATCTCCAGGAGGAGTTATAGGTCTGTCTGCCTGGTCCAATTTCTGCCCACATTCAAATACAGCACGGAAGGCCATTTTTCTTTTTGAAGCAGATCCAAAATAATACACATGACGAAGAGCAGGCAGGATGCCTGTGGAAAAAAGAACTTCTCCCAGTTATTTCAATGGAATGAATTGGCTGGGCGCTCCAAGCAAAATCAGACATCGGAATGAAGCTTCCCTGGGTTTTAGGTTGAGGAGGCACAAAGTCTTGGTGGATGCCGGTGAGTTTGGGGCAACCCAGCCAGCCTAGCCCCTTTAACTAGACCTGGTGGCTACCCCAGTGCTTAGCTGTGCCTCATTTTACTCTGCTTTCAAAGAAGAGAACCAGAGCAAATGAAGGTCTACCTACTGACCATGGGGATTTGTGTTGTGATTCTGATGAGCTGCAGGAGATGTGTGTTTAAATCAGATTCTGCTGAGAGAGAAGCTGGGAATGAAGACACAATGGCTGGGGATGTGAGGAGAGGAGAGAAGAAGGAGTTTGATCTGGGGGCTGGGGTGGGAGGAAAGACTCTTAGAGGCCTGCCTGCACCCCTGTACCTCAGTGTTGGGGATACTTTGCAGATGAACCACCCCCATAAGTCTTAAAAGTTGGTTACAATTACAAATGTGATGAAATCTAGGGGCAAACTGCTCTATGGACAGAGGCAGCTATTCTGATTTGCATGTAAAAAACACACATCCCACCGGCTCCCCAGTCTTGGTGGAGGTCAATGCAAACTCTGAAGCCAGAAGCTTTTTGACAAGTGTCTTTGAAGCTAACTAGATGTCCTTCAAGAGAACAGTAAGTTCATAACTTCAAGGGGGACACGAAAAATCCTAATGAAGAGGACCTTGGACTCTGGACAAAGAAGGCCAAAGAAAACACAACATGAAAATAACCCGCAGGGCACTGGATGAGGCTTTCCTCCACCAGACATTAAGGGACAATTGTGCAGCTCTAAGAATTCTAAAGTGGGAAAAGGGACTTTGGAAGTGCATTGTTTTCCAGTCACTTCTGGAAAGTTCTGGGCTGGCAGCTGGGTCTGGGAATTCCCCCAGAACAAGCAGGGGACAGGCAGGGGCCTCCCAGGGAGGTGTGGGAAGAGAAGGGAGTGGGTGTCCTGGGGGCAGGAGAGGTGTAAATGGCCCAAAGTAATTTGGTGAGAGGAAGAGATAAACAAGGGTCCAAAAGCCCTGGAAGCCTTAGAAAGAGGGGCCCCAGCCCCAGCTTCTCTGGGGCCCTGAGCATTGGGTTTCACTAAAGCTCTTTATCACTCACTCTCTGCTCTGATGTTATCTCACCTTGAGGGGAAAAAAAAGCCAAAACGGGAAATCTTTTATGTAACGTTTGCTGGTTCCCAAATGAAGGTGCTGCAAATTCACAGACAATGTGGAGTAGTTTGCGGAAAGTAGGGAGAGAGTGTGGGTTTCTGGGTCCTTCTGCAGGAGTCTTAAGCACCCAGCTGGGTGGGGGCCCTAGAGGAGGGAAGGGGGTAGAAGACTGGGGTGCTGCTGCAGAAGGGGGGAGGGCTGGGGAGCTGAGTGATCCTGGTGGGCTGTTCTTCTGGTTTTTCTGGGCTGGTGGTGTGTGTGTGTGTGTGTGTGAGAGAGTGTGTGTGTCTCCAGGGCAAATGGCCCTGGCTTCCTAATGAGGGAAGAATTTTCATGAGGGTTTCATCTCTTGGCACTCCAGCTATTGGAGCGTCTCCCTTCTGCTGTTACTAAGGAGACTTACCGTAGCATCATTTCACCATATGAGCAGATAGACAATCTTTAGGTTATACATCTGAAGCCAGTATATGTCAATTACACCTCCATTTCAAAAAACAAGAACAAAAAATGAGTTTTGTAATGTTCAAGCCAAGACCACCTTGAGTGCCCTTCAGCATTTACAGAAATCATGAAAAAACAAACCAATAATTGGCGTGTGCTAGATACACTAAATGCAATTAGTGGTGATTCCTAAGAAGTTGGAAATTAAAGGTAAATTCCATTCTCTTAGGAGTCCGAACTCACTAGAATGGGACGTCAGTTTTGAGGACTGGGATCGCTGGTTTCTCTTATTTTTTGGATCCCTAAGAATGTATTAACAGGGTTAGTGCCGATTTGTTCCCCACCCCCTCCCCCATCCGGGCTGCAGGGGTGTGATGGAGCACTTGCGCCACCTCGTGACTATAATGGAGAAGTGCACTCCAGGGCGGTTTCACATCAGCGGGAGGGGAAGTGTGTTTTTTCAAGTAAATTCCTGGAGTTTAGGGTTAAATATTTGTAAGTCAAATCCTCCTCACAGGAATCAGAATGGCAGGATATCACAAGGGTTTTATTGCTGGGCTCTTAGATATTCTCCAGCTCATTTGGCAGAATTGGGGTCCTTTTTGGTGGGTCTGTTTCCCTAAGATAGGCAAGCAAGCAAACAAAAACAAACAAACAAACAAGCAAACAAAAAACAAAGAACATCCACTAGTCCACCTGAATTCCCTTGCTTTTGACTTTGGTTCTCTCCATTTCAAATCTGACTGTACTCTGGTGGGGAGACAGTACAAAGGGCTGTGTCCTGGGAGCTCTGGTGCTTCCTGCACTGGTTCTGAAGACTTTGTAGCCTCTCCTTGAAGAAGACCCCTAGCCCCAGATGTCCCTGCCCTGGATGCACGGGTAAGGCCAAGAGTAGTGGGCTTGAAGGTGGGGGAGTCTGAGGTGTGGTAGCTCTATAGAACTGTGTGCATGGACATATATATTTTTTAAAGATTTATTTATGCATACAAGAGCTGGGGTACAGGCCAGAGGCATGGGAGGTGAGAGGATTCACCACAGACAGAGTCAGGAGAAGAAAAGGAGAAGAGACTGAAATACATTGCTGAGGGGAGCAGCGAGGGAGGAAGGAGAGGTCTGCTGAGCCCTGTGCATTCCCTCCCAGGCTAGGGATAGAACTCATGCTGCTGTGTAGCGAATGCTTCGCAGTGTGGTGCTCAATCCTCTCTGCCACCAGGGAGGCCCATATGCATGGACTTTGAGGGCATGTACAGTATGTCCCCTAAAACCTCCTACTCCCAGACATCTGCTGGCAGGTCTTTGGGGTGCACACCTACAGAGACATTTGTGAGAAGGAGACAAGAGGCCACTGCTCTCTCTCCTGATGTAATCAATGCAGCCTTTCTGAATTACCAGCACACCTGGGCAGAGACCCTGCTGTGGGCGAGGCAGATGTACCCCAACACCCAGTGGGAGCATTCCTGCTGGCTAGGCAGCCTCCCAACAAAGGCTACCCCAAGCCCATCCCAGGGCATGAGCAGAGGCTGATGGGTGCTCGCAGTCCAGTTGGCTGACATTTTCTAGCCATCCAGGCAGCTGAAGACTTTGTTGTCACCTCAAAAATACAGAGCTTGGGAAATAACTCAACTATGGTCCACAGGTATAAGAGGGGGCAGATTAGTTCATCTAGACAATGCAGTTAATTGTTAATATTGAATAACAATGGCTAGTAATATAATAACTAAATATAATGTAACAATATATAATATATCAAATGAAATAATATATTATATTAACATATATTATATATAATAAAAATATAATATAAAATATATATATAAAATAATATAATAACTAAAACAACTTCCAGAATCATCTGGAATGATTCCTTAGAATTATTGAAAGCTCACTCTTGCCCATGAAGGCACAAATTTAACTTTTCTTGGACCCATGCAACACAGCATCCGTGGTCATTCTTCTGGATCCTCTTCTCTGCCTGGCGGGTCTCCCTGCTCACCAGCAAATCTTTCCCTCTCTGTGTGTCCTAAAGCAGAGCCCTGCAGACACAATTAAAAAATTGTTTCATTCTGCTGTCCTCAAAGTAAAGGGAGGATTCCTCCCCCTCCCTCCTGTGGGGGACTAAGACTTGCTGGTGGCCAGGATATTGGTGGAGAAACTTCACAGAGAGACAATCTAACCTGCCGCCTTTCCTCTCTACTAAGGGTAGGCTGTTCTGGAAAATCCACAGAGCATGTTCATTTTGCCTGTGCTGGTTTTAGGAGTTAGAGCTGCTGGTGAAGTGGGGATGGTGGCTTAACCCATCACAGTCAGAAAAGCAATTTGGGTTATTCAACTTCCTGTCTCAGGAAACTTCTATCAGGACCCAGACATGGGGTGCCTGCCTCTCTCCTTTTGCTGCCTGTTTTGATGGCTCCACGTGGGCAGGAAGTTCAGATTCCCAGATGGGGAAACAGCTCAGGAAGCAAAGTGAGTGCCCTAGGAGGCAGCCCTGGGACAGGAGGGTGTGGCTGGGTGGGGCTGAGACTTCCCAGGGGTTGTGAGGTGTGTGAACCTTCTCCCAGGGCACAAGGGAGGCTGTGGTTATCTCTGCTGACTCCCTGCCCAGGTACTGCCTGAGTGGAGTTACATAAAAAGGCTTTATGAGCAGGGAAAGTGTGTAATTTCTTCTGGAAGAACATAAAGTTCATTGTTCCCCCTCCTCTGTGGGCTCCTCGCAGCTCCATGTGTCTGCTGGGAATGCTTACATCTTTGTCTTACTTTCCTGGGGCACATTTTCCATGGGCCGCTTGGGAGGTGGTTTTTAAACAACAGCATTCCCATCCTAAAGGAAAGAGGGAAGGGGCTTTCTCTCTTTCCCACCCATTTGAAAAAGTAATTTTACTAAGGACAAGTTATCTGGGCATTTTGAACCCTGTGGCACTTGCAACACAAGTGGCAATGGTATCTTTGCTTAACCCAACTCCAGAACTTTAAAAACAGTTTTCACTTTGTATGTTGCTGGGAAATATCAGGCTAACTCAGCGGACATCTTAACAGGGAGAAAGCAAATTCTCCTCCCAGACTAAATGTTCTGGAGTCAGGTTAAGAAACTGCAAGAAAACCAGAAGCTGAATTTAAATCTACACTTGCCAGCAATTTCTTTCTTGACCAGACAGACATTCTTTGTGTGTTTTTGTCTGACCTTTTACTTTGAGGACAGCAGAATGAAACAATTTAAAATATATATATATATGGACACACACACAGATTCACCTATGGAAGCCACATAAATTTGGGGGCTCTCAGCTCCCAAGCAGATTCAAACAAGAACAAAGTGAAGACCAAAACCAAGTCAGAGATGCTTCTTCTTTCCCATGCCATGTCCTAGGAGTCTGTTGAGGTTAAAACTCCAAAAGAAGAAAGAAAAGAGTTTGTGCAGGGCCTCCCTTGGGGCGCAAGGAGTTAAGTCACAGCGTCACAGCACTATGAAGCTGACCGCAGCCACTGCAGTACAGGTTCAATGGTTCAATCTCAGGCCAGGGAGGTGACCCACATAGCAGCAACAGACCTCTCCTGCCTCATCAGCTGCTCCCCTCAGCAGTGTATTTCAGTCTCTTCTCCTGTTCTGCTCTCCACTCTGCCTCTGGTGAATCCTCTCACCTCTCCCATCCACCCCCACCCCCACACCTCTGGCTTGTACCCCAGTTCTTGTATGCATGAATAAATAAATCTTTTAAAAAATGAAAAGTGTTCATGCCTCCCAGTTTGCTTCTTTCCCAGAAAAATATTTCCATAGCTTTTGCTGTGTTCCCCCTGGGCTCTGGAGAACAGCAGCACTTTCCTTAACCCTCCTTAGCCCAAAGTGGGCAGCAGGGAGTGGACCTGCAGAGTAAGGTACCTACCTGGGTGTCCTGGACAGCAGGCTTAGGGCTTTGGGGGGGGCAGGCAGAAGACTGCTCTGGGCAGAGATGACCAGGTCTGGGCTTCCTTTGATCAGCAGGTAGGTACCCATGGTGGGGAGGGGGGTGTCTTGGTGCCACTGGGTTCCAGAAAGTTCATCCAAGGATCCTCCCTCATCTCCTATTAAGCCAGAGACCAGTGTGGTAGCTGTTTCTCTCAGTTTTCCCAAGTCCCAATTGTGCATTTGACCCCCAAAACCAAAGCTCCTGTGAATCACTGCTCCTTGCAAATGCGAAATCGCCCAGGGAGCTTTTCACCAGTTCAAAGGAAAAATGTGCTATTTCAGTCTCTGAACATATCTCTTTATAGCTATAGAATTATCACGTCATGGAATAAGCACACTGCACCTGAGGGGTAGGGGCGATCATAAAGGACTTGGGGGCGGTGTATTTTCCACCGATTATACTTTCCAGTCATGCTTATTTGGCTGTAACCTATTCGGGGGCTGAGTCTGGGAGTCTGTGTTTTTGAAACGATTGATGATGTGGGTTCTATGTGTGTGTATTGGTGTGGAGAGTGTTCTAGAAGGAAGCAGGAGCAGAACAGAAGAGGCTCACTTTGGTGGCAGCTGCACCCCATAGTAGCTGAACTGCCACAGCTGGTATTGATGGTGAGCTTTGCCCTACAGGGCCTACGTTCCAGAAGGTTCCCTGCATAAAATGGAAACTGCCCTTTGGGTGTTTACAGGTGGGGACAGGAGCCAAAGGTATATTAACTTGAGCCTCACGGAGGAGTTGTTGCTTGGATTCTTCAGAGCAAAGAGTAAGGTTTCAACGTCTGGTGTCTGGTGAAATTTTGGATGACGTCTGCAGATCTTTGCAAGACAGCCTGAAATCAGAGTTGCCCTTAGTTATCGAGGTATTTTGAGTACAGTAGATCGACACTTTAAATGAGTTCAGATAAAAGCAACACTTTCCAACAGCTGTTTGGGGTGTGAACAACATCTTGTTTTTTCAGGCATCATTTGCTTGTTTCAAGGTGAGCTGAAGAAAGTCTTTGTGAGAGGTAGAAGGAAAGATTCTGCAGCCAGGACTGACCCAGCACACTTCTTTCCAACAACTCCTTTCCCTTTACATTCTTTTGATACAGACCCATGGGAATACTTGGTTGCTGACAGGATCGTTCCAGTTTTATCCAAAATCTCAGCATCTGCGGTATCGACACTTCTAGCTCTGTTTAACTTCAGTCAGGTTTTTTTTTTTTTTTTTTTTTTTNTAGCTCTTTTTAACTTCAGTCAGGTTTTTTTTTTTTTTTTTTTTTTTCTTGGAGGAGACTTTGCTCATTGCTTCCTAAATGACTTGAGTCAATTCTCATTATTTGAGGTAGTGACTCCCTGGAGCATCTCCTCAAACTCTGAATGAGCCACAGGTCCTGGGCATGTGTAGGGTTGCATTCAGTGAACCTCTGGTTCTAATGTTTTGGTCAGTCAAGCAATACCTTGATTTATGTGTGTGTTCTGCTCAGAGACACCTTATTAACATACATTGTTGATTCACTACCTTGAACTCAAGTCAGCAGCATAATGATGCTTGGATGATGCTCATCCTGTATGTGTTTCCTTCTAAGACATATATGGTCATAGCCTCCATGTTCCCAGGAGCAGTAGGTGGTTCTTCAGCACACTCTTTTTGGGGGCGAGTTTTACAGCAAAATGAACAACCAATCCCCCAAATTAAAAAAGGCCTCTAAATATGTTATAGCTCAGGGTGAGGGGCACCCCAGGACCTCCAAACCTGCCCATTCTAAATGGGTCTGCCACCTGCAGCAGCAAGACAAAATCTACTCTAGTGCAAAAGACCTTACAATTTCCTCCTTTTCACATTTTCCCCACCATTTGTTTAGTGGTGAAGATGTTAGGGTACAATCTAAGTAAACAGGTTTTTTTTTTCAGGGTTACAATGTGTTGAAGATAAACAACAATCAATCATACACATCTGAAACACACACATTAGGGAAACAAAAACTACTCTTGTGCTTATGGTAACCAGTCCCACAGGAAGTCAACTTTCCCCAGAGGGCTGACTAACTACGATGGCTCATGTCCTACTATAGTCACCAAATCAGTTACAGGGCAGGGTGAGGGGAACCCCTAAACCTGCCCACTCTAAATGGGTTCTGCCATCTGCAGCATCAAGACAAAATATACTCTAGTGCATAAGACCTTACAAATAGACCACAAAAAGGGCACTATTTATAGTCTAAGCTGAACCAAAGAGGTAGAATATGAGTTTAGGGTGACTCAAATATTTTACTGTTCTGTACTTGACCATGAATGACCTTGAAAACATAGCTAATGCTAATTTGGGAGTTATAAAGAAATTCTAGTGAGTCAGAGAATTTGCAAATGTATAATCCATGAACAATGATTATTGACTCTCTATTGAAAAAAATCAACATGTGTTTTTAAAGATCTAATTGTGGGCAATGATTGCTATCTAGTAACTTAATTTTTGTTCTTATCTAATGTCAAATCAAATAGGTAGCATTTAAAAAATTGATTGCATGAATATAGTTATTATTAATAAAGACAGGATTTTGTCTTCTTTATTCTTCTCTCCCTTTGAAGTCACCCATTCCTTCTTTGTCTCATCTTTTACACTCATTAAAAAAAGTTGCTCATCAAACACCCTCTGTTTTTCTAGACCTGGATTATTAATGATGTAGTTCTGGGACATTCTAAAGACCGGAATTTCACTATTGTTCAACCATTGAATAATTGAATATGAGTATATCCAATAAAGTAGGAAGAGCAAATTCTTTCACTTGGAGATGGTATTTTTGCCCTTTGGAACTATAGTGAGAAAAAATATTCCAAGTAATGGATCTCTTTCTGCTGTGCCATTTTAATAATAAAGAATGCTTATCAACCTTCCCCAGAGTGAGATTACGAAATAGTGCCATAGAACTGTGTTGTGCAACTGTGCATTTGGGAAATTCTGAGCAAAGTCAAGCTCTGTCTGGACTGTGGACCTTCTCAGTGCCCAAGGCTGCTGGTGTGCACCTTGAATTCCTTGTGTCCCATCAAGGTTGACTGGAATTTTCTCCTGAACATTGCCGACTGTGAACAGGTTCTCTGCTAAACATGAGTGATGCAAGGATGAAGGAGGGACTGAGTTGTTGAAAGACAAGAGACATCTAAGTGACTTCACTTTGAACTTATTTTTTCATAATGCATTGATAGTCTCCTTAAGCTCAGCTACCAAATACAAATATTTCAGGTGGTGCCTCAGAGACATTCAGTGTCCTTCAACCTCATCGGACATGAGTGGAGCTGATATTTATCTTGCATTTCTATTGTTGAAATACTCGTGGCTTTTCTCTCTCCTCCTGTGTATTACATGCACAACAGTTGGGTAATGAAAATAACTAAAAATAACCCCAAATGTGCTTTTGAGGGAGTCAACCAATGAGTCAGATGGATTCTCAGTGTTACTATTTTGTTTTGTGTGATTTGAAACTTGGTTTCCCCTGAGGATAAGACAAGTAGGAAAGGGTTAGTATTATGGAGATGTTATGTGTCAGGTCCCAGACTGGGCACTATACAACAGCATGAAAGATGTTTTGCTCCTGTCCAAAATGAAAGTATGTCCTGCTGTTCCAAGGTTTTGGGGATCCTGGGTCCCCAACTAAGACCATGAAATATTCAAAGCCACATCTAGACAAAATAAAACAAAGCAATGTCATTAGAGACAGTATACCTGGGAAGGGGTCCAGGTGGGCAAAGTGCAAAGAAGAACAACTGTAAGGCAGGGGTTCCTGGTTCTTAAATGGAGCAGGAGTTGCTCACTCTGTCTTTTTCTGGGGTATACTGTTCAGGTGTTCCTGGGTTGTTGGTTTATCAGTCCAGGCAAGAGTTTCTAAGCTACTCCCCCTGCTATTGTTCTGCCTGGGGTGTAGTTTTATCAGCCCTGGCAGCAGGTTGGGTGGGGGGCTGCCTTTTTCTCCTCTGACTCTTTCCCAGGCTTTATGGGCTCTGGCAAGTGTTTCCTGAGGTCCTGGACATATTTGGCCATATCTTTAAGCATCTCCCCACTGCTTTACCAGCCTAATATTGCCTTTAAAATTAAACAGTACCGATGACAGCTACATGTTTGCAAAAACTCACTCTAGGGGCCTCCCTGCTGGTGCAAGGGACTATGATGTATCTGTAGCCACCGCAGCATGAGTTCGGCCAGGGAGGTGACCCACATGGCATAGCAGACTTCTCCTGTTTCACCCGCTGCTCCCCTCAGCATAGTAGATCTGCCTGTTTTGCTCCCCACTTTGTTGCTGGTGCATCCTTTCACCCCCACACCTCTGGCCTGTATCCCAGCTTTTCTATGCAGAAATAAAGAAATCTTAAAAAAAAAAACAAAACAAAAACAAATCCAACTCACTCTATGCCCAGCCCTGGGACTTTCCAGGTTTGCTGGGGAAAACCCTGGGATGGCCTGCAACATAGCTGACAGAGGCTTTTTGGAATTTGCTTGTGATCTTTGTGGATTGCATGAAAGTATAAAGCAGCCCAACTGGGTGCCTGACTCCTGGCCAGAGCAGGGTGGGGGGCGGAATAGCTGCTGTTGTCCATGGTCCTTGTCACCCAGCTCAGCATCTGTTCCTCTCTCCGCTTCGTATCTTTGGTCCCTGGCACAGAACATGCTCCAGAGCAAACACCATCTGTCTGTCAAACAAATAGTGATGATGATTTAAAGAAGAAATGGTCATCAGCTACTCAGCTAAGCTATGAGTTTACTTTTGGACTTTGTAAAATGGAATCTTTCCTTTTGCTTCTTGGGGAACTAATGGCACGTGCATATTGCCGAGGAAAGCCTGGTTGGTTTTTCAGGTAAATGGTGCCAGTGGTCAGCATTTCTGTTGTTCGTCTAGAGCTCCAGCCACAAGTCTTTTGGGGTTGCATATTTTTGGAAAACACCTCATGATTGGCAGCTGTTCTGGAACATTACAAATTCTTACCATTAACTGGATGGCAAATAACACTCTGATATGTGTGATGGTATTTGAGAAGAAAGATTATCATAGAATTCTAAGCATGGAGGCTTTTCTCTATAAAGTGGCTCACTTGAGGAGGTGGACCTAGATTTTTCTGTGACGCCTCCAGTGTATACTATTTCCACAAAGGTCACTTAACACAAGCTCACAAGCGACTCTGCAAGTCAGGTGAGCCAAGCTTCTCCCCGGGACTCTAGGCGGGATGCAGTGTGAACGGGAGGACAGGAGTGAGCAGGCTGACTGTAGCCAGTGGGGAGGGGCCCTTTGCCTTCCTTTATTCACTTGCTCATAACGTTCTGCCAAATTCTTTGGGGCTGAAAACTCTTGTCTGGTGCTGGGCCATGTCTGCCCAAAGGTAAAATTTTTGGAAAGTTTCTGCCAGAGCTATTAAGTCTTTCTTGAGTCAATGAAAAAACAAGTTCTTCTTTTGAATTGGTTGGCTTCAGTTCACCAGTAATTTAAAACTGAACCCGGTCACACAAGGCATGTTCTCTCTCTCTCACCCACATACACTGACATACCAACATACACACATTCACACGTGCTCATTCAATACACACCCCAACATACACACTACCCAATGCACTTACACATACGCGCACAACCAACGCACAGCACACACTTTCATACCACCCACTGATACACACATGCCACACACACCTAAACACATGCTCACATACTCACAAACTCAAAACACACACTCCACCCACTGGTGCACAAACACTCAACACATGTGCTCTCTCACACATATGTTCACACACTCACACACATTTACGCATATATTTTCATACACACACTCAACATACAACATACACACCACCTACTGACACAGTCCAACACACACATGCTCTCTCACAATACATTCAAATTCACACACTCACACGCACTCACATTCTCAACACACACCACCGAGTGACACACACACACACAACACTCATATGTATAGACCCAGGCTCTTTACACACACACTCACTCTCAACACACACCACCCACTGACACACACTCACAAGCTCTCACATGCACACAGCATACACACACAAAGCCTCATCTTCAGCCTGCCCCTGGACTGACTCTCCCTTGAGGAGTTCAGAAGCTCCCATCTGCTTATATTCATGGGGGTTGGGGAGCAGGGGAGCTGTGGGACAGAGGGATTCACCAGGCTCTGGTCTGTCCCAGCACACACATGTGATGCATTTACCTGAAACACCCACGTCAGGAGTGAGGAAAAGACATCTGAAGGACTCCCAGGCAGGCAGCTGTATGAGGCCGCCTCATCAGCCATGCTTATCCTGCATTGTCCTCAACCCCGGGAGAAGCTTGAACCCACGTTTAGAGTTTGCTCTTCCCTGGAAAATGGTGAATTTCAGGTATCTCCTAAGCGTGACACTTTGTCACTCCCTTTCTTGTCATGAGGGCCCACATTGAAGTTCCTTGGAGGAAGCAGAGACTTGGCATCAGGGGGGAGGAGGTGGGCCCCCTAGGCCTGATCTTTTGGGTCCATAGTCACCATCAATTATTACTACCGATTTTCCAGAACATGAAAATACTTGTTGAGGAGTCAAGGAGCTCCTGGTTCTGAGAGAACTAGAACCACAACTAACAGCTTATTTTTTTTCCCATTCCCTTTTTACTACTTGAAGATCTCTCCCGAAAGACTATTACCCTGACATTGGCATAGCCTGATTTGAGGAAAACTATAGTCTAATTTTCTCTTTCATTATTGTACTGCCCTGTATCATTTCACCTTGTAAAAGGAAAACAGGAAAAGCTCAAGTTGCAGGAGGGAGGCAACAAGACTGAGGAAGAAACTTCGAAGAAGAAAATCAAATGTCCAGGAGGGCTAGTGCCAGAGTTCATGGCTATAACCACAGGTCATCTGGCTGAGAACTGAGAAGTTTGAGGAATGGTGGACCCTGAGGCTGGCCTGGGTGGGGAGAGTAGGGTGAGGGTCCAGCTGCTCTGCTGGCACTCAGGGTTCCCAGAGACCCCTGCAGGTCTAAGAAACCAGCTCTGCCTGAATGTACACCATTCTACAGGGACACTGAGAACCCTCTGCTACCCAGTTAACCAGTGTGTGTTTTCCAGTGAATGCTTTTCTCTCTCCCCAGCTGGTCATAGCTGTAGGAAATCACATGACGGTGGGGTATCAGGATGTGGGGAGGCTGGGACTCTGTGCGGCAGTCCAGGCCCTCACCTGCATGGATTATACTACTCAGCTATAAGGTGAGATGAGTGTTTGCCATTTGTAGCAGAATTGAAGGGTCCTGGGGTGACTCTGCCAAATGAGCCTCGAAGGATAAAGACAGATATTGACCTGCGCAGTCTATACAGGCAATCGAAGGAAATGAAGCAGACTAATGGGCAAGACTAAAAATCAACTACTGGATACTGAATACCCAAATGAAGTTACCAGAGATGAAGAGGGTGGCAGTGAAGCAAGGGTGGAGGGGGAGAAGGGACAGTGGTGGGTGTTTGTTTTGTTTAAACAGTAAAGAGAGGTTGCCCAACCCCCGTCCCTACAACATTGCCTCTAAAGGAAGGGTGGCCCAGGATGGCTGTTCTCTTAACCAGAAGCTATATCTACAGATTATTCTGTTTCCATGCTGGCTGCTAGGGTTCTGGGGTGGGTTTCAAGCGAATCCTTGAGCCCCAGAGTGTAGATATTCCCAATTCCCTGGCTCTTATGAATGAACAGAGTTGTATGTGTGGCCTCCTGATATCTGGGTGGCTCAGAAGGGCGGGGATGTGTTTTGAGTTGGGTTTTTGGATGAGACTCATGTGGAGCAATGCATATTCCTCCCCTTCTTGAACAGCAGCCAACCTTCTTGCTCTGTTGACTTTCTCACCTCCATGTTTGTTTACATATTATCTGGAAAGGCAATTGTATGAGTTTACTGAGGCAATTGTATGAGTGCACCCAGACACACCTGGGAGAAGAAAGACTGTGTCTACACAAGCATAGCCCTGTGGGAGGGCTGGTGGGGTAATTGGGAGCAGAACCCCTGCGCTGAATTACTGAAGAAAGGATTTTATTTTGCAGTTCTGAATTAGTAGGAATAGCTCTCCACAGGAAGCAAGCTCACCAGATGAGGAATTGGCTGCAATTTTGTGCAACTTAAAAGATAAGAGAGGTTATGGGCATCAAGAGGTTGACCAGATGACCCATATAATAACCTTCAAAGTAAGTATCATCAACATTTAAGAAATCTTTATTTAAAAATCAGAAATTCCTGAGGACTTTTTTTCTTTACACTTACATTTTATTGTTTGATCAAGCAATACGTGAATATGGTTTCAATAGAAAAAAGGTAGACCTCAAGATGTCTTATCCCCATCCAGATCTTGGTTTCCTGTCCCCAAATGTAAATAAATAAATTCCTGTTATGGTTTGACCTCTTTGACTCCCATGACAACATGTGAGAGCACCCTTTCCCACATGGACTGACCTATGTAAACTCTGGAATTTTTGCCAGTTTGATGAGACTTGTTATTTCAATGTAGTTTTAATTTGAATTTTATTTGAGTGAGCACTTTTTCACATTTCATATTTATTTTTCTGCAATTGATTTCTTTTTTTGTCCATTTTGGGTTGTATTGAACTTTTTCTTGACCTATAAGTGCTCTTTATATTGGCAAGATTACACCTTGCCTATGATAGGAGTTACAGATAGTTTTTCCTGTTTGTTATTTGACTTCGATTTTGGTGCATTTCTTTTCAACTGTCTATAATGAATGCATAAATAAATCATAGGAAAAAACAAGATTTTGATCACTTGTATGTCCATCCCCTAAATTCAACAATTGATAGTAGCTGCCATCTTTGCCTTAGCTGTGTGTACGAGTGTGTGTGCATGTGAACACATACTCTGGGAGAATGTGAGTGCACATGTGTGTGAGCATGTGCACAGATACAAGGTATAGATAACCTGTCTCTTTAAACCCAAGTAGTTCATCTCAAATCTCCTAAAAGGAGGATGTTCTCTTACAGAATCATCATATCACTATTATACCCAAGAAAATTAACAGCAACTCCCTGATATCATCTAATATCCACTCTGCCTGTGATTCCTTTGCCACATAAAGTTGTTGATTTTTATATCTTTAGATTAACCAGTCTCTCAATTTCTCTCCCTTTTTTTAATGTTACTGAATTTTTGAGTCTTAAAAAGACTTTTTAGCTGAAAAGAACTTCCCTTTCAAAGGACTTGAATTTTTTCTTTCCTTTATTTTTTATTTTACTATGTTTTGTTTTTTTAAAAGGTAAACCTATGATATATTTGGAGTTTATTCTGTGAAGGATGAGTCCAGGTTACTTCTTCCAAATACCTACTTGGTTGTACCAATCTCCTTTGATAAAAAAAATCCATCTTTATTGTTATAGACTGAAGATATAGTCTTGTGATAAATGTGAATTTGAATTTTGAGGTATAACTTTATGACAAATATACTTATTTCACACACACACACATATATATTTCACTCTATTTCTGAACTTTCTGTGTTTTTTTTTTGTGATTGTCAATTTTTTTTTATTAAAATATTTTAAAATTTACATATACTTGCCATTAATTGTAATCCCCATGTATTCCCCATCACCATCTCACCAGTGCACCATCACC
>JAGFMF010011971.1:1122730-1139785 GCA_019455555.1 Galemys pyrenaicus | reverse complement strand
GTGATGGTGCACTGGTGAGATGGTGATGGGGAATACATGGGGATTACAATTGATGGCAAGTATATGTAAATTTTAAAATATTTTATATTAATAAAAAAGGAGAGGGAGCATCAAGAAACTATTAAATGTTTTGAAGACTGAAAAAAAAAACTGAAGTGTTGGGAGGATATGTGACTAGTTTAAGTGATTAACAAGTGAAGTGGGAATAAAATCCATGGGTTTATCTCCATGTCCACTGATCTTCTTTCTTTTCCTCTGATTTTATTGTGAAGCAGAGTGTATCCACAGATAATACTTTCTATGCATTTGGAACTCAGCAAAACCACCAAGGACCAAGGACTAGAACACACACCCCAGAACCTTACCCCACTTTGGAACAGGGTGCCTTAAGCTCTCCCTAGTCCATCTTAGGCTGCTTCTTTGGAGATCCTTGTTTTTCTTCTCATCATTTTATGCCTTGGATATAGTACCTGAGCAGTGTAAATGTTTGCGTATGTGGGGCCCATGTTTGTTATTGATATAAGTGGGGTCAATTGTCTATTCCCTTTGGTCTTGCTTGTCTTCTTCAGTATTGCCTTGGTGATACTTCTTATTGTGGGTAGCTGCAGTTTAGCTCATGAAATTCCTGCATGCTCACATAGCCCAATGCCATCCAAGAGTTCAGGTGATACAAAAAGGTCAAGGTCTCTTGACCTTGGTCAGGGGGAGCTGCAGGACAGATGAAAGGAAACAAAGGACTCAGGTAGGAAGATTCTGGTAGAATATAAGCCTCCCAGGTTGTGAGGTTCCCATAGTGGTCCCTGAGTTACAGGAAAGCACAGTGGGCCCTCCAGAGCAGCCTGGACCAGGTGGAACCCACCAGCATCATGGCCCACCTCTTTCTCCAGGTGAGCTGGCTGAGCCATGTCTCTGCACTGGCTCCACTGTAAATTACATTTCTTTTCTTTTTTTTAAAGATTTATTTACTTATGCATACAAGAGCTAGGGTACAGGCCAGAGTCATGGGAGGTGAGAGGATTCACAAGACAGTGTGGGGAGCAGAACAGGTAAACTGACTGAAACATACTGCTGAAGGCAGCAGTGGGCAAGGCAGAAGAGAGGTCTGCTATGCCATGTAGGTCCCCTCTCTGGTCAGCAGCAGGGATCAAATTTGTGCTGCAGTGGCTGTGACTTGCTTCATAGTGTGTTGCTTAACCCACTGTGCCACCATGTAAATTACATTTCTAATGAAATAAAAGATTGTAACTTGTTGTTCTCAGGCAACACACAGTTTGGTCCTTTTGAAAAAGGAGACCTAGGACAACTTTTTCAGTTGGTGCAAGTGTAATTCACCTTTAAACTGTTTTAAATAATTATACATTGTTGTGCCCCAAAGTCAGGTATTCTCAGATCATTTGATTTCAGATAGAAAATGGCAAGTAAATCTGTCTGTCTCTGATTCCTTTTTGCTTTTTTTTTTTTTTTTTTAGTTTAGAGCAAGAGGTAGTGCATTTATGGGAAGATTGAGTGGGCAAGAAGGGAAGGTGCACATACCTCACCCCGGGAGCTACCCTTCATCTATGCTCAGTGCTGCTGTCTGTGAGTGCTCTGGATGTGGTAAGAAGCTCAGAGGATGGCAGTGAGGTCAGGATAATGGTAACTTCCACTGTGCCTTCCATGCCCCCACTGCTGCTGGCTACTCACACCCTGTCTTTACAGACCTTCCACCTTGGAGGCCCACCTGCAGCGTCACCAGCCCTAAGCTGGTTTGGTGTTTTCTTCCTGGATTGAGGAAGGTCATGGAAGTTCATGGTGGGGGGAAGGAAAAGAGGGAGGGAGCCACAAGGACCAGACAAGGGAAAGGGCTAGCTGAGAGGGGGTTCCTCTACTGGGGTCACTTCCTCTGACCACCCCTCTGTAGGACCCAGTCTCTGACAGCTGACTGCTAATCCTAAGACAGGCTGGCCAGCCACCACGGTCCCTGGAAGCTGAAGGTTGTAAATATAGCAGTGTGGCTCTTTGGCCAAGATCCTGGTGTGGTCTGCAGCTGCCTGGGCCCTAGCTGTGGGGAGAATGGAAAGCTTCTTCGCAGGGAGACTTTGTGATTATTTTTAGGTTGTTCTTGCCCTGGCTGACTTACAGCTGCTGAGCTCCCTGGGTTGACCCTCCTGCATTGCTCAACACTTCACAGCCTGTAACTCAGCTCTGTGGCTCTTTTCTGGAAGGTTTCCAATGTCTCGATGTCCCTCTGAACTTGGGGTGCTCCAAACTGTCTGTGGTCTTCGTAAGGCATGAATGGAAGATTAGGAGCTGCAGAATAAAGAAAGCCTTGTGAACCTCTAGGTGCTTGGATGCTTTGTACATACCCACAGCATCATCATTTTCTTCTTTTTTGGTAAACCCTTTTCGTGACCACCTTACCTCACCTGTTTATAAGTACCTGGCTAGCCTCGATATAACTAGACCTTTCCCGAAATCTTGGCTTTCCCCACTTCTTCCTCCCATTGTCTCCTAGACCTGCCATAAGAGCAGAGATTAGCTGACACAAATGTGATCACTTTCCTTGTTAGGTGGACTGAGGTGTCTACATTCGTTGAAGGTGTATCTAACTCGGAGTCTGCATTCAGCTGTGGCATGAGCTACTGCAGGTCAAGCAGCCCTCTACCTCTTGGGACTGCTAAACTCAGTGTGTAGATTTTCTCTAGAAATCACAGAGGCTGAACTCTGATTTCAAAGCAAAGAGGGGTGCTATCTCCTCCCTCAGGTTCTGAAAGATAGGCTGTGCTGCTCCCATCTCTAATTTTCTATAATCATCTTCCTGTCCATTTCCTCCAAGATACATCTGATTTCCTCCCCCCTCCCCCACCTACCCTGTTTCTTGCAAGTTACAAGGTGAAGTCACAGAATCTTACAGTGGGAAGCATAGAGGGACAAATTTTAGGGAACTCATAGCTGAGCCTCAGAAGCATGGTTACTTGGGTAGTTGCTGACAGATTGGACAAAAAGCTGGGAAGGATGAGCCACCCTTCTGACTCTTTGTAGAAACTGCTGACACATAATAGATAAATCTAGATGTAAGTGAGTATTCACTGTATCTTGCCCCCACACACCTTACCGTTTATGAAAGGTGAAGGGATTTATGAAGAGGGAATTTGTATGATTTTTTTCTGTGTTCAGCTACTAGACTTAATTCGGCCTCACTCACCCAACCTCTGTGGAAGGATCTGTGGTCTAAAGCTGACGAATCCATCGATGGATTTATGGTCTGTTCAAACCCATGGAAGAAATGGAAAGCACCATCCTGTGACAACAGTCAGATTTATTGACTTCAAGGTGGTTACCATCAAGGCACTCTTTACAATTATGGGGCAAGGAGGGTTTTTTGTGAGATGGCGGAATTCTGGACATGAGGCATTATTGTTTTTGGAGAGATGGTAGAAAACTCCACTCAATTATCTGTTTTGCTTGGTGGAGTAATAAATTCCAGCAAAGAAATGCAAGAAACACAATGAGAGGTTTTCTTTCTTGGAGACGTTGGGTGGCATTTCTAATCCCTTCCACCCTCCTCAAATCTCTCCCATTTTTTTCCTAGTGGATTTTTCTTTGAGTTGTTCTAAAACAGTGTTTAGAAAGTTGTAAAGGACAGTCCCAAGGAGGAGGGGGGAACTGGTCACTGTGGGTTCTCCCAGGTGTGCTAACAATTGCAAGATCACTCAAGTTCACAGTGCAATGACACAAGAGTTTATTTAACAATGAGGAGATTGAGGAAACAAAGAGTTTCTATGGCCACAAGTGACTGGCTATCTCATCTAGATGGTGTTGCATGGTCCAGTAGCCCCAAACAAAGGGCATTAATGTAAGATGGTGCTATCTGGTGAATAAGGGCCCAGAGCTGGTGGCATACCAGTTAGCAGTGCAACAGGGCCAACTCATAGTGGCAGCTGGAGGTGCACACAGGTAGGACCAATGAGGCGCTATCACAGCAGCCCACAGCAACAGCCTGAAGGCCAGGCTGGACAGCACTGGATGCCAGACTGGACAACAATGGAGGCAGCAGCACTGGAAGGTGGTGCTGGATGATCAGAAGTGGTGGACAGCTCTCCAGGGTGGCCTGACACAGAGTGCCATTCACCTCTTAATAGGGCTGGTTAACTCCGGTCACCAGGAGGCTGTGTCAGAGACACCAGTGTTACAACTGTCTGTGGGTTGTTGGCCTACACTAATAGCAAACAGCTCTTTGTGAGTTATTGGCATAAGCCAGTAGCAACCAGTTCTTTTTGAGACACCAGCTAGGCTAGCAGTGTCAGAGGCAGGTGCTGTGGCTGGGTCTTTGAGAAGGTGTAGGAAGGTCTGTAGGTCTGCTGAATCCCATGGAGGTGGTATTCTGCTTAATGCTTCTTCAGAGACCATCTGCTGAAATCCTTCTTCTTTATTCTAAGGTCAACTGCTGAGTCCTTTTTCAGAGACCAGCAGCATAATAAATCCAGGTTTATTCCAGCCCTGCCTTGTATCTTTTTTCATGGTCTCCCACACTACAAGTCTGACTAGACCATTTTCAATGCTAAGCATCTGACTGGTGCTGGTTAGCTGGTTAGCACCAATCAGGTCACTTTCATTTTTCAATCAGAATAGTTAACTCACCACCATGAGTGAAACTGTGCTTGAATATAATTGGTCCATTGAGCTTGAACTTGATTGGTTGTTTACAATTCATGCACCAAATACAAAAGAGAAAAAAGCCCAGTGCCTGTACAGACTGGACCTGCCCTGAGGTCCAGGGAAGATACATGGGCCAGAGCAGACCTTGGTGGAGGCACACAGCACCAGTGCCCCTTGACCAAGCCAGTTGTAAGGGGAGGGGGTACTTGCAGCAGCACTGGAACATGGGTCCCAGCTGCTGTAGGGTGGGAATCTGCTGGAAGCCTACCATGTTGGCCCAGGACGCATGGAGCTCACTGTCTGAGGCTCCAAGGAGGCACAGAGCCTGCAGCTGGTCCAGAGGGGCCCAGTACTCCTCCTTGCTGCCCTGAACCAGAAGCTGCAGGGCTTCAGGTTCACTTCCAATAGTAGAACTTACTCCGGTTCAGGGAGACTGTTGCTGTCCCTCCAGTGGGGGCTACATGCCCTGAGGTGTCAAGGCGGGGATGCCACTGTCACCTGGCTATCCCTGACCACCTGAGCCCCAGCAGGACCACTCACACTGTAGGCAATGGACAGTAGGACACCCACCCCTTATGAAATTTCATAGTGGTCTGGGTTGGTCTATAGTCTATGCCCACAGGAGTTGAAAGAGAGGGGATGCTCTTAGGTGAGGGCTGAGGTAGTGGGCACCTCAGCTTCAACAAAGCCTGCAGACTCAGCTGGTCAGGTGGCAGGGAAAAGCTGGTCATTCCCAGGGCTTGTCCCATGGGTATCCTGTTTCAGTTCAAAACCAGGATTTTCTGCATAAAATAACAAAGCACCCATGTCAGAGTAAGTCCCAGGAGAGCTTGTAAAGTCAGCTTGTCCAGTGCCCAAGGGCTGGCCTCGCTGGGCCCGAGCCTCTGTTCCTCCATCTGTCTCAGTACTCACTGTTCCTTCTTCCTAGGGACATTGTGACACAGATGGTATCCAAGGTTCTCTTTGCCCTTCCTCGTACAGCTTTTCCTTATACTTTAAAGACTACAGTTTGAAAAAAAAAGCAGTTAGGCTTTGAGGCAATTCCAAATGCTTTGATGGCTGAGCTCCATTTTATAGCCACCTATCACTATTCACTCCTCTCCCCTTTGGACGGTCTCTTTATGTGGGACTTTGGACCCATGCTGGGGTCTTTACAAGTTTGGTGGGTGTGCAGCAGGGATACTTGGGAGCTTGGAGAAGGAGGTGAGCATGCTCAGCTGCTAGGGTGGGGGAGGGGAGCCGCTGTCACTCCTGAGGCTTCTCAGCACCCCCATGAGTGATGTTATATGAACCAGCCAAGGGCTCAACTTGGCTTCCAGGGCAGAGATTTCCACATCACAAATCTTTCCTAAAGTTGACGGCCGGTGGCCTGGGACTCTGGCAAGCCAGGCTCAGACAGATGACAGATGGCAACCTGCTGTATCACACACTGTCCCCATTCAGGGCCCTGGCCTCAGGCCCAGGGAGGCCTGGGTGGCAAGTGTCCTGAGGAGGGGAGGAGTAGGCCTTCAGGAGACCTGAGTATCTGCAGATGCTGTGGACAGCCAATGGGGAGCTGCATCAGAGGTCAGCTCGGGTCACAGTGTGACCCTGGGGTGCTGCTGGGGTGGGGACCATGCTGTCTTTTTCATTTGCTATTTGCCTAATGTGTTTGTTAAACATGGCTAAGGATACAAGCCATGTTAAACATGGCTAAGGATACAAGCCAGGGGATCTCCTCATGGGCCTCTGAAGTGTATTTGAAAATCTTACAACTCCTTGCTCAGGGTCAAGAGTGTCATCTATTTCATGTGCTCCGGTGCAAGATCCAGAAGCCCATAAGTTTCTGGGAGCCTGGCATAGTGTGTGTGGAGAGTCTAGACGCACAGACCAGTGTCATGCAGGAGGCTGGCTCTAAAGCAGTCTCACCTTGTAACGGCGAAGAGGAGAGGGAAACCCAGGCCTGAATGTGAATGTCTTGACTTTTGTACGTTGGCAACTGATTCAACTCTTCCCTCCCCTGCTCATATTCTTATAGTGGTAAAACACATATGACCAAAAACTGACCACCTTAACCATTTTTAAGTGTACAGTTTGGCTGTAGTGAGCGTATGCACATGGCTATGCACCAGATTTTGAGAACTCTTCTCATCTTGTGAAAGTGAAACCTGCCCCTACCCCAGAAACCACTCAGCCCTCCCCAGCCCCCAGCTCTGGCCCTGGCAACCAGACTTCCCCTCTCTCTGAATCTGATTACCAGATTACCCTCACATCAGGGGTAATTCAACTAAAAAAGAAAAAAGAGGCCCGAGCATCCTATAAGATCATTAAGGATCTGTTTGCTCTCTCTTGCTCACCAGATTTCTCTAGAATTCCATCCTGGTATGTATGAGAGAGACTGGCTCGTGGTCCTTGAAGCAATTTGCTTCTTAAGTTACTGATGGTTAAGTTATCCATTGAGTAATGATTGATTTTGAGTCTGGCTGTCTCTCTAGCTTTTCCTGTTTCATCTATTGCCAGCACTGATGGTTCTGTAGAGCATTTCATAAACCCATCTTGGAGAAATACACTATAAAAAGCACCAGGCTCTATCTTAAAATGATAACAAGGTAGGGCCTCCCTGCTGGTGCAGCGGGTTGAGCCCCGTACTATAAAGCACACACAGCAGCATGAGTTCAATCCCCGGCCAGGGAGGGGATCCACATGGCACAGCAGACCTCTCCTGCCTTACCTGCTGCTCCCCTCAGCAGTGTATTTCAGTCATTCTGCCTATTCTTCTCCCCACTCTGTCTCTGGTAAATCCTTTCCCCACCCATGACTCTGGCCTGTACCCCAGCACTTGTATGCATAAATAAATAAATCTTTTAAAAAAATGATAACAAGGTCTGGGAGCAGACCGTCCATCAGGTTGGCATTTAAATTCGAGTCCCACCTGGGGGTGAGCTGGTGGTGGGTAGTGGTGGGAGGAGAAAGAGGAGGAGGAGGAGGAGGAGGAGGAGGAGGAGGAGGAGGAGGAGAAGGAGGAGGAGGAGGAGAAGGAGGAGGAGGAGGGATGTTCTACTTCCAAAACACCAACAGTAATGTGAGCTCATGTTACTGCAATAAAATAAGTAATATAAGTCAATAATTCTGAGTGCCAAAGTACTGTAGAAATTATTGAGCAAACTGTGGTATTGAGAGGAACTAGGGACTTGAGGGATGTTTAATAGGATTCCCCTAACCAGATGAGGCTGCTGTGCTGTGGATAATCTTGTCATCTCTGCAGGTATCTCCTGTGCTTCCTAGGCTGGTAGACCTGGCTGAGAATGGAGCACTTAGGCTCTTTCTTCAAGGCTAGATTTTCTAACCCCCATGCCGTGACCCTTTAGCATTGTGGATCAAAACTGAAAATGCCAAACAAATCTGAATTTCCTTTTCCACTGGGTCCAGAAGTTCAGCACAAACAAGGTTGGCAGACATCTCTCTGGCAGTCTCCTTTTCTCAGACCTCGCCCAGAAACGCCTTGCACAAAGCCTGCTGAAATGCACACTTTGATCATCAGAACTGCATTTTCCAATTGTGGGGAGCCACAACCCCACGTTCCCATCAGAACCCGGCCAGTCTTTTATTCCCAGCTGCCCCCTGGATGGAGACGGGGCTGTCTGTTTCTGCACAGGCTGAGGTCTGGGTGTGAAGGAAGGTTTCATAATAGGGCATTGGGGTTGGCTGCTTTTTGCAAAGAGCACTTTTGGTGTTCCTGGAATCCCTTTTTAAAAAAAAAATGAGCAAATGGAGACTTGCAACCGTGAGACCGTGGCCTCCGCGGCCTGTGAGGGAGTCAGTTTTATGGCTGGGCTGAGGATAGAGGGGGGCGAGCTCCTAGGATGCTTTGGGGATCTGGGCTGTCTTCCTGAGAGAGCAACATGACTGCCGAATCTTCTAGTTTTCGCAGGTAGAAACGACCTCTCTGTTGAGAACGTCACTCCTGGGGCTTGCTCCCCTTCTTTCCTTTCACTTTGCTGCTCACAGCTTGGAGCACTGGGGGGAATGCCAGCTTCTTGTGCTCTGTCAAAACCAGACTTGCACTTTTAAACATTTCCCAGGGGAGCAGTGGGCCACAGTTTGCATCAGCTGCGAGGTGACATGGTTTGGTGGGTTGACAAAGAGCCTGGGAACTTGGAGGTTGTGAGTTTTATAGTCCCAGCCCTGCCTGCTCACCAAAACCCTCTGAGTCTGTTAAGGGGCTTGGTTCCCACACCTACAGAGAGGATTGAACAAGGGGAGCAGGTTCTGAGGAGGGGCCTGCAACCCCAGAGGCCCCGGGAGGACTCCAGCCTCCTGTGTGGGTGGGTGGTCGACACCCTAACACCCCAGGGGTGACAGTACCTGGGGGTTCATGTGGAGATAAAATCTGGGGGCTGAGATTAGGTAGGTGAGATTCATGTTTATTGAGTTCCTGGCCAGGGACCACGATTAACACTTCAAGGTGCAGGAGGGGGGCCCCAGGGAGTTCAAAAGCTAAATCACCTCACTCTGCCTTTCCCAGACACTTAAAAGACCCTGAGAAGGAGTTGCTGGATCTTTTTCATAGATGAGGAACTTGAGCCTCAGGGGAGTGCAGAACTCCAGGAAGAGAGCTGAGAAATCAGGGGATTTGACCTCAAGCTCATTGGAGCCTAAGGCTCTGCATTTTGAGTTCTGGGAACTGCCTTACTAGACCCAGGGAGGAAAATTTCAGAACCAAAAGAAAAAAATCTGGTCATGGTCTGATGAAAGAAGCTTTCATTCATGGTTGAGACTGTTCTAGAAAATTCAAGCCATCGTCTGGTTACAGGGAGAGGTGAGGGCCTGGGTCATTCCCCAGGCTGCTGGCATGATGCCGGCCCTCTGTGTGTAAAGACCCCTGGTGCACCCCACTGGGTGGGACCACAGACTTGGGGTGTAGTGAGTGGATGGAAATCGTCTGACAGGAAGAAAACAGCATGAGTGGTCCCCCTCCCTGTTCTAGCTGGGAAGTTGGGGCCAAGTCAGGGCTGGGCGAGAACTGGGACTAGGATCTGGTGAGTCTCAGGTTGCTTTCCCCCAGTTTGCTCTTGAAGCAGGAAGTAGCCATGAGAAACCTGTGCAGGAGACAGGGGTGCAGACTGTGGCTCAGACTCTCCCTTGTCCCAGGGTCCCTCTCAGCCCCGAGCTCCCCAGCCTTGGCAGGCTCCACAGCCTGGGTTGTCTGCCAGTTTGAAGGAACGCTGGCTGAACTGTGTGCTCCCTGCCTTTTATATTTTCAGCCTCATCAGCACCAGAAACAGCAGAGACAACCATAGAAGGCAACAGTTCAACTCCTTGGGGAGCACGTCCTGAGCCTGGCACAGGGGCTGGGGTTTCTGCTTGGCAGGACTGGGTCATGCCTCCCCTGATCTGGGCTGGAGTCCTCTGCCTTCTGCTAGTGGCTCGTTGGGGCAGGCCAGGCCATGCCTCTCACCCTAAGGACACCTGACTGACGTGTGTGTCCCTCCCCAGCCCCACCCTGCTGCTGGCAGCCCAGCTGCCGGAGGGTCGGATACATTCTGCAGATGTGGTCTCTTGAATCCACATGGTGTTTTCAAACACTCTGCCTTTGCGTTAAAAATCAGGCATGTAAAAATGAAAACCTGCATTTCTAGTTTTTCTTCCAGAAAAAAAGATCCCTTGCAGTGGGACTCCCCAGCAGCCTGAGGAAGGGAAGAAACTTGTCTAAAGATTGTGCGTCAATCACAAAGGGGCAGAGCAGAAAACAGCCCATACCTGCTTGGCTCATGTTACTTCTGTGCAAACCTCTGGTGGGGGGAGGGCGTGTGTGTGTGTGTGAAAGTCACTAACTTGTCTTTGGCTCAACTCTAAGTGAGGTGACCTCTGAAAATGGTGCCCCATGGAAAGCGAGGCAGGAACTTGTGGTGAGTATCCTAAACTCAGGCCCTTCATCGCAGTGCTAGAATGTGTGAGGAGCGGTGTCTACTGTCCGATGCCTAGGAAGCAGCACCACAGTGCTGCTGGGCCTCCCACTGGCTGCTCCTGAAGAGAGAGTTTTACTCAGATGGAAGCTGAGGAGGCTGTCCCTGCCGCAGCCCCAGAGCAGGAGCCTGAGTTCACTAGTAGAGAGAAGGACCTTAAGGAAAGAGCACTAAGTCCTTCCCAAGTGAACTGACTTTCTTTTCTTTATTTATTTTCATGATTTATTTATTTATGCATACAAGAACTGGGGTATGGGGTGCGGGGAGTAGTGGAAGGACTCACCAGAGATAGAGTGGGGAACAGAACAGGCAGATATACTGAAAAACACTACTGAGGGGAGCTCTCTGGCAGTAGGGAGATCAAACTCCTGCTGCAGTGGCTGCCCATTGCCTCACAGTGCTGCAACTTAACCCCTTGCACCACCAGAGAGGCCCCCAGAACAGATTTTCTTCAAAGCAAAGAATGGAATGTTCAAGCCTAAGAGGACTTTCAAAGACCTTGAATATTCTTGTGGAAATTAATGAAGAGGAGGCTGGCTACTTGCTCCGCAATCACTGTCAATTGTAGGCCCTTGACTTACCAGAGGAGATGGGGAAGGTACCCACTAAGAAGAGTCCTGCATGGGGGTGGGGATATATAAAAGAAACCTTGAGGGGCCTCCCTGGTGGCGCAGTCAGTTAAGCAACGCTCTATGAAGCAGACAGCCACTGTAGCATGAGTTTGATCCCTGCCGCCGGCTGGGGAGGTGACCCACATACATGGCACAGCAGACCTCTCCTGCCTTGCCCGCTGCTCCCCTCAGCAGTGTATTTCAGTCAATCTGCCTGTTCTGCTCCCCACTCTCTCTCTAGTGAATCCTCTCACCTCCCACAACTCTGGCCTGTACCCCAGCTCTTGTGTGCCTAAAATAAAATAAAATCTTTAAAAAAGAAAGAAAGAAACCTTGAAGACTAGCTTCAAAAACTATTCCTGAAAAAGTCCAAAGAAATTCACAATCAGATTCTCCAATTCATGTGGAAATTCAAAAGACCCAGAATAACCAAAGCATTTTTTAGCAAGAATGAAATTAAAAGGCTCACACTTCCTGATTTCAAAACTTATTCCAACTCTATAGTCATCAAGATAGTGTGGGTCAGGATAAGGGCAGATAATGGGTCAATAGTCTATTGTCAAATAGACTAGAAATAAAACACCACATTTACAGTGAACTGATTGTGTCAAGAAAAGTGTCAAGAAAACTCAGTGGTGGGGAAGAATATTTTTGTCAAATGGGGCTGGGATAACTGGTTCTCTACATGCCAAAAATGAAGCTGAACCTCTATTCATGCCATGCACAAAAAATTAAGACAAATAGGTCATGTACCTAAATGTAACATTAAAGGTATAAACTATTAGAAGAAAATATAGAAATCTTCATGACCTTGGGTTAGCGAAGATTATTTAGACATGCCACCAATAAACCATAATCTATAAAAAGAGATAGACATAATAAACTTCATAAATATTAAAAACTTTTGTGCATCAAAGGACAATGAAAAGAAACCTTAAGAATGGGAGACGTAAATCATGTATTTAGTTACACAAAAACTTTTACAACCCAATAGTAAAAAATCAACCCAATTTGTATGGGTTCCTATGAACTGGCTACTAGCTGGCCACTCATGGGCAACTGTTACCTATTTTCTATCTACAAATCACAGCAGAACATTCCTTGACTGCCTACAGAGTATAGTTCCTTATCACGAGGCAGGCCTGGGGGTGCCTAGGCTGCTGTTGACCTGATTACGTGACTACCTACATGGTGGTCGGGATAACTCTGACTGTGATAACATCATTCTTTGCTGACGCAAATGTCTCTTGACGCATGGTCACTATATCCCTTTCCCTGTCCTTCGTGAAACTTTGTCCCCCATTCCTATTCCACCCTTTGGACCCTATTCCTCATACCATTGTCACATGATCAGCTTTTACTAGCCTGTATAATTTCAGTAAGTGGTACATGAACTTCTGTTTAAGTAGCAGAACTTCTGCCTTGCAAACCTGCTCCATGACTGCTGTGTCCCTCATGGTATTCCTGCTGCAAAGAGGCAACAAAGTTCCTGTCACAAAAGTGGACAAAGGATTGAATAGCTATTTCTCCAAAGAAGGTATACAAATGTTACCGTCTCAAGACAAACCTGAAAAAAATGCTTAATCATTAGCTAGACCCCTGGATCTCTATATGCATCTAATGATACACTGTCATTAGTAAAATGTAAGTAAAAAATCACAATGAGATGTCACCTAACATGGATTAAGATGACTACTAGCAAAATAAATAAATAAAAATAAAAAAGAAGAAAGAAGAAAGAAAAATTAGAGAAAAAATAACAAGTGTTGGTAAAGATGTAGAGAAATTGGAATCCTTAAGCACTGTTGATGGGAATGTAAAATGGCAGTGCTGCTGCTATTTAAAATTGTGTGGTAGTTCCTCAAAACAAACAAAATAACCTAAGTTTCTGTATGACCCAGTAATTCCTTCTCTGGATATACATCCAAAATAATTAAAGGCAGTTCTCAAAAAGAGATTTGTACACGTCATGTAAATGCAGCATTATTCAGAGTAGCTAAAAGGTAGAGATAATTCATTGTCCATTGACAGATAAATGGATAAACAATATGTGGTATCTACATACAATGAACTATTACTCAGCTTCAAAAAAGGAAGAAAATTCCGATGCATGTCACCTTGAGCACATCATAATAAAAGAAATAAACCAATCAGGAAGACAGAGATGTGTGAACCCACTTATATGAGGTATCTAAAATAGTCAGAGTCATTGAAACAAGAAGTAGAATCGTGGTTACCAAGGACCAGGGGGAGGGAGGGATGAAGAACTAGTTAATGGGTATAGGGCTTCAGTTTTGCAAGATGTAAATGCTCCGGAAATTGATTTCCCAGCAATATACTACTGCACTGTGAACTTAAAAATGGTTGACAGTACATTTTATGTAACACAATCAAAACAAAGATAAACTAGAGTCATTCATAGGGACATGGATGGAGCTGTAAGGGATTATGCTCAGAGAAATAAGTCAGAAGGCAAAAGAAAAATACCAGATGGTTTCCCCCCCTAGGAGGAATATAAAGGAATCAAATAAGGATCAAGGAAAATAATAATAACAGCAATAATAATAATAACAAAAACAAAAAGACAAGGACAAATTGGGGACACTGGTGTAGAGGGGGGAGGGGAAAGGGTTGAAAGCAGATAAGAGCACAAGGGACTGAGGTGATGGTGCACTGATGAAATGGTGATGAGGAATACAGGGGTCTTACAACTGATGTTAAATATATATATAAATAAAGAAAAACAAACAAGAATGTAGTATTGGTTCATGTTACAATATGGATGCACCTTGAAATGATGCTAAGTGAAAGAAATCAGTCATAAAGAACATACACGGTTCCATTTATGTGTAATGTCCCAATAGGCAAGTCTGTGGGAGACAGAAAGTAGGTTAGTGGTGCTGAGGTCTGGGAGTGGAAGTGTTTGTGAAAAATGAGCAGTGGCTGCTAATGGGTATGCAGTTTCTTTTTGCAATGGTGAAATGTTTGAAAATTGATTGTGGTGATAGTTTCAGAACTTTGTTAATAAACCAAAACACTTAAGTTACACGTTTTGACTTGAGTGAATTGTGTGGCATATGAGTTATAATTCAGTGGAGACACTGTATTTAAAAAGCTTAAGAAAGACATTTAATAACTGAGCAGGGACAATGTTAAAGATTTCTTTTTCTCAAAAAAAAATTGTTATCTGGCACATTGGAGCAAACTTGTGGGGACAGTGTTAGCAGGGTTCATAATGCTTTGATAGAAGGAAAGTTTGGGTTTTCAGCCTTTGCTGAAGGGTGTGGAGTAAAGAGGAAGTAATTACTCTTTTCCTGAGAGCACTCAGTTTATCCTCAGTGAAGTACTTCCTCATACTTACAGCTTGTAAGCCAAGATCGGCCTCTTCAAACCTGACCTGCTGGGGCTAGTTCTCATCTTTTTCAGTGTTCTTCATTCCTTACTGTACTTTCTTAGTTTTCTCTATGATAATTTTTTTTCAACCCAAAGAATTTTATTTACTATTCCTTATGGTGCCAATATGTTGGTAATGAACTCCCTTAGCTTTTTTTTTAAAATGTCTTTGTTTTATTAATTTTCAAAGTACATTTTTAGTGGTGTATAGAATTCTAGGTTGGTTTTCTGCACTTTAAAGATGTCTTTCTCGTGTCCTCTGATTTCCATAGTTTCTACTGAAATATCAGCCATCAGTTTTATTGTTGCCTCTTTGTAGCTATTTTGTCTTTTTTTTCTTGTGGCTGTTTCTCTGATTTTCACTTTTTCCTTAGGCATTTCAATAATTTAACTTTGCTATACTTAGGTATGATTTTCTTTGACTTTTCCTGCTAGGTAATCTTGAGATTTTCAAATACTGGTTGGACATCTTTTCACTAATTTTGGAACATTCTCTTGTCCCACATGATGCCTCTAGTTCAATCTCTCCTCTACTCCTAGAATTTTGATTTTATATATATATATATACATATAATATATGACCTCCCCTGAGTCTCTTATGCTATTCTTTTTTCTCTAAGTACTTCAGTTTATATATTTTCTATTGATTTGTCTTCAATTTCACTTCTCTTGTTTCCAACTGTCATTATACCCACTTGATAGATCCTTAATTTTAGATATTTGTGCCTCATTTTCAAAATGTTCATTTGATTGTTTTGTGTATAGTTTAGTTCTCTACTGAATTGGTCATTTTCACTGTTTTTATCCATATTTTCCACTACTTTTTAAATATATTAATTAGTATTTAAATATTCTTAATTGCTATTCCAAAATATCACTTTTCTATCAGTCTGCTTTCATTTCTTCTTTTGATTATTGCTTACATTCTTCCTGACTTTTTTATATGTCTGACTTTGTTATTTTTCTGAGTAAAAGGACCAAGTGCTCCTTTTGTCAGCAATTTTCTTCTGTTTGGCATATGGGATGCAGGAATAATTATGTCAATGGAAACAGAGACTGAGCAGGGTTTGGTTTGGATTGCAGTTTCTGTAAAATTTGATTCAGTTCTGGTTTATCTTATTCTTTGCGTATGAACCTTTTCAGATTTGATTCTTTGTCTCTTCAGTCTTGGATATTTTACCATTGATGGGTCTTAGCTTTTAAATTTGACAAATGTCATGAGTGGAGACCTGTTGTTTACTGTAGGCTCCTTTTCCCCAGTGGAATGTTATCTTCAAAGCACAAAGATTGTGGAGGATTTTACTCTGCCTTTCTGGTCAAGCCATCTACCCTTCTATAGCATGCCAGTGTTCAGCTCATGACTAGTGAGGAAAGCCAGTCTATGTTACATTCAAATCATTTTAAATTGCAACTCTAATGGGTTATTTTTCTGTGCATTGCTAGAAAATGAGGAGCTAATTGAATATGCAGACTGTACATCATTCAGAGAGTCTAGATTTGGAATTGTAGTGAGTATAATGAACATTTTGATGCACACGAGGAATATGAGTGGATATTGGGAAATTGAAGGGGTGGACTGTTGTTGATACTGTTGGTTATCTACTCAGGATGTGTTTCTTGCTTCTTTCATTTTGTTAGAGCTTTAAATTTATGCAGGCATCCACTTTCCTATTTACAAACTATGCCTCAGTTAATTCTATCTTTAGCTTCCCAGAGTTGATCTAACTAGTATTAGGGTGATTTTGTCTCTATTGCCAACAATTTGGTTAAAGAAGAAATTTATGGTTCCATGGTTTAGGGTGGACAGACCCTTGCCATTGCCTTTGAATGTGGGAGGTTCATAGCTGGGAAAACTGCAAAATGACAAAATGATAAGGTTTTCTAATTTAACTTGAAAAGGAGTATCAGAAACTGAAGAGTGTTCTCCAGTGACATCTATTATCTATTTTTTTTTTTGGGTAGCTTACTATCTTGATGGTCTACACAAGTAGTCTTTGAGGGGGAAAGTATATATGTTTATACTCTAACTCAGGTTTTGATGCTCTAGGTGAAAGTATGTTCTCGTGATGATGTGGAGCATTGGATCACTTTGTAATTCATGGTGCCATGAATCAAAACTGTGTGGTTGACTTTGCCCTTCACTTTCATCCATGGTAACAATTGAAGCTTTGTCCTAGAACGAAACTCCTATGTAACTGAAATCAGCCTGAGAAGAGGAAGAGGTACCTTAAGGCAAGAAATTCACATTTATAAATGCTTTTTATAAAAATCACATTTATAAAGAAATTCACCTTAAGCCAAGCCCATTCACATTTATAAATGCTTCTGAATGACTTCATATCTTTAATAATTGAACCCTGGTGATATTTTAGTTTTTTTTTTTTAAGATTTATTTATTTATGCATACAAGCACTGGGGTACAGGCCAGAGGTGTGGGGGGTGAGAGGATTCACCACAGACAGAGCAGG
>JAGFMF010011971.1:1095734-1118364 GCA_019455555.1 Galemys pyrenaicus | reverse complement strand
TTCTAGTTCCATCCATGTTTCTATAAATGCCCCTAATTTCTCATTTCTGATTGCTGAATAATATTCCATCGTGTATATGTACCATATCTTCTTGATCCACTCCTCTACTTTTGGGCTTTTGGGTTGTTTCCAGGTCTTACCAATTACAAATAGTGCTGCGATAAACATAGGAGTATAACACAAGCTATTTATCAGAGGACTAGGGGTGTGTTGGTGGTGAGTATGGAGTGGTAACAATCTAAAGAGGTGTGAACCTGTTTCCCTAAATCAGATGCAGTGTGTAAACCAGTGTTACCACAATTTAAAAATAAAAGAAATATTAAAGTAGGAATAGGTCAGCATCCTTAGCATGGAAGTCAACCTTCTAATGAAAGGAATCTGCTGGAATTAAGTTGTGGTTCTGAATCCTAAATGTTCATTAAGTCCTACTTCACACCTTCACTTCTTGAGCTGCTAGACAAAGTGTTGGTTTCATTATTCAATGAATATTGAGTCTTGGGAATAACACACACATTTTCAAACAATCCATAAACTGTACTAACCAGATTTTTTTTAGTTATTTGAAAACTAATTTTTTAGTTTTTTAAAAAACTTTAGTTTAAAAACTAATCTGCAATTTTTTTTTTTTAGTTTTTTAAAACATATGTTAAAATGTCGATGATGTCGCACATGGTCAGTTATTACCTCTTTTGGTTTTCCAAATTGTTTGGTGCTGCCGTCAAAGTCTATGGTTCATTGAATGGTGGTGACATCACTTCTAAGCAAGGCAGTGACAGGTGAAAAAAACAGTTTGGGAATCCCAGTTAAAGAGAAATACACGTTCTGCATTTTCGAATTCCTTCTCACATGTTCGAGTTATCACTCACTCTTTTTGGAATGACGTCTCCTTGTTTAGTTTTCCTTTGGACAATTGCTGGCGAGTTTGTTTGCAGCCTTATCAGCAGCCGCTCTGGGCCAAAGGAGAATTCTGAAATGAAAAGTCTGCAGCTGGAACCAGGAACAGAGGTCCCAGGCAAGCAGGATGCAGTGCCAGGACTCATCTGTAGGGGGCGGTGCGCACCTCCACCTGCCAAACTCCGGCACCAGTGGAGTCTTGGGCACACCTGAGTGCGGCTGACAGGTGGAGCCCTCTCCGACTTGAACTTTTTTTTCTGAAAGTCATCACTGGTGTGATTAAGCAGCACTTAGTTTAGCTGTCAATTGTCAAGTGCTATGGGAAGGAGATAAGGAAAAGGGAAGAGAAATCGCTTGAAAGATGAGAAGAATGAGTTTTCACATCTTTCACTATCCCAGCCTTTAACTTTGGCTTTTCTTTTAAGTCCTCATCTGCCCTGCTGGGGTCAAAGTACTTTTTACTCGATGTGAAAAATGCTTCCCTGGGGACGCTCTCTGACTGGTTCTGAAGCTGATTAATGTCCTTCGGGCCCCCGAAGAGCCATTACTAAGTGTCTAAGTTACAATTTCAGAGGAACTGGGGTGTGTATTTGAGCTCATTTAAAATGGCTTCATGGAGGGTAAATCTCAAGTTGCATTTTTAAAAAGGGAGAGTCTGTGGTTTGGCCAAAGAGTGAATAATAGGTTTTAGGTCCGTATGTCCTGACTGTTTAGGGGAGAAAGGGATTTATAGGATAGCAAAGAGGGTTCAGGGCTTTGCAGGGATCTGCTTGTGGACAACAGAATCCAGCTTGGTTGGTGGAAGCAGACAAGGATTTATTACAGGATCATACATGGTTAATAGACTTTTTGGGAAGCAGTCTTCAAATAGTTCTTTAAAGAGCTCTGCCCAAAACTGGCTTGCAGGGCTAAAGAAGTTGTGCCTCGTCCTCATTCAGCAGATATCAATCCCGGTGGGAATCGGAGGCCACCACGGCTAACTCCAGAGCCTTCCCATCAACAGGCTTGCTTCATGACCAGAGGCTTTTCGGACAGGTCAACTGCACAGTCAAGAAACTTCATGAGCAGAAAATTCCTGCTAGTGCCTTTGACTCCAAACCCAGGTGATGGTCATGCAAGCCATTCCCAGAGGACAAGAGGTATGTGGGCGGAGCTTTTCAATGCCCTGCAGAGCCAGGGTATAAACGCTGAGACTTCTTCTGTCTGGAGAGAGGAACCTACTCAGCTAGTAGGAGAGGCCCTGCTTGCGTTTACCACTGAAAGTGTCTAAGCTGAGGGCCAGTGTCTAAGCTCCCAGATCCAGGGGGATCTGGGAGCTCTGAGGCCTGTGGACATTTTTAGTTAAATGGATGAAGAGTACTTGCACCTTCAAAAGTGAAGTGGAAGGTGAGGAAGTAGGAATAGTGTGAAATGGAGTCTGGAAACCACTGAGTGAACACATCTTCCATTTCCATCTCTGGGGGTTCTGCTGGCCTTCCCCACACCTGTTACAGTGTGGTGAGCTGAATCCCTTCTTGGCAGTGGAGCAGAAAGAAGCTTCTTTCAGGATATCAAATGGCTCAAAATCCCGGGGAAGGTGAATTCTCAGGCTTCTGGAGGTGGGGGGAGAAGCCCCTGCAGCTGAGTCCCACATGTCTCAGGTGGGGGGCAGACTTCTAGTCATCCTTCTGAGGATGAAGGATACCAGTGCTGAGTATATCTGCCCAGCACCAGGTGGTAGCCCACACTGCAGGTGATGGGGCAGTTTAGGTGAAGGAGAAGGTTTGGACCTGATCTTGAGGCCAAGACCAAGAGAATCCAACAGGGTAGCAGATGCTGCAATTCACTGGGGTCTCTGAGAAAGCACTATGATTGATCAGTTTGTAAATTTAATGGGCTTGAACATTAAGAGAATGTGGTGAATCAGAATGAGAGGGCAGACATTGCTCAAGGCTTGTGAATTGCAGAAGAAACTCATCCAGAGAAGGGAGGGAGTATGTCTGCTTGGGAGTCTTGAGTAGTTAAGATCCCACAGTGGACTGGGGGTTCCCCCTTTCCTGATGACTGGAATCCAATGTGCCCAAAGCTATGCTCTGTGGGGGACACAGGATATGATGTCAGTGTGTGCCTGACCATTCCCTTCACAGGTGAGGGTGTTTTTAAAAAACATTTTATTGAGGTAATATTTGTCTACTGTATAGTTTAGGGGAACAGGTTCACACCTCCTCAGATGTACATCTCCCTACCCACCACCAGAACACCCATATTCTCTTTTTCTTTAAAGATTTATTTATTTATGCATACAAGAGCTGGGGTACAGGCCAGAGTCCAGGGAGGTGAGAGGATTCACCAGAGACAGAGTGGGGAGCAGAATAGGCAGACTGACTGAAACACACTGCTGAGGAGAGCAGCAGGCGAGGCAGGAGAAGTCTGCTATGCCATGTGGGTCCCCTCTCTGGCCAGAGGCAGGGATTGAACTCGTGCTGTAGTGGCTGTGGCTTGCTTCACAGTGTGTTGTTTAACCCACTGCGCCACCAGGGAGGCCCCCCATATCCTTCTACCCTGGTCCTTTACCCTATATCACTGGCTCCTCTCCTAATGTTCCCACCTTCATTTCACTTCCCCCTCTAGTAGCCTCAATGCTGCAGTCACATTTCTAGGCTTTGTTTTGGTCTATTCTTGCCTGTTCCTTTGTTTTGTTTCCATATTCCACCTATGAGTTAGACCATCTTGTATTTGTCTTTCTCCTCCTATTTCACTTAGCATCAGCCCCTCCAATTTCATCCATGTTGTCAAGAATGGACAGAGTAATTTTTTTTTTAACAGATGAGTAGCGTTCTACCATGTACATGTACCACACCTTCTTAATCCACTCATCTGTTCTTGGGCACTTAGGTTGTTTCTGTAACTTGGTTATTGTAAATAGTGCTGCAACAAACAGGAGTGCATCTATCCCTTTAAATTAATGATTTTGTTTTATTTTGGTAGATACCTGGGAGTGGAATTACTCGGTCATATGGTGGATATTTTCAATATTTTGAGAAATCTCCATACTGTTTTTTACAGGAGCTGGACCAGTCTACATTCCCATCAACACTGTATGAGGATTCCTTCTTCTCCACAAGGTAAGGGTGTTTTCTAATCCTTTGTAGGGTTAGAGAAATCAGGCCTTTCCACCCTCCCACCACTGTGATGATGGACACCTGCAGTGCTGTGAGCATTCCTAGGTGGGCATGCGCAAGTGGGTGCACCTGAGTTGGACACAGGCATAAATGGGCAGCGTCATGAGGATGCCAGGACTGATAGTACTGACCAACGCGAGCAGCAGCAGTAGAAGCAGCAGCCAAGAGGGTGAGATGCACTGGGGGCTGGGAAGCCTGCTAGCCCCCTGGCACCCTTGCCTGCCATGTACCTGGCCACCTCTACTAATGAAAGCATGAAAAGCCACTGAGGGCTCCAAGACTCCTTCCTTTACCCCCCGTCTTCCCAGAACCATCCCGAACCTGCCCAGTGCTACCTTTCCTGCTGCTACACCCATGTATTCCCAAAGAACCCTGTGAAGTAACTCTCTGCTTCTTCAAAGACTGGAAGCACCATAAGGGCAGGGCTTTGATTTGTTCTCCCCACTGTTTTCCTAGTCATAAAAGAGAACCTAGTGAAGGGGAAGTGCTCAGTCAGCAATTACTGAATTAATGGATGAAATCATGAGTTCATAGTAAGAATCCATATTCATTGGTGGGTCTGTGATAAAGTTTTCCTCAATATCTGGTGATGAGTTGTCAGTCCCAACAAAAATTGGTCATGGGACAGATATTCTGACCACGTCTGAGATCTTCAGAGCAGAGTAAGCTCTTATAATAACCTGAACATCAACATAAAGGGTACAAGGTCAGATGACTTTGAGACTACAGTCTCAACAATAGCAACAATTGAATGAGTGCCTACTATGTGCTACATGCTGTTCTATATGTCTAATACTCATCTCCAGCCAGTCTCGCAACCACCCTTGTGTTGTAAATTATTCCTGTTTGTAAATGAGCAAACTGAGTCACAGGTAGGTAATGCAGCTGACCCAAGGTCATTGTATTTTTCCTTCAAGATGTTTATTTTGATTGATAAATAGGAGAGCAGAAGGAAAATCAGACAACGTGATTCTAGACCAAGTGTCTTGGTTTGGTGCTGTCACAGTCTCACAGTTGTCCTGAATGCTCAGACCTGTCCCTTCCAGTCATGCTTGGAAGGATCAGCCCATGGACAACAAATGGAAATTACCTGTGTCTTGTGTATAGTAGAGTCAGGAAGGCACAGGGCAGGTTATCTATGATCCTGAGCAGACAGGTCAAGGAAGAGTCCTGGAGCCCTCAGTGGCTTTTTTGACTTTTATTATCAGAGGTGACCAGGTACATGGCAGGTGGAGGGGCCAGGGGCCAGGAGACTGGTAGGCCTACTAGCCCCAGGTACATCTTCACTCTGGGCTTTTTAGCCTCTCTCNTTTTTAGTCTCTCTCTCTCTCTCTCTCTCTCTCTCTCTCTCTCTCTCTCTCTCTCTCTCTCTCTCTCTCTCTCTCTCTCTCTCTCTCTCTCTTCTTTCTCTTTCTTCTCTCTCCACTTGTCTGCTGCTCTGCTGCTCTGCTGGCATCCTTGTGACGTTGCCCTTATATGCCTGTGTCTAAACCTAGGTGCACCCACTTGTGCATGCCCACCTAGGCATGCATGCAGAACTGCAGGTGTCCATCATTACACCAATGGTGGGAGGGCAGAAATACCTGATACTTTTACATTTACCCTACATGTATGCAGAAGCATCCAACATTTTAAAAAATTGAGTTTCTAACATGTAAGCATCAGGTATAAAGCACTATAATTCTATGCTTGTATATATGACATAATGATCATACCAAAGGTCTAGTTTCTATCCATGACTTTAGACTTGAACTCAAAATTAAACTCTTGCATTTTTATTACCATTCTGTATAAAAGTCATCTTAAAAGAAGAATGCAGCTCTGTCACAGATTTTTCCTAGATGACATTAATTGTAAGATAAGGATGACATTATTTGTAAGATGGCAGGCCTCCCAGCCCCCGGCACTTCTCATCCTCTCAGCTGCTTTGCTGCTGCTGCTCAGATTGGTGACTACTGTTGGTCCTGGCATCCTCATGACGCTGCCCTTTAAGCCCGTGTCCAACTCAGGTGCGCCCACTTGCGCATGTCAATCATTTTCATTTTGTAAAAGTGTTTTGTTTACTTGGAGGGCCTTGACTTTGTTCTGCTCAGAGAATTAAATAGAGTTTTTGAATTTGACTTAGAGAGCTGGAAAAGGAATCTACGCAAACATGTTGGAATTAAATAGTTTTGTTCTTCTTACATCAACTTACTGAATCAAAAGGAAACTTTCTCTTACTGGAAACTTAATTCCTGTCAGATGGAGAAAGGGGGATAGGAACCTGGAGAAAATATTATGAGCAAGTGACATGGCAACTTCATGGTGAGAGGCACCATCCAAAAGAGAGGCAACTCAGAAAATGAGAAAAAGATTTATAGGAGAATTTTACATTGTGAAAAGCAAAGATTAGTGAAAACTCAAGTTGTGTGACTGTACAAAATCTGGCAGGAGAGCATACCCCACAGAAAGGATAAGGAGTCACAGGCTTAGATTCTAGGTTGAGGAGGAACACTTAGACTCATGGGCAGAATGTAATAATTTGGCATTATTTGATGTAGCGGCAGGGAAGGTGGCACACTGGGCAAGTTCAGGATGGTTCTTAGCAGACGGATCAAGGAAGGGAGTCTTGGAGCCCTCGGTGGCTTTTTATGCTTTTATTGATCTCTACATCAGAGGTGGCAACAGGTACATGGCAGACATGGGTGCCAGGGGGCCGGGAGACTGGCAGGCCTCCCAGCCCCCGGCGCATCTCACCCTCTTGGCTGCTTTGCTGCTGCTGCTCGCGTTGGTCAGTAATGTCAGTCCTGGCATCCTCATGACACTGCCCATTTAAGCCCATGTCCAACTCAGTTGCACCCACTTGTGCATGCCCACCCTGGAATGCTTGCAGCACCACAGGTGTCCATCATCACAGTGGTGGGAGGGTGGAAAGGCCTGATTGTTCTCTGACCCTACACCTGAGTATAAGAGATGTTGGAAAATGTAGTGTCAGTTGGTTAGGTTGACACCCCCAATTAACATCAGGGAGAAAGGACATTATGAGGCAACTAAAGACCTCTGCCACATTAATTTTCCCTCTTTTGCTTATGAATTGGCCATTAGTTTCAGTTGTATAGTCAGAAATAATAAATCATATTAAATTATCAGTTGAGAAAATGGTATATTGACACTAACATTTGAATTTTGTCATATAAGTTAAATGAGAAATAGTTCTTAAGTAGTTGTTGTGAGCAGGAGACAAGCAGGGTATTTCTCAAAGTGTATTCTGCAAACTAGCTTCATGAGCTGTCACAAATGCAATCAGAGAAAACAAGTCCAACAAGAAATAAATTTTAGATTGATTTTCTCAAGACTTTTAAAATATGCTGATGTGCTCTATGACTCTCCAGAAACAATAGTTCTCCAAGACTGTGAAAGAAACTATATGTAGGATCTATGCAAACTAATACCAGCTGTGAAGCAACGCTGCCTTTCACCTAGTTCTTGCACTCCTCACACGCTGATTGCATCTGTTCCCTGAATACAAACAACGCATTTCCCTGCACACACAGGTGTAGAAGACTTCCAGATGCCTGCTTCAAAAACAAATCCTTTGTTACCTGTATATGATTTTTTATTGGAACCCAGTTCATCTGTCACTCGATATAAAATGGATTCTAATTTAAGGGTGCTGGGCTCTGTTAATATAAGCTGGATCCTCCTTCAGAGGCCTGGGGTAGCAGCTGGGGCACTCTGTGTCAATCTTCTTTCTCTAGGTTAGCCCTCATCTCTGACTCTGAAAATAAAGCTCCTTTCACTTTACTGAGCTGATTTACCATTTTTGTCAACATCAATGAATAGTAACTGTTCAATCTGGTTTTAAGTTATATTTTCAACACTGTATTCTCAATACAGCAAAACATCTGGATATTGAAAGCACATTGGGTTAAAATAGCTTGAATCCATCTTTGTGAACATCTGCAGTTTGACATTGTATAGGCTGAATTTCAGACTGCAGTTTCTTTGGGGTCCCATAGAGAGCTCTGAATCCACTGACCCACATGGATAAGCCTCACCTTTTTGGCAGCAGGTGGGGCCAGTGTAGATTGATGCACACCTGGAGCACCCCAGTGCACACACATGCACAAACAGGTGCAGAGGGATGAGAAAATGTCTTTTATTGAGGTGTCTGGAAGTTCTTCAAACCTTGGAGCGTGGGTGGGGGCGGGGAATGGGAGCAACCAAGCGCTGAGCAGCCTGAGCTCTTCCCTGGCCCTCTGTCTGCTTTGATGGACATCAGCCAGGATGTTGAGCCCCAGGGGGGTGTCTGCGTCTGCTGCTCCATTGCACTTAACGAAAATGTTCTGGGCTTATTACCTGTCTGCATTAGAACCCAGCCTACTGCTCTGGAAGGGACTCCGTGTGGGCCTCCAGTGTTCTGGTTCCGAACCTGTGCCTCTAGCAAGGATCTAATCCAGAGCCCTTAAAATAATGAAGACAGATAAGCACAGAGCACAATCCACGTAGGGTGGCCCAGATGCCCAACATGGGTGCATCATCTTGCCTTCCTCCCCCCAGACTCTCAACCCAGTTTGCTGCCTGAAAGAACTTTTGTATGAAGCTTCCAGCCTGCCCTGTGGGGCTTGGAGGCTGAAGGGTGAACTTCCCACTGTGGTTTCTACCAAATCTGGGGAAATTAGCATTCCTATCCCAAAAAATGAAAGGTCCCTGGAATACAGGAAGCTTGGGAAAGGAAGCTTGAAGCCCACATTCCTTTGGGAGATGCTGTCCCTGTGGGATTGGTGGTCGTGACCCACCGGGGCTCTGAGGAGACCAGTCTGGGCTTTGGCTTCAAAGTGTTTCACCAACAAAGGGAAATTCATCTTAGGACTTAGTCACTGAAGTCTCCTCAACTCCCGCTGTGAGCTGCATCTGATACAGACACAGGGACAGACTATGTAGTCTCTGACCCGAGTGGCTGAGGCTGAACAGGAGGTCAGGTCAGCATGGAGAGAGTCAGGGATGGTGAGGGCATGGGCAGGTGTGTTCTCTCCAGACTCCAGTTTCCTTTGGCCTTGCTGCATTCATTACTCCTGCAAATTACAGCAACTTGAAGATCTCTTTCTTTTGGTTTTAAAGTTATTCCTGCTCTTATTGAGTAGACATAAAGAGACTAGTTCTCCAAAGTCACAGCCACTGAACATAATATAAAAAAACCAAACCAAACCAAACCTGGCAGTGGGCCACTGGTTATTTTGATCCATTAGGACCACAAAGTATATTTTGTCTGAATGAGCAGTCTTGCCACTGCAGACTAATCAAGTCAAACAGATAATTACCTAATCTACTCAGTGCTTTGCAGACAATGGGAAAATTCATTACTTTGGCTGTAAAATGGGTCCAGAAGTTAACTTTTAGTTGCTTTGTATGACAAGCTCTGAGTTTCATGGGAGGATTCTTGACTCCCCAGAAATATGGCCTGGTTGAAATGCAACCTATTATCACCACGTAACTCCTCCTAATGTTTCCAAGTAACACTCCTGGGTCTGGACTAGGATTTCTTCCCACAATTTCCCTTGGTCGACTTCCCTCCTCTTCGTGGGATGCTGACCACCCAAGCTCCTGGAACCCTGCTTTGGTGGCCCAGAGGAATGAACTCAGAACAATTTTGAGGTCTCTGTTGTTTTTGCAAATGGCACAGTTGGTACTGAAGGAAAAGTCGTATTATTTCATTTCTTCTGTTTTTTTTCCTCAAAACATACCTTTACTCCTTTTGCTAGCTGGCAGCCTGAGGGCCACCCAGGACCCCCAAACTTGCATGCTATAAAGTCATCCACCACATAAGGACAAAGCAGACTCTTAGTGTGACAGATTTTTAGTAGAATGATTGTGCAGAGAGGGAAGACGAGAAAGCATATTGTTTTCCAACGAAACACTCCAAGTTACCCATCTCCTTGTGGGTAAATGCCCCACTAAATAGGGTTGGCCCAGAGTGGGACTGCTGAGGCCCAAAAGCCTTCCACAAGTCAAAGGTACCTTTTGATGGGGACCCACAGGAAAAAGGCAAAAGGGGCCAGGCAAGTCTGGGCTCAAAGGAGCAAAATTAAAGTACAAATCAAGATAATGGATGCCATTGTCAGCCTTCCCATGTGTCTCTTACCCATGTCTCTTCCAAGTGTCTCTGCAGGTCTCTCCTTCACGTGTCTCCTCCATGTCCTCCAAGTACCTGGTGCAAGTCCAAAGCCAAGAAGCAAATGAGTCCTTCTCCACATCTCTCTGACTCTCTCCAAATGTCTCTTCTGTGTCTCCTCCCTCTCCTCCAGGCCCAGCTCTGCCCCTCATTAGGTGGGGGCAGGGAACATGGAACCTCACCTTTTTGGGGAGACACCTGTTATACCTTTGGGACCTGCACTTCACTCTTTTCCGAGGTTATATATTTGGCAGTAACTGTTGTATCTGGGTTTATTTTTAGGTGTTGTGTAAGTGTCTTACATAGGTCAATTTTTCCTACCTTCAAGTTCTGAGCTCTCTCTATGTCATACGTTGGTTCCTGCAGTTGAGCTTGTCACCACTCTTTCTGAAATAAGAGAGGTCAGGATTGATTTGAGCTGTTTAGGGAGTAGTGGCCATACTATGCGACAAAGTCTGTAGGGAAGAAGACTATGAGCTCTTCCTGATGTCTTGCATGTGCTGGGTGTGTTGCAAAGAGGGTTGGCTATTTATAATAAGCCAGGACTTTGAAGCAACCTAGCTACCCATTAATAGAGAAGTGCATCGAGAAGGTGTCTTCTAGACTCCCTATGGAATACTATTCAGCCATAAAGAAAGATGAAATGCTATCACTTACAGCAAAATGGAAGAAACAGGAGGGAATTATGTGTAGTAAAGGAGTCAGAAAGGTAGAGACAGATTGTACATATTTTCACATATATATGGGTAATATACACATATACATATATATGGGTAAAACAAGGACTCGTAGCTGATGAATTGACAAAGCAAAATTGTTATAAACTAGTGGACAGAAGTGAGTTTTCTAAGGTTAGAAGAGAAAGGGTCACAGGGGTATAAGGGATGATGGTGGAGAAAAAAAGAATAAATACAAACTTGCTGGATCAAAAAAAATAGAGAATGATGATTCAGGAAACCTCATCAAAATGGCAGCGAAGAGGGCCTCCCTTGTGTTGCAAGGGGTTAAGTTGTAGCAGCACTATGAAGCTATCCACAGTCCCTGGAGCATGGGTTCTCTCCCCAGCCATGGGATCTGACACACATGGTGCAGCAGACCTCTCCTGTCTCACCTGTTGCTCCCCTTAGCAGTGTATTTCAGTAGATTTACCTGTTCTGTTCTCCACTGTATCTGGTGGATCATCTCATTCTGCACACCTCTGTCCTGTACTCCAGTTCTTGTGTGCATAAATAAATAAATCTTTTAAAAAATAGCAGCAAAGAAAACTTAGTACTCATTAAGAGTATAATGACCATGATTGAGCAGCTTTTTTTCCCTCCAAGAAGGCAAGGTTGGTTCACTAAAAACCTATTAATAATATGCAGTAAGTTGATAAGTAAAAGCTATATATGATTAGTTACTCTTTATACCTGTATCTCCGTCCACTTCCCTCATGCTTATATTACTTTGATCCAAATCCCAGACATCATATCATTTTATCCACTGATATTTGGGTGCATATCTCTTAAAGATGAGGTTTTAAAAAAATCAAGCTTAGTGCCATCATTTTACTGTTTGTAATTGAAAAAATTAGCAACACTTGCTTAATTCCATCAAATATCCGGTAAATGTTTGAACTTCCTCTTGTCTCAAGAATATCAGTTTTTTGACAGCTTGTTTGTTTTAATTAAGTTCCAAATAGATCTTGCTGATGTTTTGATATCTTTATCAAAAGATATCTTTAAAGTCCCTTCTGACCTAGAAGTGTCTCCCTCCACCTGTCTCCCCTTTTCCCTCTTGGAATTCATTTGTTGAAAAATCGGAGTTGTGTGTCCTGCAGTTGTGTTTCCTGAAGGTTTCCCTAGTGTGGACAGTTTCTTTGCCCTCTGTCCTTTATATTTCCATAAATTGGTCATTAAAGCTAGAGACTGGATTGGATCCAGTTTTGACATTTTCTGGAGAAGACTAATTCATAGATGCTGTGTGTTTTTCCATCAGGAGGTATATAATGCTTGGTTGACTCATTGAGAAGCAAGACATTGTTTTTTCTCAAAATAAAAAAAAGCTTAGTTAGCTATAAAATACAAATAAAAATATACTTAAATTCCATAGATAGTGTTATGCTTTAAAATGCAGAAATGATTGAAGCATTTACAGGAAAAAATGAAGACAGGAATGTATTTTAGCAAATATTATGCAATACTATTTTGGGGATCAGTTAATAAACGATAACAGAAATGTATAAAGATGAAAAAAGAAGATAAAGTCATCATCATTTGTGATTTAATGTACTAGTTCATTATTTTCCCAACAGGTTTTCTTGGGAATTACAAACAGTAAAATACTTTTGTTATGTGACTGGATTCAAAATTCATACAGTATAATGAATAGCTTTCACATAGGCAAATAAAAACTAGGAAGCTAAGATAAAGTGGAATAAATATTCCATTTGTAATAGCAACCACCATAAAATGTATAAAAATCTATATAAAGCATAACAGAATGTTATTGAAGGAATCCTAATAGGATTTAACTAAGAAACTAAAAACCACCAACAAAAATACCCTAAAAACCCAACTCCCAAACTCAAAAATCCCACATATTATATTCTTTTTTAAAAAAAAGATTTTTTTATTTATGCATACAAGAGCAGGGGTACAGGCCAGAGGTGTAGGAGGTGAGAGGATTCACCAGAGACAGAGTGGGGAGCAGAACAGGCAGACTGACTCAAATACACTGCTGAGGGGAGCAGCAGGCGAGGCAGGAAAGGTCTGCCTTGCCAGTGGGTCCCCTCCCTGACCTGGGATCAAACTTGTGCTGCTGTGAGTGGATGCTTCACAGTGTGGTGCTCAACCCACTGCGCCACCAGGGAGGCCCTATATACTTGTATAAGGCTCAGTAGCATCAAGAGAGTCTCCCACAGGGTAAAGATTTCAACAGAATTTTAATTTCAGATCGAGACATTTAAAGCTCAGGTTCAAATGGAAAGATAAGCAAGTATAGGAGGAAGGTTCTGGAAAAGAAGAAACAATAAGCAGAGGGGACTGTGTACTAGATAGTAAATACATTATAAACTTACAGTAAAAAACCAGATCAAAGGGGCAGCCTAAAAAATTCAGAACCATCCAAGTACATAAAAGAATTTAGCATGCGTGCTATTTGTTATATGGTTGCTCAGAGAGCAGATTTGTGTGTTCTCACCACACAAAAGAAGTGGTCATTTTATGACATGATGGTGGGGTGAGTGTACCCTTAGAGGCTGACACGTACAATCTGAGTGTATCAGATCAATAGCTTATACATTGGAAACTTACATAAAGTCAATTACATCTCAATAAGCTAGAAACACACACAAACACTGCAAGTCTGTGACCAATACTGGAAAGACACTGAAGAGTGTGGACTAAAAATAACGTCTTTGAAGACCTAAAGGCTGTCTAGAGTGACCTTATGTTTACAGGGCATGCAGTTAGGAAAGGTTGCTGAGCAGAGTGTGCCTAGGAACCCCACAGAGGAGACCAGTCCTGGCAGACAGCAGGTGTCCTTGTAGAAAACCTGTCATCACCCAGGGAAGGGAGAGACTGACTCTCCAAATAATTTTGTGCATTCCCTATTTCCCAGATCAGTGTCCCATTTCCCCTTCCATGGGACAATTTATTAGTGTGCTTTGTACTGGAAAGTCACTCTGGTGATCTCTTTGCCCTCCTCTCCCTCCTGGGCCTTATTTGCATCCCCTGCTTTGAAGCAGAGTTTGGAGAAGGGAGGATGAAGGTGTACCCACAGGCTATTTAAAAAATTCATGTAGGTTAGGAGAATAAAACCCACTTCACTATCATCAAAGAAATACAAATTAAAATAACCTTTTGAGTTTATCTTTTTTTTTTTTTGCTATTAAGTCAGCAAAAACTAATTTAATTCCTGGCAAGACTGCAATAAAAAAAAATGTGTTCTCTCTGGGTGACATTGTAAGTTGCTTTTCAGAGAGTAACTTGGAAGACACAGAGCTCTGAAAATGATGCTGCCAGTGGATTCACCCAGATCGCTGAGGGAAATTCATCTTCAGGAAATAATTCAAAGGAAGAAAGAACTGGCAGATATCAGGGGCACCTAAATCAACAGAGAAATGATGCTTAAAACCCAGGGTGTTCTCTGAATAGAATTTTTATGAGCATGAGAACTAGAATTGTGCAGCCTGTACCATAAATGGAAGTGGTTTGAAATATAGGTTAAATGAAAACAATGGATGTCTGACTGAAGCCTGATAAAGTACACATATAGTTGCAAATGGAAAGTAAAGCCATGGAAAATGAAGTTGCTCACAAAGTTACAAGGAGGGTTATAGATGATGCTAACTTGTTTTACAGTGAAGATGGAAAAAATATATTTTAGAAACACAGTTCATGGTATAGTTGATCTGCTAAAAGCAACCAGTTATTTAAAAAGCAAAGCAGAGTTTATTTTGTAATAAATAGAATGGATGGATGGTTCATTTATGGTGAGTGTGTGTGATTTCCATACTTCTTGGCCCATACTGCCTTGTACAACCTCTGGAGGACCACGTCAACTCCCCCCGCCCAAGGGAAACAGTAGGGAGTGCAAAGCATTATAGGTTTTGTAGTTTTCTGATATATAAATGCAGGAGACCCCTCTAACCTCCAGACCTCATTTAATGGGATTCTGAATCAAAAGACCAGAATGAACAAATGCTGGCAAGGATGTGGAGGAAAAGGAACCCTCTTATGTGGCGGGTGGGAATGTAGATGGGACCAGCCCTATGGAAAGCTGTGTGGAGTTTCCTTGAAAGATTAAAAATGGAAACACAATTCATTTGTTTTCACAGTTCATGTGAAAGATTAAAAATGAACCTGCCATATGACCCAGCAATTTCACTCCTAGGTCTTTCCCTGAAGGATACAGAACACTATTTCAAAGGGAAATGTGCACTTCCATGTTGCTTGCAGCATTATTTGCGATAGGTAAGATATGGAAACAACCCAAATACCCAAAAATAGATGACTGGATCAAGAAGATGTGGTCTATGTACACAGGGGAATATTACTCACCAATCAAAAAAGACAAATTCATGCCATTTGAGGCAAAACGGATGGATCTGGAAGGGAAGACGCTCAGTGAAATAAGTCAGAAAGAGAAAGCACATGATATAAGTGGAATACAGAGGAACTAAACAAAGGGACAGATTAAGTTTAACTTAAAAACTAACCATGGAAAATTGATTATGGGGTTGAGGAATGCGTGAGGGGTAAAGGCAAAGTGGGGAGAGAGCACAGTGAACTATGGTGGTAGACTCTGGGTGCTTTGGGCGTGGGAGTATGGTAATGACACTTATGGTAATAACACTTGAAGGGTGGATCCTATACTCCTAAAATACAAATAATGATGTAAACCAATGTCTTACACCTATTAAAAAATAGGATTTTGGTTTTTTTAACTTTTTAAAAATTTATATATATTTGACATCAATTGTAATCCCGATGTATTCCCCATCACCATCTCACCAGTTCACCATCACCATCACCTCAGTACCCCATGCTCCCGTCTGCCCTCAACCCTCCTCCTCTTCCCTCCCCACCAAGTGTCCCCAATTTGTCCTTGACTTATCATTTTTGGTTTTTGTGTCTTTATTGTTATTGTTATTATTATTATTATTCCTTTCCTTGATCCTCATTTGGTTCCCTTATATTCCTCCTAGGGGGGAACCATCTGGTATTTTTCTTTTGCCTTCTGACTTACTTCGCTGAGCATATCCCTTCCAGTTCCATCCATGTTCCTATGAATGCGTCTAGTTTTTTTTGATTGCTGAGTAGTATTCCATCGTGTATATGTACCACAGCTTCCCGATCCACTCATCTGTTTTTGGGCATTTAGGTTGTTTCCAGGTCTTCTCTATTGTAAGGAGTGCTGCTATAAACATAGGGGTGCAGGTATTCTTTTGAATCAGTGTTTTTGTGTCTTTTGGGTATATTCCTAGGAGTGGGATTGCTGGATCCTATGGAAGTTCCATTCTTAGTAGATTGAGGAACCGCCATACTGCTTTCCATAATGGTTGGACCAGCTTGCATACTAATATTCTTACTAATATGCATATTAATATTTGCCTGCTGGAGAAGGTGAGGGGATGGGGGAGTGTCTCCTGCTGAAGATCTCTGTGGTGATAACTGAGGAAAATTCTGAGAACACTCCTTCAAGGGGTGTCTTCTCAAGCAGGGAATGGGTTCTTTGGTCCTTGCCTTACTGGAACCCCACATCAGAAGGCTTGTGGGGCAGAAGGCACCAAGAGATAAACAATGCTTCTCCAAAACTGAAGAGAGATTTTGGAGAAGAAACCAAAGATTCTAGGAACTTTGAGACTTGCTTGGTGGTTTGGACATTAGCTTTGCATCCGGAGGCTATCCTGGCCTTGGGGTCATAAATAGGAGGGCCGTGGACAAGTGGGTTCCCACCTTGGGACTGGGGCTAGCTGTGCAAGAGTCACGTGGATCTGCCTGAGCCACAGGGCTTGGCTTCCAATCTTTTAGAAGAAGCTGGGCTGGCTGAGTCTTACGGGAAAGGAAATGCTCAAATTTCACTGAAGGAGGGTGTGTGGGGAGGGGGCCGGGCTGGGAGCCGGAGGGAAAGAATGGTCCCTTTCAATGCACACAGATGCACTGGCTCAGACTCAGTACGGTGTAAAAAAAAAAAAAACCAAAAACCCAAGTGGTTCAATAACATTTAAAAGTCTGCACACATTCAAAGTTGTATTTTAAATACCGCACAAGGGCAGACAATAAATGTGATGGTTTTTCCATCCTGTGATGATGGAGAGCCAGCCACCTCCCAGCCTTACAGCTTAGGGGAGCACAGATAAGCTGGGTGAATGCTGGTTTTGGGGGGCGGGATATATAAACAGCTCCCCCTGAGATGGGCACACATTTTTATTATCCCCCAGCTTGCAACTGACCTAAGTTTGGCTGCGTGGAGGGGTTCTGAGCAGAGAAGGATGGTAGGGGCAAGCTTGCAGCTTCTAAGAAAAGGAAGGACGTTTCTCATCCTGTTGGTAATGAAGATGGCCAGTGTTAGTTTCCAAACCACTTTAAGTTGGGGGCCCAGCCGCAGCACGGTCCTTTGGGCTTTACAACTGGATTACTCTGCTTGCCAGCTTCCAGCTCTGAAGTGTACATTCTGAGCTGGATAGCATGGCACAGAGAACCAAGTGCAGGGTTTCCAAGTCTGGAATGGGCTTCCTCCCTCCCCTGCTGTGTTCGTATTACCACCTTCACCCCGAGTGCTTATCTGGTGTTTGGCCCAGGGAGGTAGGGAAGACCTTGGGGTGTCTGTATCCAGAGCATAGGGCACCCCTGGGAGAGTCGCTAGGCCGAGGTCAGAGGGAGGAGGGTTCCATAAATCTGGAGCTCACGTGCACCTCATAAAACCACTGCCTCATTAAGCAGTCGGGTTCCAGGGCCGGGGGCGAGAGGTGGGGTGTCTGTGTGGGTCTCTGTGGCCCTAGGGATGGACCCACTCCTCCACCAAGCCAAGCCCAAGAGGAGGGAGGCTGCGTCTGACCTTCCCTGGTCCCTGCGGGCAGGGCAGGTACTCCAGAAGTCCCCTCCTCTCCCCCAAGGTTTTAAGTTGACATCTTTTTCTTGAGATTCCAAATTTGAAGATGTACTATCTCAGCGATGTCCACACCGGTGATTTCAAACCCACGTATTTTCGAGCCTCCCTTCTCCCCTAGCCCACTTTTTCAGACTGTCCGGGCCAAGTGGCCTGGTTGGAAAGGGGGCGCTTCTCTCTGGCGCCCTCTAGTGTTGATGGGGTTGCAGCGCGCGCCTATTTCCTGACGTCCTTTGCGCCAGACTCGGTTGTTTTGCGTTATGGCAGGTTAGTCCTAGAACCCTCTGAGGTCTTTTATTTTACTGTTCACACAGGAGAGAGAACTTGGACTCCCGGCAAGTGAAAGGAAAAAGCTACTGAGCATAGGGATTTTCACACCCGCTGGTAAGACTAAGAGAGCTGGAGAAAATAACTTTTATGTGGTCACTCGCTACTGACCAGTGGTGATGCTTATCTGCAGGACTTTCCCCAGGACCACGCCGCTATGCCTGGTCAACCCTGGAGGGCGACAGGGGGGCACCTGGGGAGATGAGGGGTGTGTGTGTGTGTGTGAGAGAGAGAGAGAGAGAGAGAGAGAGAGAGAGAGAGGCCAGCAGTCAGGTGAATGCCTGGTCAGTTCTCGTGGCCAGGCCATCCAGAGAGTTTCTTTTCTCTTTTTCACATGAATACCCTGGAGGTTCCCAGAAATAACAGTGACATTTGGGAAAAGAAATGGTCCTGGGTGGCAGAGATGATGACGAGGCTTCTGGTTTTGAATGAGCCTGAAGCCAGAGAAATGAAGCCAGAGAAACTCATACTGGTGAGAAGGGGGTGCAAGATGAATGTGGGGGCATCAGGGAAAGAGAAGGTGCAGAACCGCTTCCAGAGCTTGTAGTCTCTGTAAAGAGCACATACATTTGGGAGACTCCTTGTCCTGGAGAAACGTGGGGCTGGCTGAGTGTTCTGAGCTGGTGGTGTGTGCCCCAGCTGTGTGGCCGGTCCTGAGGGCATGGGGCTGAGCCTCGGGTCCCTGCAGGGGACTGTGGTAGTCCCCATGGCTGGGACTAGGATGCCAGGTTTGCAGGGCTAGACAGACGACTGGCCACTGGCCTTTTAAACTCTTAGCTCAATCCCTGATGTGCCAATTCTTTCTCTCTCTCTCTCCCTTTATATATATGTATATATGTGTTAAAATATACATACCATAAAATTAACCACTTTATCTATTTTTAGGTGAAGTTCTGTGGAATAAAGTCCAGTCCCATTGTTGTGCACCTCCAGAACTTTTCATCACCCAAAACTGAATCCCTGTACCTATGGAACACTGACTCCCTTGTCATAAGTATGATTATTCTTAGAGGCACCTATGTACTGGTCCTTTTGTGACTGGCTTAGTTCAGTGAGCATAATGTCTGAAAGGCTGTAGCACATGTCAGATTTTCCCCCTTTTTTTGCCTGAGTAGTAGTTCTTGTACAGATAGCACTGAGGACGTTTGAGTGCTCAGTGGGTCAGATGGAGAAGTCAGCCAGACCAGCCAGAGACAATCTTGTCTCTTACTTCTGCTTTCTAGTCTCTGTTTGGCTTTCTAGCAAGGGGTCCCTCTTCTTTTCAGGACTATGGTTCATTTAGGGGGATGAAGTTAACCCAAGTTAGCAAGTTAGCAGGATGAGGGCTGCCAGGCCAGACATATATGGCCATTAGAGCTTCAGGGGTTTCAAGAAGAGAGAACAGCTGCTGGGTTGAGAGGGACTGCTGAGCTGGGTGGGCTTCTCAGAGGAGGAGGCAGAGCTCAGGTTGGAAAGAAGAGGATTTGAAGAGGTAGGTAGGGGAAAAGCAGCCTGATTCCCCAGGGAGGGGGAGGGGCTGAATCAACAACACCCCTAACCAGTGATTTCATCAAACATGCCTAGGCAATGAAGTGTGCATTACTCAATAATTCTGTTAAAGGTCTTTCACACTAAGAGTTTGGTTGTCTTTGTGTGCATGAATAGCTGGACCCCCTAGAGTTCTAGTTTAGGGGGTGGCCCTCAGTTGCATGCTAGTAAGGTAATAGATTCTAAATAAATACAGATATGTGTTGTTTTATTGAGCTTTGCTTTATTGTGCTTTTTAGATACTGAATTTTTTACAAATTGAAGATTTGTGATAACCCTGCACTGAGTGAGGAGTCTGTCAGCACCATTTTTCCAACAGTATCACTTCATGTCTCTATGTCACATTTAATTGGGGTGTGCCACATTGTTTCATTAGATGCCTATTGCCTCATGGGGCAGCAGCATTAGGAGTGGTGTGGGATGTGGAAAGACAATTCAAAATCCAAATGTGAGAGAGAGGCTTAGAGGGACTTACACCAAAAAAGTGCTGCTCTGATCGATGGGCAGTCTTGTATTTATTTAGAACCAGGTTCAGAAAAGATGGGCAAGAATGTGGAGAATGTACATGTGTGTGGGTGCATTATCGATGTGTCATTGTCTGGTGCCAGCTAGGGTGATGTGACCAGGGAGGGGCTATTATGGGGGCAGGGGGTGGAAACGCCATGGTTCCTGCTAATGAAAACATACTATCTCTAATCCCTATTCTTACCTAACTTTCTGCTAATCTTTACAAGTAAGGTGTTCTAGCTGATTTTGCTAATCTGGCCATAATGTCTGCCTGCTGTTTTCAGCATATACTGGTTTCCCAGTATGTTCCTCATACCAGGACTTTTGCCTGGTGAGGGGCCTCTTGCCTCACTGTATACCTAGCTGACCAGCAAGAACTCTGGGTACCAGGACAATAACCACGATAACAAAGAGGGCTGGGGATTCCACAAATGCTGTTGCACAGTTAATAGACACCATTATCATGCAAACATTAATTTTAGATGCAATGGGAACAAACATCTCACATGACTCATTTTATTGCAATACTTGCTTTATTGAGGTGGTCTGGAACCCAACACACACTAGCTCCATGGGGTGCCTGTGGTAGAAATGCTAGCAGTGGAAACAGTGGCAGTCACAGCAGGGAAGAAATAGAAGATTTATTCATCCATTTAACATTAACATTCATTATTGTAGCTCGTGGTGAGTCTGGCGCCAGCTAGATGCTAAAGATATTGTGAGCAACATAGGCAAGAGCCCCACATTCAGGAAATGAGGTGAAGAGGCGGAGAGATGAAAAAGCAAAATAAACAAGCAAGACAATTTCAAATTGTGATAAACAAGATGATGCATTGAGAATAACCCAAGTTGAAGCCATCAGGGGCAGCATCTCTCAACTGAGATGAGAAGGGCAGAAGGAAGCTTGGAAAGAGATCTGGGAGTTTGATGTGTTTGGAAACAGGAAGAAGACCCTAGGGGGATGTTGGGGAGCCAGCAGGAAGGTGGCGGGAGATGGTTTGGAAGGATCTGGTGACCAGAGGCATTTGGATTTTATACTATATGCAGTGGAAACCTGTTATTAAGATTTGAATGAAGTAGGAGGTGACACAATTTGTGTTTTATTTTTTTTAAAGATTTATTTATTTATGCATACAAGCACTGGGGTACAGGCCAGAGGTGTGGGGGGTGAGAGGATTCACCACAGAGAGCAGGGAGCAGAACAGGCAGATCAACGAAAGTACACTGCCAAGGGGAGCAGCGGGCGAGGCAGGAGAGGTCTGCCGCACCATGTGGGTCCCTCCCCTGGCCGGCAGCAGGGATTGAACTCGTGCTTCAGTGGCTGCGGTTTGCTTCATAGCGCGTTGCTTAACCCACTGCGCCACCAGGGAGGCCCACAATTTGTGTTTTAAAAGATAGCCTAAAACTTAACCAGAAAAAACAAGTTGTCAATCAAAAAACAAAAGTGGGCAGAGGACTGGAACAGATCTTTCTCCAAAGATCTAGAGATGGCTAAAAACTAATCATTAAGGAAATGCAAATCAAAACTGCAATGAGATACAACATTTGACCCCGCAGGGTAACTTTTATTAAAAAGAAAACAGACAATAACAAGTGCTGGTGGGGATGTGGAGAAATCAAAACCCTTCTTTGTTGCTGATGGGAATGTAAAATGGTGCAGCTACTGTGGAAAACTGTATGGCGGTCTTTCCAAAATTAAACATAAAATTGCCACTTCTAGGTATTTATATCACAAAGAACTGAAAGCAGATATTCCAAGAAATATCTGCTCACAGCTGTACTTAGCAGCACTATTCACAATAGCAGAAAGGTAGGAAGAATCCGCTGTCATCCCAACTGATGGAAAATGAACAGATAAACAAAATGTGACCTACACATACAAGAACTATTATTCAACTGTCAAAAGGAATGTATCCTGTCACCTGATATAAATAGATGAATCTTGAAGACATTTTTCTAAGTTAAGCCAAACACAAAGAGACACATGCTGTATGTGGTCACTCTGGAGGTTCTTAGAGTAGTCAAATTCATAGAACCAGAAAGTAGAATGTGGGCGGGCTGAAGACATGAGGTTTATGGAAAGTTGATATTTATTTAATGGGTACAGAGTATCAGTTTGGGGTGATGAAAATTCAGCAACTGGTACAGGACCTATTTAGAAAAAATGCAGGTGTTTCTTACGGTACATATTAATGGTGAACAAAAATGGCACTTTGTAAGGTATAATTGGTGCACGTAAGCTATACATTTAAAATGTATCATTTAATGAGTTTTGATGGCTATGTTTGATTGGTACCTAGTAAATTTGAAAAGTGTGATATTCCTTGTACACATTTCCTAAAAACTTAGGAATTGCATGTGATGAGAGTTATGAAGGCTTTCCTTCCTTGCTTCCTTGCTTCCTTGCTTCCTTGCTTCCTTGCTTCCTTGCTTCCTCGCTTCCTCCCTCCCTCCCTCCCTCCCTCCCTCC
>JAGFMF010011971.1:1060629-1081517 GCA_019455555.1 Galemys pyrenaicus | reverse complement strand
CAGAGTGCTTGTCGCCAGATTTTTCTCCTCAGAGACCCATGATCTCCTCATGTATTGGCTCTCTCAGGGTGCTTTTCCCTCAGATTCATCACCTCAGACACATTGTGCCCAAAGAGATCTCGTCAGATTTTCCTCCTCAGAGTCCCATGGTCTCCTCAGCTATTGGTTCTCTCTGGGTACTTTTACCTCAGATACTTCACCTCAGACACATTGTGCCCAAAGAGTGCTTCTCAGATATTTCTCCTCAGAGACCCCTGGTCGCCTGAGGTATTGGCTCTCTCAGGGTGCTTTTCCCTCAGATTCTTTGCCTCAGACACATTGTGCCCAAAGAGTACATCTCCTCAGTTTTTTCTCCTAATAGACCCATGGTATCCTCAGGTATTGGTTCACTCAGGGTGCTTTTCCCTCAGATTCTTCGCCTCAGACACACTGTGCCCAAAGTGTACTTCTCGTCATTTGTACCCAAAGAGTGCTTCTCCTCAGATTTTTCTCCTCAGAGACCCCTGGTCGCCTCAGGTATTGGCTCTCTCACGGTGCTTTTCCCTCAGAATCATCACGTCAGACACATTGTGCCCAAAGGGTACATCTCCTCAGTTTTTTCTCCTAATAGACCCATGGTATCCTCAGGTATTGGCTCTCTCAGGGGGCTTTTCCCTCAGATTCTTCGCCTCAGACACATTGTTCCCAAGGAGTACTTCTCGTCATTTTGGCCCAAAGAGTGATTCTCCTCAGATTTTTCTCCTCAGAGACACATGGTCTCCTCAGATATAGGCTCTTTCAGGGGGCTTTTCCCTCAGATTCTTCGCCTCAGACCCATTGTGCCCAGAGAGTACTTCTCATCACTTTTGCCCAAAGAATAATTCGCCTCAGACTATTCTCCTCTGAGACCCATGGTCTCCTCATGTATTGGTTCAAGCAGAGTGCTTTTCATTCAGATTCATCACATCAGACATCTTGTGCCCAAAGAGTGCTTCTCGTCATATTTTTCTACTCAGAGACCCATGGTCTCCTCAGATATAGGCTCTTTAGGGGCACAATGTGTCTGAGGTGATGAATCTGAGGGAAAATTCCCTGAGAGAACCAATACATGAGGAGGCCATGGGTCTGAGGAGAAAAATCTGAGGAGAAGTGCTCTTTGGGCACAAATGATCAAAAGTACTCTTTGGCGCAATGTGTCTGAGGCGTAGAATCTGAGGGAAAAGCACCCTGAGAGAACCAATACATGAGGAGACCATGGGCCTCTGAGGAGAAAAATCTGAGGAGAATTACTCTTTTTGCACAATGACGTGAAGTACTCTTTTTGCTCAATGTGTCTGAATGAATTATCTGAGGGAATATCACCCTGAGAGAACCAATACATGAGGAGACCATGGGTCTCTGAGTAGAAAAATCTGTGGCTAATTATTCTTTGGGTACTAATGACGAGAAGTACTCTTTGGGCTCAATTTGTCTGAGGTGAAGTATCAGAGGAAAATTCACCCTGAGAACACTTTTATTAGTGGTGACCATGTTTATTATAGGAGAATAATCTGAGAATTACTCTTTGAGCCCTACCATTATCCGAATATCTGATCGTAAAGCACCGTGAGAGAACCAATATGTGGAGACCGGGGGCTCCTATAATAAAAATCTGATGAGAATTATTCTTAGTGTACAAGGAGAGAATTTTCCTTTAGGCACAAGTTTATCAGGTGAATTATGAGGGCAAAGCTCCCTGAGAGAACCAATATCTGAGGAGACCAATTGTCCTGAGGAGAAAGTTCTCAGTAAAAGGACTCTTTTGACACCATAATCGTGAAGTACTTTTTAGGCATAAGAGTCTTAGGTGTATTATCTGATTGACAAGACCCTTGTGTAACTAGAATCTGAGGACAATAAGTTTGAGAAAATATCGAGAGGTACTCTTGGCACAAGTGCCATGAATTACTCTTTGGCCCAGCGACGTGGCAATAAATCTGATTGAAGCAGACACTTAATGTCCTTTATCTCAGGGGACAATCATCTCTGAAAGAAATACTGGAGTAGAAGCTCTCTTTAGGCACAAGGGATTGAGAAGCACTCTATGGGCACAAGCATCTGATAAAAGAATATATGGTGAATGAACCTAAGGAAACCATTGTCTGTGGAGTAGAGACATTTCTGAGGCAAATAATCTGAGAAGTTTCTTGAGCAGTGCATCTGATGAGACGAATATTCGTAAAAGATCCATAGATAACCAGTGTTTTTTGAGAAAAAGGCCTCTGAGGTGAATAATCTAAAGAGAAATAATCTTTGGCACAAGAATCTGAGGCAACAAATCTGTGGAGAATGGGTTCTAAGGGACCAGTGTCTGAAAATACAAGTCTCAGTCCTAAAACCAGAGGAGAAATATTCATTGTGCACAAGTGTCAGAGGGGAGAAGTCTACACGAAAATGATTCTTTGGTAATTCATGTCTGTGGAGTTCTGGCCTCTGAGGAGAATTTCTATAGGCAGTAGTGTCTGCACTGAAAATTTTGAGGAGAATTGACCATTTGGAAGCAGATCTGAAGCAACGAATATAATTTAATTTTATAACATCTTTTATACATGAATGCTTTATTTTCCTGATTTAAATGTCCTCTATTTCTCCTTTCTTTTAAGCTAGTAACTGATGGTAAATATACTTTTGTAAACTCAATTTGAAACCGTGTATTTTTTCTTTCTATCTGGTTCTTCCAGTATTCAAAGCCCTTATCAATGATTCTCGTATTTATGGCAAATTGTCAGTGATAATTTTACAAATATGTCAATGACAAATTGTCATTCCTTCTCTCATATTCACATATCTTTTCTATCTATCTGTTCCTGACTTACATTCTTTCTAATAAATGAGTAATTTATTTGGCAAAATATTTCTGAGTTCTGTGACTTAGTAAGGTCATTAAACTTAGTGAAGTGGGGACCTGGGAATCTCCAATCTCTAGAAACTGTGGAAGCACCAATTACAATTGTATTTGCTTTGGGTATCTGCAGTAAGGGTTGGCATCCTTGGGAGAGATTCCTGAAGCCCTAGGATTGCTGCTATCTCAAGACAGAGTGTCAGCACTGAATTGAATCCTAGGACTCATGTGCAACCCTTTTCAGGTATTGCTTGGTGTGATAAAAACCACACGCTGGAGTTGGCTTTGGAATAGGTGCCAAAATTAAGATGTCTAATAAATATTCAAGGGCATGTGACAAATATCAATTGACTTTTTGGACCTTCCCCTCTGAAGTGAAGTTGGAACTAGTCATTTTGGAAATTACCAGCAGACAGATGCTATTTACAGATGTAAGACATGAGAAGAGCAAGAGAAGTAGGTAAGGGTTCCATTTCTTGAATTGCAACAACCCTCAGCAGCAGGTGCTATTTTGGATGCTAATTATAAGCTAAATGTACACTACCTTTCAATATTTATAGAAATTGTAGCTGGATTTGCCAGCAAGAAAGCATCCCCTCTCCCAGCTCTCCTCCTGGTAGGTTAATGTAATGAACTTCTTTCCATGGAGAATGAATAAGAACAGTAAAAATTGCTTCCAGTTGGGCTCTGTCAACAATGGTGTGCATCGTTCATGCTCTACCCCTCTATGTTGGAGATTCCTAATGCATGGAGAGCTGAGACAAGAAAAATATCTGGGTCATGGCTGGAAGACTGGTCATGGCTAAAAAACTTATCAGTGTGAGCTGGAAGACTGGCCCATGCACAGATCAGGATATTCTTTCTTGTGCCAGTGAAACCACTGACTAGGGAGTCAACTAGATTAGAAGGGAGAGCAGTGCAGCCTGATAGCGCAGAACCTTGACGGTGAATGTGTGCTGGAATAATGCTGAATACCAAGAAATAAAAGAACAAACTGTTGTCTTGTAACTAACCTAAGGGGGGGCAGTTTTTCTCAATAAATATGAGCTGTGCCCAAGACTCGGGACACTTGAGCCCAGAGTAAGAGAACTTGCATCCCCTGGGGCCACTTTTCTTAAACTATTTTGTGTGTGTCATTTCTTTATTTCTTGGTTCACTCAGGTCTCTCCTCAACCCTGATGACCGGAGCTGGACTCCACCTGGTGGAGGGGCCCTCCCCTGGTGGTGGAGTGGGTTAAGAAGCGCACTATGAAGCAAAATGCAGCCACTGTAGCACGAGTTCGATTCCTGCCACCGGCCAGAGAAGTGACCGACATGGTGTGGCAGACCTTTCCTGCCTCACCTGCTGCTCCTCTCAGCAGTGTATTTCAGTCAATCTGCCTGTTCTGCTCCCCACTCTATCTCTGGTGGATCCTCTCACCCCCTGCACTTCTGGCGTGTACCCCAGTTCTTATATGAATAAATAGATCTTTAAAAAAAAAACAAACAAAAAAACCCAAAAGGCATGCACAGAGTCACCTGCAAGACTGGAGCCCTCCCTTGGAACGATCTTCTGAGGGAGCAGACAACTCTCATTCTGTAAGTTCCTGCTTATTTAATATTATTTAATATTCTGCTTATTTAATATTATCAATGACTGGGAAAGTTAAGATACCCATGGTGCCTAGAACTGTTGATCACCTACCTTTGGCACCAAGGCCAGGATAGGGCACTGGGTTTGTGGAAGTTGTTGGGATCTTCATTGGAAGGATGAGAAGTTATCGGGGCTCTTAGGTTGTTTCATAGACCTATGTCATTATGTGATTTAGTGTCCAAACTGAGATGCCTTTCAGAATGACAGAGGACAATATTGATGATTGTCTGGAACAAGAAGATACAATGATCTGCCTTGGGATGTATGGTCACCCCACTCCACATTAACTTGTCTTTAAGTGGGTCTCAAGAGTCTCTGCTCTCACACTTTGCTGTATATATCTGAGCATTTCTGGGGCCTCCTCATGAAGGTTTTCTCCTTACAAATCAGTCCTGGAGTTTACAGGTGTTTGCTTTGAACCAGCTTGCCATGATATGGATGAATAAGAAGAATATGCATTGTCCTCTTACTTTAATAAGTGTGCCATTTAATAAATGGGAAACAATGCCCTTTTCAAGTTTAATCTTGTTTCCTGTGGTCTTGCAGAGAGAGCTGTCCAGAGAGATCCATGTGAGATAAAGAATGAGATCTCAAAAGGCAGATGCTTCCACATCCCAATGGATTTTCTCTCATCTGGGGTCTAATGCTTATAGCTTGTAAGTTTACATTGTATTTCTTTGGCTTTTCAACAAAGGATTTTGTGTATCTTCACATCCACATTTGAACATGTGAGGTATAGTAGTGTCCCCATTCCTGATTCTTCCCATTGACCAGCTGATGGAAGAGTGAATTTGCAATACTACTTGACAGGTGATTGATTCTGCTCTTTTTCTTCTGAAACCAAACTTGATGGTCACATCCCTGCGATGGATGTTCCTAGAAAATGGTGGAACTAAAACCTCATTCTTCTTGGTATTCTTTATTAAGAGATCTTCACTTTTCACAGACAGCTGCCTGCTGCCTTTGCTCATTGTGTAGCCCCTAACCATGCTTCTGGACCTTCATTTTACACCCTTTTTCTTGTAGGGCTCCTGCTGTTGTGCACCCCCAAGCTCCTGCTGGAAGTGCTGGTGTCACAGAGCAGTGACCCCAAGTGGAGAATGGGTCCCTTGCTTTGCCTTGAAAGAATCCCCTTGCAACATTAACTTCCCTGTAATGTGGACTCTGTTGTGTGCGTGCTGGGAGCTGTCAGTCTGCAGTTAGAGCTCAATAAATCCCGTGGCCTCGACTTGGCCCTTGGGGTATTGCCATCCACCTCATAAAACTTCTACTTAATTAAGTACAGTGCAGTACAACTGGTGGCCTCTGCTTCTGGCCTGAGGGCCAGACCTGAACACATAAATGTGTTCTTGCCACGTCTGTGCCATGAGAGTGGTGGGCCTCTTGCATGGCTGCAGGAGGAGGGAGACTGACTCCATTGCTGTGGTGCTACCTCAGGATTGTGCCCATTTGGTAGAACCTCCATTCATTCTAATGAGAGCATTTGTCAGAATTCTCTTAATTCTAGAAGGTTCTGAGACTTCTGGCATAATGCAAGTGTCTCTCTGGGCTTTGACCTATTGGTAATGACTGACTACTCATTTCTGACCCCTTAGTCTTGTTCTAATATTTTTTTACTTATGGATTTATTTGTATTGATTTCCCATGGGTTCACAGAGCAATTGCTGTAATATTTAGAAACTTGGTTCTTGTTGGATGTCAGAAAAATCATTGTTTTCCACTTTGAATGGCAGCTAATAGTTAGTGGCTCTTATTATATGCTTTGCATTTTTACCTCACTTAATTCATATAGCAATCCTCTGAGGAAAGCATAATTCCCATCTTTATTTTGTACATAAGAAAACTGGTATCTTGAAATCTTGGTATCATTTATCCAGAGACATCCAGCAATTCAGAGGGAAAGACAGTTCTAGAATGCCATGTTTCTCTGACAGAAAAAAAATGTTTCCTTTATCATTTGCAACTCCCAAGGAAGAATGGTGCAGACATAGTAAATGTAGAAGATGCTTATCTTATATTTTGAAAACTAAGACATGTTAGAAAGAAGCTCAGTTGGAGACAAGATGAAGGGGTTGTGGCTGAAAGTCATAGTTATAGCACAGCTGTGTAAATAAGTATATCTTAATATCTGCATCAGGATGTCTGTCTATCTATCTATCTGTCTGTCTGTCTGTCTGTCTGTCTGTCTATCCATCCATCCATCCACTTCTTAGAAATAAGCCTTGTGCATAATTAATTTCATACTATACCAAAAACAACAACAAACAAACCACCAGTTATCCTCCCCCACAAACAAACAAAACAACAGACACACACAGAAGTGTCCAAGCATTACACAACCCTCCTGCTCTGTCAGAATTCAAGAACCAGAAGACATTGAGGGTTTTTTTTTTTTTTTTGGTCAACTGTGGTTCATCAATGCTGAATGCAGAACACCATCTTCTATTGGGGGGAATTACCAGGTCAATGGCAGCGAGGATAACTATTTAACACATCCTTTGCTTCAGCAGAGCAGATCCTGGTGGGGTAAGCATCTTCTCATCTTCACCTCCCTTGTCTGTGGGTGCTCATCTCTCCTGCCTGATTTGCACACTCTGTTCAATATATGTTCATCCCATCAGTTGTGTACCGGACATATTTTATATTCTGGGGACACATTTCTGAATGAAACAAATCCCTGCCCTTTTGGTTTTCACCTCTTGGGGAAAAAGATATTAAACAAGAGAATGAAATACCTAGCATGTTAGAATCTGATAGGAAGTCAAAGAAAACCAGGGAATGGACTTCAAGAGGGTTTGTGGGAGCACTTGAGTAAAGATCTGAAAGAGGTGAGGAATGAATTATGGCATATGTTGGAGAAGAACTTTATAGACTCTCATAGCAAGTGCAAAGGCCCTGAGGTAGGACTTTCCTGGAAAGTTCAAGGACTGGCAAGGATAGAATGACTGGGGTGATTGAGCAAGAGGAATGATGGTGAGAGGAGGTCCAAGAGAGAGCGGGATCCAAGTACATGGAGTCTTGTAAGACGTGATTTGGCTTTAGCTGAGTAAGATGAGAGAGACTCTGTGAGAGTTTCCAGCCTCGGGTTGGCAGGACCTGCCATAGCTCTTGACAGGCTGGCTCTGACTGCTGTGTAGGGATGAGACAGTGGAAGCAAGGAAAGGTCCAGAAACTGACTCAGGAACTATGATGATCGCTTAGATGAGAAGATGGCAGTAGCCAGGCCAGGGCAGCAGAGGGAACTAGTGCAAAGTGACAGCGGCTGCATTTGGATCTATTTTGTAAGGAAGAACTGACAGGATTTTTTGATGGGCTGAATGTTGGGGGCAAGAAATTGCATCTTGGCTGGGGGATTCCTCAAACACTAAGGTAGTCATCGTGTGTCCCGTCCTACTAAATTGGGGTTATGAGGGACATTTATATTAAAATAGTCAATGTCAGAAAGACAAGGTTCCAGATCCAAAAGTAAGAAAAAGTGGAAAAGAAAGACAAGGAGGGAGTTGGATCAGATGTGTGTGACGGAGTCCCTAAATCTCACCTTCTTCCATCCAGATACTGTCTACCTGTGACTGTGGGCTGCTGTGTGAGCTGCTAATGTCCTAGGCACTGTGAGCTCTGCTTTCTTTGTTTAATCTGAACAAAAGCAAAGTGATCACAGGGCAGTGGGCATGCCCCCATGTCCCCTGCCTCACGAATAAGCAGTGTCCCTGGTTCTTTTAGGATGTCTTCTGTGTCCCATCTGCTCACTGCCCTGATGTGGGGGCAGCAGATCAGCTAAGTCCCTTAGCTGTCGGCAGGTGGTGGGGTGTCTACCAGCACGCGCTAACATTGCCCCCTGCCGTCCCAGTGCTGCCTGCGATGTCTGGGCTCTGTCCCCCAAGTCTCACCCTAAGGAGTCAGGCTGGATACCTGGGCAGGGATATTATGAAACAAGTGCTGTTTCTCCATTCCTGACATTCTAGTTGATACTGTTTTCACAAGTGCTCCAGCTGTGTATTCCAGAGGGACTGCCTTTTCACAGCTCGCAGAATGAAACGGTAGGAATGAGTGGCTTTAACAGCATTTCTATCACATCTGAGGCAGAAACATCTCTGAGTCCTGTCACACTTTCTGCACTGGTGCTTCTCTCCGCCCTCCATAAGCATCCTGTGCGTATGTGGGAAGATACTGTCCAAGATGGTCTTGCTGGGAATGAGTCTCTCTCAGTGGGACATGAACTGCATGTTTCTGGTATGTGGACAGGATTAGCACCAGGAAACACGCACCCTGTAAAATATACAGCATGGACACATTCTGCTAAGTAGAAAATGAGGAATTCAGCAGTGGAAAGCCATATATACAGGTGTATGTATATGGAGAGACACACAAATCCATGTAGGTATGTTTTAAAAGCACACATGCTGAACTTACTCATTACAGTTCGCAGTCACCTCACTTTCTGGCTTGGACATGCTGAACCATTGTGCCAACTCTATCCACACTTGTCCCAGATTCAGCGGAAGGTGAGTCTGCTGGCTGTGCTCCACAGGCTTGTATTCCAAATAAATTCTGTTTTTACTTTTAATGTGATTGGAGTTGTTCTTTATTGATGGGTTTTTTGGTGGGTTGACACTTTTTGGGTGAGATCATTCTTATTAAATCAAAGTCATCCGAATAACACCTTCTCTTGTGGGTGCATTTTCTGTATCTAACAGAGATGTTGAAGTGCATGATGCCCAATGAAATGCATTGACTTTTTTGCTTATTTGTTTTCCTTTATTTTTATATATTTGACATCACTTGTGGTCCCCATTTCCCACCATTTCACCAGTGCACCATTATCTCAGTCCCTTGTGCTCTTTCTGCCCTTATCGCATTTCCCCCCTCCACACACACAAAGTGTTTCTGATTTGTCCTTGTCTTTTTGTTTTTGTTGTGTTTTTGTTTTTTCACTGTTATTTTTTTTTAAAGATTTATTTATTTATATATACAAGAGCTGGGGTACAGGCTAGAGGTATGGGGGGTGGTGAGAGGATTCACCACAGAGAGCGGAGAGCAGAACAGGCAGATCAACGGAAGTACACTGCTGAGGGGAGCAGCGGGCACAGCAGGAGAGGTCTGCCACACCATGTGGGTCCCCTCCCTGGCCAGCAGCAGGGATCAAACTCGTGTTGCCGTGACTGCGGTTTGCTTCATAGTGCGTTACTTAACCCGCTGCGCCACCAGGGAGGCCCTGTTTTTTCACTGTTATTATTCTTTTCCTTGGTCCCTTATTTGGTTCCCTTATATGCCTCCTAGGAGTGAAACCATCCAGTATTTTTCTTTTCCTTCTGACTTATTTTGCTGAGCATAACCCCTTCTAGCTCCATCCATGTTTCTACAATGACTCTAGTTTATTTTTTCTGATGGCTGAATAGTATTCCATCATGTATATGTACCACATCTTCTTGACCCAGTCATATTTTTGGGAGCATTTAGGTTGTTTCCAGACCTTACCTATTGTAAATAGTGCTGTAATAAACATAGGGGTGCAGGTATTCTTTTGAATCAGTGTTTTTGTGTTCTTCGAGTATATTACTAGGAGTGGGATTGCTGGATCATATGGGAGTTCTAGTTGAAATGCACTTTAAGAGAGATCACATAAAACAGCCTCCTGCTGCTCCTGGGAGGGTCTCCACTCTTGCTTCTGGGATCTCTAATCATCATGGTTAAACATATCCCTCTGTGCTTTCCTCCAAATCTTGAGTTGAGAAAGAGACAGAAGGATCAGTCAGGAAAGATTTTCAGAACTAGGTAGACAAACTTTTTTTTTTTAACTGACTGCTGATTTTAGCAAACTCTTCCAATTATAACACAGTGCACTTGCAAACAGTAGTGTGAATCACTGATGTACAGGGGACCAAGTGTTTCCTGGTGATAGGGTCAGATCTCATTGTTGAAGATATGGCCACAGCGAGACACCCACTGTCCCAGTACACCATGCATTGTTTCAATAACATGTTTTTTCAGAGTGGATTAGTGACCCATGGGTTGGGGTTATGTGGGTGTGCGTAAAGTGTCACAGATCGAGAGGGTTTATGTGCGGTCATTGGTTTATAAACCAGCTGGTTTCTACTGGATCATCTGAAAATTGATAGAAAGGAGGTGGCCAAGGGTAGAAAAGAGTTTGATAAAGCTGTTGAAAAACAAGTATACAAAAACATTTTGTTGGAGTAATAGGCAGGAAATTTAAAACAACAAAATAAAAAAAATAGATTGTGTGTTTTTAGGAGTCACTGAAGCTACTTTGCTTGTTGTTATAAATGAGTGTGTGAGTGAAGCCTTCTTCCATATATCACCAAATGAGGCGATATATTATTATCAGGAACAGAAAAAAATGGAAGCAACAGCTAAATTAATTTAAGTATCAACATATTTCCCAGATTGACACTGATGTCATTGTTGTGAAACTATCATGAGCTTATCGCAAGAAGCAAAATGAAAACCCAGTAGAAAAGTTATGAGAAATTCAAGCTCTGGGATCTGCTTTGAGGATTTTCAGAGTCTCAGAGAATTAGTTTTACTAAACATTTCTTTGAATTTGAGCAGAAACTGCTCATTTTGAAATAATTTTAGACTTAGGGGAAAGTTGCAAATGAAAAAGAGAATGCTTATGAATCTTTCCTTCATCTTTCTGTAATGTTAACATTGGACATGTGTTAGCATCATAAAAGACAGGAATTAATATTGCTTGAGAAACATTAAGGTAAGGACAGACCTTGTATGCTTTTTTTTTAAGATTTATTTAATTATATTTGACATCATTTGTAATCCCCAGGGAATTCCCACCACCATTTTACCCGTGCACCATCACCTCAGTCCCTTGTGCTCCTGCCCTCATCCCAGTCTCTATCCCATCACCCTCTCCCCACCCCAGTGATCCCTTTGGTTTGCTTTTCTATTAATATCTTTTTTTATCCATCTTGCTCCACATGCATTTCTGAGTCCCACATAAGGAAAAAAATGACTATTTTTTTCTTAGTCTCATCCAGTTATCCTGGCAAACTGTAGTCATAGCCATGGCAGATGCTACATTACTAGGATTCCAGGAGACCTCAATCCAGGGTGTCGAATTCCATCTCCTGTAGACTACCTGGGAGGTGGAAGCCCTGGAAGGCCCCCTCTGTGGGTGAAGCTCTTTGATAATTTCCCTGTATTAGTGAGACTCACCATCAACCAGGAGAGGGTGAGATTTATGCAACTTATGAGGCTATTCAATATCAGAAAAGCACTAAATGTGTTCTGCACCTCAGCCTACAAAGATTAGAGATGAACAACTCAACACATCACCAAATAAATGCAGTTCCCCAGGGATGCCAGGAGCTAGGCATCCTTTTTATTTTTCAAAGTTTGCTTTCTTTTAGGTTTTATCTTTTGTATAAACTTTGTCCCGTTGCTGATCTCTGAAACAGAGATAATCCTGGAAGGGCCATTTTTTAAAAACATGTGTGAATGTGACCGGGGGAGTATGTTTCATTTATGTATGTATGTATTTAATTTCATGGTCTTTAAAATTTTGTTTTCTTACATTGTTGTTCATTTTTGTATAATATTTGATATCTCCCTTCAGGTGTGTGGTTCCCAAAAATCTCTCACCATATCACCTGTGAACTGTCACCATAGTCCCTTCAGCTCTTCCCTCCAATTTTGACCCTCTCTCTCCCTCTCTCCTGCTCTATGCCTCATATCTATAGTTATCCTGCAAGTTTCTTTTTGACCCTGTGTTCAGTTTCCCTATATTCCACCTATAAGTGAAACCATCTGATATTTTTCTTTTTCCTCCTGACTTATTTCACTGAGCATCATCCTTTCCAGCTCCACCCATGTTGCTGCAAATGGCATGGGTTTATCCTTTTGGATAACCAAGTAGTATTCCATTATGCATATAGATCACATCTTGATCCAGTCATCTGCTTGTGGGCATTTAGGTTGTTTCCGTATGCTAGCTATTGTAAATAGTGTTGCGATAAATGTAGAGATGCAGGTTTCCTTTCAAATGAATGTTTTTGTATACTGTGTGTCAATTCTTAGGAGTGGAATTGTTGACACTGAGGAAAAAGATGCCATTCAAGTTCCTGGTTTTGCTTAGATTGTTTGGCTGAAAGTCACTGCTTTTGAGACTGTATTGAAGACATTGAGTGAAGACTTACTGCACTCATCTGGCCTCAGTTCTCAGACCCTTCCCTACTCTGGTCACTTGCTAAGCCATATCTGCTTATTTTTTGGGTCTTTTATCCCACTGTGTTCTTGTATGATGAATACCTGATGCTTCTCCCACCTGGAAGAACACCCATGCCCTCCATCCACCCTTCCTCTCCACCTACCCCTCCCCTCCAGTCACCCCTTGACTCTTTCACCTCAACCTTCAGCACTCAGCCTAAATGTCCTTATTTCAGGGAGCCTTACCTGACAGGCCTCCCCTCCCCCAGAGCTTAGCTCAGGGTACCCTGTACCACATGAACTTTCAGAGCCCTGTAAGGAAATGTGCTTTCTTCACTTGACATGGACAAGGGCCATGTTTGTCTTTCTTGCTGCTGTATGTAGAGTGTCTGGCTAAAGACAAGCAAGAAATATTTGTTAATGTTCCGGCTCAGTTCATCAGACCTTTTCTGTGGAGTGGTCAGACTCATTAACTGAAATCAGTGAAGATAAAAGCATTGCTTCTCGGTTGGAAAATAATGATGAAATTTCTCAACTAGGTTTCCAGGAGAACTATATATTCTATAGTTTGAGAGGACATTTATAGAACCATAAATTCATGTGCACGTAATGCTAACTATTTAAATAGTCTCACTGTAACTTTAGTATACCATAAATGTCTAAGTTAAACAGCCCTTAAGTTCCTAAGGTAAAAATCAGCAAATGCAATTTTATGGTCAAATTCAAAATTAAATTACAGAACTATACAATATATGAATTCTGGAAATGCTATTTTTACTTTACTTGAAAATGTGTCTCATTTGGTTAAATACATTTAGAGTACCAACATAACTTTTTTAGTGATTATTAGTATAATCAGTAATATTATTTTTACCTATGTAGGTGTATCAGGCCAAAATATTAAAAACTGCAGAGAAACTTTTTATAATAACTTTATTAGTCACAAGCATGTTACAATGACATGGAGACCCAGGTTTTAGGTCAAAGATATCTAATATTATTACTTATTTATTTCTTTTTTTAAAAAGATTTATTTATGCATACAAGAGTTGGGGTATAGGCTAGAAGTATGGGGGAGTGAGAGGATTCACCAGAGATAGAGTGGGGAACAGAACAGGCATATCAACTGAAACACATTGCTGAGGGGAGCAGTGGGCAAGGCAGGAGAGGTTTGCGGTGCCATGTGGGTTAGCTCCGTGGCTGGGGACTGAACTTGTGCTGCAGTGACTGTGGCTGCTTCATAGTGCAGTGCTCAACCCCTTGCACCACCAGGGAGGCCCTACTTAGTTCTTTCTTATTGCTTTATCATTGTAATGCTCTGCTCTGCATTTTATGTTAAAATATCTCAGAGTAATGGATTCTTAGAAATCCTTTCCATGTATACCAACCTCTTCTAAGTCCTCCCACTCCAAGGCATTGTCCAGACCTGTCTGGACAGTGCTGGCTAAGGCTGCCCTAGTTAGTGGAGTAAACACCCAGCTGATTAGAAGGTTCTTACGTTGAGTCAGACTCTGCCCCTCTTGAGTCCCCACATCTTTTGTCTTTTGGTGCTTTCTCTGACTTCTGAATCCAACAGAACATGTCCAAGTCCATTTCCACATCCAGATTATCAAGACCTTGCAGGCAGCAGATTACCTGGGTCAACATTTCCTTCCACTGCCCTTGCATCTACGTAACCATCCTCAATGTGGCATCAGTTCCACGCTAATTTCTGATGTGGTCTCCCTCCTTGGAATCTAGAAAGCCAATGCTGTTTTTTAGAGGAAAAATGATGGCCACTCAGGCAATGGACCAGCCATGTTCTGATCAAGAGACAGAAACCAGTTAGTGATTTGAACAGAAAGTTTAATTAAAGAATTATTAATTATAACAGAGAATTGGAGCCATAAAAGATTGACTGACTGGAAGTGAAAAGGGCTCTAAAGAATGAACACATAGCAAATCATTAAGTGGTGGCTACCACCCCCAGAGCTTAGATAGACTGCCCAAGAGAAGGTTCCGCAGCTGATATGGAAAGGTCATAGACTTGGTATCCTGAAAGGCAGTCACACAGATAGTGCCATAAAAGTGCAGCTTCCTGAGGTGATGTAAAATAGTGGTGGGAAATCCATAGGGACCACAACTGATGTCAAATATATATAAATAAAGAAAAAGAGAAAAAAAAGTGCAGCTTCCTGGAAATCTGTGTCTTTATCAGTAGAGGAGATTATATAGCACACGTGCGTGTGCGTGCACACACACACACACTGTGGAATACTACTCAGCCATCAAAAAGATGAAATCTTGTCATTTGCAAAAACATGAATAGAGCAGATGGGATGATGCTAAGTTAAAAACTCAGAGGAGAAAGACAAATACCAGAGAGACTGTCTACAGAAGACATCTTAGTCAAAATGTTCTGTTCTGAAACCTCCCAAGGTAGAAGCTGGAGGGAACTTCTAGTCCCTGGGAGTATCTGGAGCTGCCGATGGGGAGACCACACCCAGATAGGTTGTAAGGTCAAGTGAGACATCGAGAAAGCCATACATGGTAGTGAAACATGATTATCACTCTTTATACTAATTCTTAGCTTTTGAGGGTGTTTGGCATTGATGAGTGGCTCCCTGCCTCTGAGAGAGGCCAATAATGGAGGAAAACCCTCAAGTACTAAATAAAGTGATTTTGAGGTAGCTAGACCCATTAGCCGGTTTCAGAGTCTCAACCCCTTTTCTAAGTATGCCTGCTCTTGACCAAAATATGTCTGCTCTGTGCCTGCAAATACCTGATAGGGATGTGTGGGGGACAATGAGCAGGGAGAGGGTGTGGAGAGGCAGGAAATTGCTTACCTTGAGTGGGACCAAATGGAGGCCTCAGCTGTGAGCGTGGATCAATCCAAACTAATCCAAACCACAAGCATGATGGGGAGGCTCCAGGCCCCCACAGAGGGACAGAAACATGGCAGAAGCAGCCCAAACTCTGGCATGGAATGCAGGCTGATGCTGAGACCACAAGTTCACTTCTTTTATGGCACATCGAGGGCATGGTTTACCCTGAGACCCAGAAGCAGAGGCCCTTCAAGGAAGCAGGAGCTCGGGACAGTGCTTGGGGATCTGGGAGGGATTCAGGTGTGTGGATGTGAACGCTGGTCTGCATCCCTGCTCCTTGGAGAGTGTCTCTCCTTGCTGCTAATCCCGACACCCCTGCAATCTGGGCCACGGCCTGCAGCCCGGGCCAAGAGGACGATCGCCAATGGTGTTCCTGTTCTACATAAACCAGACTCTCTCTGCTTGCCAAGTCCATGTTAGTGTGAAGGGTGGGGGCTGGGCTGGAATCCAGGCTCTGGAGAGGTGAAAGGTCAGCATACCAGCTAGCTGCCCACCCCACCTCCAGCACAGCATTGCAAACATAATTAATGACCAGGCCTCACCAAGCTGTGAGTGAAATAACGAGTTCCTTAATGGAACACTGAGTGTCCTGTTGGTTCATGTTTGCAGCAGGTGGGACCTGTGCCTAACCTAACAGCTGACGCTGGGGCCGGGCTCACAGGGGAGCCATTTGTGTTGGTGCCTGAAAAAGCCCAGTAGACTGAACTCCCTTCCCCGCAGTGCCTGCGGAAGGAAGTGGGCTGACTTTCCATCCAGGGCCCTAGGGTCACGTAGCACAAGTGTGAACTGGGGACCCTGAAACCCCTTGCCCAGCTGTGATCCAGCCCCGAGGTGTTTCTTATTCTCACCACCGTGGGAGGTGGGCCCTGTTTTCCCTGGTAGGCAAGGAAGGAATTGTCACTAGCAGGACAGATTTACCTTCTTGTCCATGTATATCAGTTCCAATTTAGTTTAGGACCTATCAATCTTGAGTGGTCTAGGCAAAAGATGTTGAGTGGTCTGTTCACAAAAAAGTGAACTAGAGCAGTGAAAAATGAATACTTAGGGGTGTGAATTATATACAGGTCATTCTTCCTTTTATATATTGAAGTCCTACCCCTAGTCATTTGGAATAGGACTACATTTGCAGACAGGGTCTTTAAAGGGTTAATGAAGGTTAAATAAAGTCATGAGGGACTATTTTAATCCAGTCTAAAGTAGTGTCTAACAAAAGAGGAGATTATGTTGCATATATATGCTGTGGAATACTACTCAGCCATCAAAAGATGAAATCTTGACATTTGCAAAAACATGGATAGAGCCACTAAGTTAAATAGCTCAGAAGGAGAAAGACAAAAAATAGAAAGACAGACAAAACCAAAGTAATAACAAACCCTAGAAATCTGGCTGTAGAACTGAAGCTACCAGAGGGGTTGGGCAGGGTAGAGAGCAATGTACAGAGGGAACATAATAATCTATAATGGAGGATTTTGGGTACCTTGGTAGTGGGTGTGGTGTGGTAATGTATATCTGAAGGGGTGTTATCCTGTACCATGTAACAGTGTTGTAAATCAATATTACCTCAAAAAAAAAAAAAAAAAGGTGAAGAGGAGATCGGGATACAGAGAGAAGACAAGAAGAAGTCAAGGAGAAAGGTCTCAGAAGGAAACAATCTTGTTGACACCTTGTTCTTGGATTTCAGAACTAGAAATTCCTATTGTTTAAGCTCCCCAGAAGTACTTGTATTGTCTTACCATAGCCCTACCAGAGTTTGTGGAATATTCTAGTAATTTATTATGGCACAAAGTATAGACTTTAAAAGAAGACTGATATGTTAAGTTCCTCGGATATAGTTTATGAGTCAGGAACTCAGGTTGTGTTTAGATGGTGAATGACTGGTCTGGATGGTTCCACATGGAGGGATGGTGAGAAGGTTTGATTCATTGGGATCTGAGGATGGGAGTGTCAACTCATGGCCTTCAGCATCTACAGCTTCAAGGTATTTGGGCTTCTTAGCTGGTGGCTCAGGATCAACAAGTCAAAGAGACTCCAGGTGGTCTTTTATGACCTAACTTTGGAAGTTGGCATGACTTCTGCATAATCTACAGCCCAGTGCTCCCCTGAGCCTACCCAGTCTTAAAGACCACCCCCCCACCCCACTCTTAATAGAAGGGTAATGAACTCAAGTGGGATTTTTTCAGCCTGGAGATAGCAATCTTCCATTTTCAGTCAGGGCTGACATGGGCCATGTGCTCCGTGAATACTAGGTGTGGAGGCAGGAGGACATGGGGCAGGTTCTCTATGATTTGGGCAGATAGGTAAAAGAGGAGTTCTGGAGCCCTCAGTGGTTTTTCCAGGTTTTTATTTATCTTTCTGCATGAGCGGTAAACAGATACACTACAGTGGGGGAGGCAGGGGGGTCAGGAGGCTGGCTGGCCTCCTAGCCCCCCACGTATCTTCCTCTCTGGGCTGCTCCTTCTGCTGGCGTCCTGCTACTACTTCTGGCATCCCCGTGATGCTGCCTTTATATGACTTGCCTCTCAGCTCAGGTGTGTTCACCTGTGCATGCTCACACCCTGCTCCAGGTGCCCGCCATCAGGGATGCACGCAGGACTTCAGGGGTCTATCATTAATGCAAATGGCGGGAGGGTAGCAAAACCTGATAACTTTCATTTATTCTACACCAGGATCCTCAGGTGAGCAGTGCAGGAAGACCCCCATACTCTGTTCAGCTGAGGCTCCCTGGGAAGTCAACCCAGTGAGTGAGGGGTTGGCGGAGCGGGTTAGGGGCTAAAAGGGAAACCCTGGGTGCAGGATGGAACCTTTAAGCCTATGAAGGGAGGTTCTCCTTACTTAGGATTCCAACAGAGGGTAGAGTTGGTGGCGCAATGTTAGAAAGCCATGATGGGTGCCAGCCACACCTGGCCTGACTCCATGATGCCCCCATCTATTTCTTTCTGCTTTCTTGCCCACTGTCAGTATGGGGGAGGGTGACCTTTTGGCTGTAAATTGCAATGCACTTCAGCTGTGCTCAGAGCAGCCTGGGAATGTTTTGAGCATAATTAAGTGCCATGGTAATGGAGGACTGGTGGTTGTCTGGACCCCAGAGAGAGCTTCTGCAGCTGAGATCATCATGGACCCCACCAGGGAAGGGAACACTCTACAAGCTCCCTTCCCCACTGGGAGAGCTGCTCTCTTGATGACACCCTTCAAATGCTCGGATCTCAGAAATTCAATCTTAGGTTTCAGAAGGGAGACTGAGGCTGAAGGTTGGTAACCTTAATGCAGTTCCTCTTAAAGGGCATTGGGTACATTACATTCAAATAACAGCTTGACTTTATCGCTCATTTTTTTAATGTAAAATCAAGTCGATGACTAAAATAAGCTGGGTCCAAGGAGATCTTGAATTCTTTTTTTTTTATTTTTTATTTATGCATACAAGCACTGGGGTACAGGCCAGAGGTGTGGGGGGTGAGAGGATTCACCACAGAGAGCGGGGAGCAGAACAGGCAGATCAACAGAAGTACACTGCTGAGGGGAGCAGCGGGCACAACAGGAGAGGTCTGCCGCACCATGTGGGTGTCCCCCCCTGGCCGGCAGCAGGGATCGAACTGTCGCTGCAGTGGCTGTGGTCTGCTTCATAGTGCGCAGCCCAACCCACTGCGCCACCAGGGGAGGCCCCAGATCTTGAATTCTTATCGAGTCCCTCATGAAGACTCAAAATGGATTTAATTCAGAGGACTATAAAACAACTTGCCAGAAGATGTAGTCTATGTACACGATGGAATACTACTCAGTGATCAAAAGAAATAAACTCATGCCAATTGAAGCATCATGGATGGAGCTAGAAGGGATCATGCTAAGTGAAATAATTCAGAAGGAAAGAGAAAAATATTGGACGGTTCCACTTATCGGTGGAGCACGGGTAAACTGAACAAAGGGCAAGGAAAAAAATAAAACTTGTGAGCAAACCACAGATCTGAGTCATTCAATAGAGGAGGGAGTGGGAAGGGGTTAAAATGGGAGAGAAGAAAAACAGGGACTGTGGCGATGGTTCATGGGTACTATTGTGGTGGGAAGACCACAGTGCCTACACCTGAGAGAGAATACCGATGTAATAAAATGATTAATTTTTTAAAACAAAGCAGACATAGATAAACAAAAAACAACCTCCCTATCCATTTTTTTCTGATCAAAAGTCTCTTAATAATTAGTCAAGCAGCAATTATGCCCACCTGTTACTATGCAGATGGCTCTTTTTCTTTCTTCTTTTCCTAATAAACCTGCCATTTTAAATGTAAAATAATAATTAGTCAATTGAGGGCTTTTATAGAATTCTTTTCTCTTTGGCTGTTAGAATCGATCATTAAAAATGAACAGGAAGGAGGGACCTCCCTTGTGGTGCAGGGGTTAAGTCTTAGCACTATTGAGCCATCAAGTCACTGTAGTATGAGTTCAATCCCCAGCCAGGGAGGTAACCCTTGTGATGCAGCAGACCTCTCCTGTCTCACCTGCTACTCCCCTCAGCAGTATATTTCAGTCAATCCACCTGTTCTGCTCCCCACTCTGTTTCTGGTGAATCCTCTCTCCCTACACCATATACCTTTGGCCTCTACAGCTGTTCTTGTATACATAAATAAATAAATAAATAAATAAATAAATAAATAAATATTTTTTTAAATGAACAGGAAGAGGGCTTTGTATTGGATAACAGTGAGAACATTAGGGAATGAACTTTCCTAAGAGGAAGTAAGAATTCCCATCTCTGAAGGGAGCTGGCAAAGAGGACTTGTGCATGGGGCTAGTCAGTTACCTTCTACGTTCCTCCTGTTTCACGTGTTCATGAATCTCCCATTACAAGCTGCCTGCAGCTTTTCTTCTCCTAAAATAAGCCTTTGGATTCAAAACAATACATGGGCACTGTAGGTCTTGCTTGTGATTTCTTCTACAAGGTTCTGGAGTATGTGTTTATGCACCCCCTGGGAAGAGACCAATTTATTCCTAATTATGGTTTCTGTAGCTTCAAACAACAAATGTCAGACTTGCATGGATCTGGGCTTTTCACTCAGAAGCTTGTTCTTTAGGTGAAAATCTTTTAACATGATAAAATAAATGTATCCCAGAGGGCATTACAACAAACCACTCTTTACTGCATGGACCCCGGAAAAAACCCCACCCAAGGGGATGAAACTGGACTTCACAGAGTTGGTCCATCCCCAGCTAGCCCACCAGCTGACCTCTTGCCATTCTGTTCGAACATCTTGTACCACAACGTAGGAACCAAATAAAGATCAAGGAAAGGAATAAGAACAATAATAATAATAACAATAACAGCAATAAAGACACAGAAACCAAAAATGAGGAGACAAGGACA
>JAGFMF010011971.1:1034247-1048653 GCA_019455555.1 Galemys pyrenaicus | reverse complement strand
TGTTGCTACTTTTTTTGATATGTGCCATTCTCTCTGGTGTGAGGTGGGTGGTATCTCATAGTGGTTATGATTTGCATTTCTCTGATTACAAGAGAAGTTAACACTGTTGCTGATTTAAACCCCTTTTCGTGAAGACTATCTTGTCCCAGGTCACACTGATGGTGAAACACCCAGTGCAGGCAGTCATAGCTAGTAAGTGAAAATTCAGGATAAACAAATGGTTGGAATGTTGGTCTCAGTCATTTAAAGCTTTCCCCCAATAATTGGTATGACTTGCTGTTCTCCATTTATTAGCTGTTGGTGGGAACAGGGGCTTGTGTAGACCTGAGTCCTTACAGCTGGCATGTGAGATGTGACTCATTTTCACATTTCATAAAAATCCCATAGTTCTGGGAGGGCTGGCATTTTGTGGGGTTAGAATATAAGTACTAGGCTAATGGCAGGTATTTGGAAAATTATTAATTAGCTGCTGTGTAGGGTAAAGGGATGGTCTTTTTCAGAATTTCTTCCTCTCTTTCTTCTAGCTTCACTATTTATCTTGGTGGTGACAGTGAGGACAGTATTTGTTATTTCCGTGTATCAGTAATGATTTAAAGGTTTAATGTGTGTTAAGTTTGCAAATGCAAAGAAATGGAAATGAGTCTTCACCACACTGCACTAATGAGTACAATGAATTGACTGACTTAACATTCTGTGAGAGTCTTAGGAGACCTTTAATTCTCTGCACTGGACAATCCAAGTATGATGATTGGACAATTAGAAAAAAGAGACCAGAGGAAACCCTCCTGCTATAGCTGAGCTGGCTGGCTCTCCACCGCAGCTCATGCTTCCCAGTCCAGAGTGGGGGTGGTGATGGAAAAGCTGTCATCAGGTATGGTGGACACTTCCTAGCTTCCCTTCCATTTAGGTGGGGCTGTGTGTTTGGCCTTGACAAAGAACATTTGTTGGTTAATATGGCTCAGAGTTATGGGATGAACTGTGTCTTCCCCAAAATTTGTATGTTGAAGTCTAATGCCCAGGACCTTAGAATGTGACTGTATTTGAGACAGAGTCTTTAGAGAGGTAATTGAGACTGAAAGCGGGCTGAGGGTGGACTTGAATCCAATATGACCTATGTCCTTATAGGCTGTAGACACACACAGAGAAAAAGCCACACAGCATCTACAAACTAAGAAGGGAGTTCACAGAAGGAAAAGATCCTGTTGACACGTTGGATCTTGGACTTCCAACTTCCTAAACTATGAGAAGTGAAATTCTTGTTGCTTAAGGCCCCAAATCTGTGCTACTCAGCTCAGCATCCCTAGAAACTAACACAGGGTAGCTATGCCGTCTACCTTACTTTCTGTCTTTGCTGATGACATGTGAGTGTATAGGGCAAACCTGGAAACATGAATGAGAGTGGAGGAACCCTCTCTTAGCCTTAGAATACCTCTGCAATCTGGAGACTGCTCTTGATGATGACCAGGAATCACCATCTGAAATTGTAAGCAAATGAGAAATAAATGTGTGTCATATAAGTCATGGAGGTTCCAACAGTTAGAATTACTCCCTCTGCAGGGATAAGCCATCAAAGCAGAGGAAATTGGAGAAAGAGGCATGCGTGGCACCTGCATGGGTGTGTCATTCTCCTTTATCATGCTGCATGCTGGGACAGCCTGGAAGAGCTGGGTTAGAGCAACCAAAGTCCCTCATTCATTGCCATATGGCCCTGGGGGTGGAAGGAAGCTCGTACTAAAGCCATGTGATGCCACAAGATAGATCCCACAATCTGGTAGCAGAAAACTGGGGTGAGTGATTCCCATCTAGGAAAATGACTGTCCTGTGCTGATAAACAACAGCTGTGGTACAGAGATTCCTTGTTTATGTTGGCCTGCCTTGCTAGGACTCTTCATGTTGAGTGGCTTGTGTCGCTCTTTCTGGCTAAGTTATTTAATAATCTCTAAAGCACACAGATCATTGAGAGGCGGGTGGTCCCTTTGACAAGTAAACAAAATAATTGTCTAGTCCCTGCTGTTGGAATAAGTTCCAAGTTCACAAAGTTCATTGAGAACTAAAACCAAAAACTCTCCTTGCCTGTACATGAGTCAGGGCCTGTCATCCAAACCTGGGAACCCACTGGCCCAGGTGGCAGGCTGGGAGGAGGCCCAGGTCCAAGCCATCAACAGGGATGCATTGTTCCTGCTTCTTCGAGACTGTCCTGTTGCACCACGGCCAGCTTAAAGACCCTCAAGATATCATGGACACCGTATTGTCTGCCTGTCTTTTTGGTTTTGCCCGGTTCTAGTTCACAGGGTCATTGTGCTTTCCTGACACCTTGAAGTTAGGCTATTGAGACTGACATTGGTGGATGAAAGGTGAACAAGGTCACACTAGATACCCCCTCTCAGCAGAATTATTTGCCCTTCCTGCTGTCTCATCCCTGGTAATATGATGATGGAGCAAGTAGAAGTAAATGTGAAGCCACCTGGAATACTGAGCTGCCCTCAAAGACACTGGCATCTGACGAGGGGTCCTAACTTTCAGTGGACTTTTCAAGAACTCACCTTTCAATTTGATTCATGCCAGAAGCCCTGAGTTTCTTTTGTTACCATATCCCTTTGCCCATCCTGGTGAAATCTCATCATTGCTGTGTAAAATGCCTCCTGGTGTTTATTGGGGGTAGATAGAATCTGCTTCATTATTATATATTCTCCTCTTTCTCAGATCAGTAGAGAATTATAGCTAGGCACATGGATGCAGCAAATAAAGGGGACGTTTTCTGACCTCTAGTATAGGTAGGATGTGGCTGGATGATGAGTCATGGTGATGGTGGCCCACCATGTCCCAGACAACGGTGGCTTCTTTCTCTTTTTCTTCATTGTTTTACATGAGCAGCAAGCAAACTGATCAGGGAAGATTGGGTGGTCCCCATCTGTACTCTGCATCTTGTCGGAACAGAAAGGAAAACTCCCTTCCAATGTTGGATAATAAAAAGACTGTATCTTGCATCTTGGTGCTTTGTCCCTCTCACTCACTTGCTCTGAGTGAATCCAACTGCGTGGACTGTGCTGTACTCTGTGCATCAGGAAATCGGGGTAGCCTCTGACTGACAGACACAGGGAACTCAGACCTGCCCACAACCACATGAATGAGCTGGGAAGAGGATCCCCCCATCAGAACTTCAGAAGAACTGGCTCTGCTGATGACTCAATGGCAACTTCAGCAGAGACCTTGATCTAGAGGCTCCCAGCTAAGCCATACCCAGATTCCTGACCCATAGAAACTGTGAAATAACAAGTATTTGTTGTTTTTAAAACATTAAGCTTGGGGGACATTTTTTTATGTAAAAATAGCTAGTCCACTGGCCAAAGGGATATATACATGGATGGGCCTTGTGTAACCTCTGATTCATGCTGTTAAAGGGGAGAGCACAACCTCCACTGTCTGCCTCATGACTGGGATGTCATTTTGGACCATGCATATAAGGGCACACTGAAGCATGGGAGAGTAGTAAGACCGGAGCTTGGACCCCTGCCACTCATGGAGCTGGGTAGTCACATAAGCTTGTACTTTAACATGAGAGAGAAGTCACTGCAGTCATTGAAATTTGGTGTCTCTTATAAGGAAGCTGATTCTGTATAATAAAATGTCTTGGTAGAGAAGTAGAGGTCAAGGAAACTTTTTATACTGTTGGTGAGAACATAGGCTAGTCCAGCCCCTGTGAAGAAAGTATGGCAGTTTCTCAGAATATTTAAAATACTTCTACCATATGATCCTGCAATACCACTCTTAAGTATTAATCTAAATAATGCAAAAACACTAATTCTCAGAGATAGATATGTTCAATGCAGCACTGTTTGCAATAGCAAAGCTAAAGAAACAACCTATGTTCCCAAGGAATGTTGAGTGGATTATGAATATTTTTTAAAGATTTATTTATTTATACATACAAGAGCTGGGGTACAGGCTAGAGTCCGGGGCAGTGAGAGGATTCACCAGAGACAGAGCAGGGAGAAGAACAGGCAGACTGACTGAAACACACTGCTGAGGGGAGCAGCGGGCACAGCAGGAGAGGTCTGCCGCGCCATGTGGGTCCCCTCCCTGGCCGGCAGCAGGGATCGAACTAGTGCTGCAGTGGCTGTGTTTTGCTTCACAGTGTGTTGCTTAACCCACTGCACCACCAGGGATGCCCAACATGTGGTATAAATACATAATAGAATACTACTCAGCTATAAAAATGATGAAATCTTGCCATTTACAATAACATGGATGGAACTGGAGCAGATTAAGGTAAGTGAAATAAGTAGTAAGGAGAAAGATAAATACCAAATGGTATCTCTTATATGTAGAGTACAGAGAAACAAAGGAACAGACAAAATTAAACCAAACAAACCCTCGAAATCTGACTTCAGAATTGAGGCTACCAGAAGGGTAAGATAGAGGGCTGAGTAGTAAAGAGGGGAAGGGGTGAACTATGGTGGAAGGTTATAGGTGTTTTGGTGGTGGGTATGTGTGGTGACATATATCTGAACAGGTATAAATTTACGCCTCTGAATCATATACAGTGTTGGAACCATGTTACCTCAGTGAGAAAAGAATACAATCAAAAAATATCTGCTTAAATTCTGTAGGGTGGGAAAGCTCAAGGAAGCAACAGGTCTATGACCAAGTTTCATCATTGAAGCCGAGACACTCATATCACTGAAAGTCTATGAAGAGTCAGATATACAAGAGCTCTTTTCTGCCTTCAGAATCGTAGATTACTGAAGCTAATCTCTTAAAAATAAGCGTGGGACTGTCAAGAAAGGGGGAATGGACTTAATCATTTTGATCACTTGATCACCTAGCAGATGAAAGTTTATAAAGAGCAAACATACAAGAGCTATTTTCTGTCTTCAGAATTGTAGATTACTGAAGTTGATCTCTTAAAGATAAGCTTGGGACTGTCAGGAAAAGGGGACTGGACTTGATCATTTTGCTCAATTAATCACCAAGCAGATAAGATGAGGCAGTATGGCAGGTAGGCTGATGACTAGATTTTTATCCATAAGAATTATTTTGTATAACAGGCGATGGAGTTCTTTTCAAAAGAAAAAGTGTTTGCCTGGGATTGTGTTTATTCTAGAATCTAAGAAAGTGCTGTTGAATGTGTAGTAAATGTGTAACTACCTATGAGTGGCTGCAAGCCACAGTGGCAATGCAGATTCCTTCTGGAATGTCTCAGGAAAAGGTCTGCTCCCCTTGGGTGAAAAATGAACTGAAAGAGTTTTCATTCATTGTAAAGAATTATGGGCTGTGTGAAGAGATGGAGTCTTAACTGTAACTGGGGCTATTTGTTTTTCTAATCCTCAAATCGAATGCTGTAAGTTTTTACAAATAGCTAAAATAGGACAGATGTAAAAATATCATTGTCCAGCTTCAGTGTCAGTCCTGTCCACTTTGGGACTGAACCATAACTTTCCAAAAAGCTGTTTTCATTTCTGATTTTATCTGTGATTCAGTGAATGCTGACTATGAAAATAAACTAAAAACAAATCCTGAAAAAAAAATCAACCCATCAAGACACAAATAAAGACTTTAATAAAGGAAGAAGATCTGTCTTTTCTTGAACTGGAAGATGATGTTAGAAAGAGTAATGTTTCCTAAATTATTTTATTTAATTCAACATCATTTCAGGTAAACATCTCAACAGAATCTGGAGAGAAATTGTAAAAAATTATTCTAAAGTTATCCTGGCAATACATAGTTGAAAATAGTAGAGAATATTTTGAAAAAGAAGTATAAAGGAAGACTTATTTCATATAAGTGGAATCTATTCTTACAGTAATAAATACTTACAATAATAAAAACCCTGGGGTCCTGGCCCAGATAGATTAATGTCCTGAAACAGTATCCAGAAACAAACTTACATAGATATGAAAATGCAGCAATAAAAAGTGACCATGCCAATTCAAAACCAAGAGGACAACCTAATTTGGTGCAAGAATTACAAAAGCACTTCACAAAGGAAAATATGCAAAGACAAATAAACACAATATAAGATGTTTGACATCTTTTCACCACGAGAGAAATATAAATTAAAACTACAATGAGGAGGTAATGGTGCACTGGTGAGATGGTGATGGGGAATACATGGGGATTACAATTGATGGCAAGTATATGTAAATTTAAAAAAATTTATATTAATAAAAAAAGAAATAAAATAATGTTTTTAAAATGTGAAAAAAAAATAATACCAAGAGTTGTGACTTCTAGTCACCATTTCCTAACAAATGACTTCTTGGAAAAAAGATTCAAGAACAACTTCCAACTTCTGGGTGCAGACTAATGAAGAAATCAACATCAAAACAATTACTTATTCTGGGGAAGCTTTAAAGAGCGATATTAAATCACTGTTTCAAAATGCAAAAAAAAAAAAAAACTACAATGAGCTTTCCATTACACACACTTAGAACAGACTTTAAAAAAAAAGAAAGGAAAATACCAAGTGTTGACAAGAATTTGGAGCAACTGAAATTATCATACATTGCAAGTGGTGTGTAAAATGGTCCAGTTACTTTAGAGAAACAGTGAGACAGTCTCTTATAAAGTTAAGACACACTAGGGATTTACCCACCAGATAGGACAATGTACATTCTCACAGAAGCTTGCCACAAATGTTGACAAGTTGGTCTATTTAGATTGCTATAACAGAATCCCACAGACTGGGTAATTTAAACAACAAGTCCTTATTCCCCATCTTTCTAGAGACTAGAAATCTAAGGTCAAGTTGTGGATATACTCTTTGTAGTCCTTCTCTTTTTTTTATTAATTATTTATTTTAATTCTAAAAATTGAAGTGATACTAGGCTCCCCCCTCCATTGGGTAATGCGGCTGTAGTGCACCCACCACATAATCCCCTACCCTCCATTGTGCTTCCTTCCCTCTGTGTTTGTACCCCAAACCCTATCCTCATTAAAAGTCTAATCCCATGATTAGACTTTATAATCTAAACACCCCCAAAGTCCCTCACTTCCTAATAGCATCACATTGGAGGTTAGGATTTGAACATATGAAATAGGGGGGTGGGAGCACCAAAATACAGTCCATAACAACTTTATTCATATCCCACAAAAAAGAAAAACATTCCAGAATGCCTTCAACTTGTGAAAAGATCAACAAATTATACTACAAAAAATACTGTCCTGTAATAAAGAGCAGATATACCCACAGTGGAAGAGGCTCATGGGCATTTTGCCAAGTAGAATTTAAGAGTCATTCTCACAGGCACACTGTACCACCCCACTTATATGCCATTCCAGAAGAAATGGTGCAGAGTGGAGAAGAGTTGCCATGGTGAGGGATGTGATGGGCAGAGAGAAGGAAATGGTGGTGGGGGGGGGGAGGGTGGAGGAGGTGATGAAACTTTTCCTCTCTGGTTTGTGAACCATTTTTTAAAACTATCTAGAAATGTTAAATAGACCATAGTTCTTTTTTGTCCTAGGCAAAATAAAATGAAAACTGGACCATGTTTCCTCATGGTTACAAAATAACATTTAGTATGGTAATATTTTCTTTGTCTTCATCATTTAATATTACATAAGCATCTCTAAAACATGCTTACACTTTTTGGCTACAATTTCTGGAAGGATTGAGAGAATGGATTCAAGTTTGTGGAATGGCTTAGTGGTAAAACTAGAAATGTAATTTCTACTTGACTTGTTTTTAACCACTTGACAAGAATGACACAGTTGTATCATTTAAATACTTCAATAATTCTGACCTTCCTGTGCCTCGTTACACAGTTCTTTATGTATTTTAAAACCCATGCAACTGTACACTATATATAACTGTAAGAGTTTGTATATTTACATTGTACAATGTATGCAGCTGTAAAAATGAATGTTCCTAAATGAGAAGTCTAAAATAAATTTTTAAAAAATGCACAATATTGTGAATAGAGACAATATTGTTTTATATTCATCCAACTTGGTAAGAAACTAGATCTTAATTATTCCAACCACAAAAATGACTGTGTGAGGAGATGGAGGTAGTAACTGACTGCAAAGACGAACTATTACATTATATCTACATGTTAAATCAGTTTGAAAACCTCAAATTTATACAATCTTATATGTCAAATATATATCAATAAAAAAGATACCATATCATCTTTGAGTAAAAAATTAATTCTCAAATGGATGGGGTCTGATAGGTTAGTGATTTAGATAAAAGTCAAGTAAGAACTTTCTTCAGCCTTCACAGGACAATATGAATTGAATGGATTGAAGACTCAACTACATATATAATAAATATTATAAGAAAACAAGGGTGAATAATTTTGTAATCTTACTTTTGGGACGTTTTTCACATAAGCTTGTCAGAAATCCCCAAACAAGGTATTTGGCTGTATACAGACTTAAAACTACTGGACAGTCAAAATTAAATAAATAAATAATACTTAAACACAGATAGCATGAAGAAAACTAAGTTGGTGAAAATATTTGCAACCCACATGGTAAAAGTTTGATTTTCTTATTAAATCAAGAGCACAAAAAAGGTCAAAGAAATCCAGATAAAAACTTGAAAAGAATATGAACAGGCAACTTTTGTATATAGGAATATACAAAAGGTATTCTGCCTTTCTAATAATCACAGAAGGAACTAGAAACAGCAGTTAGTTCTGTCTGGGCTTCAGTTTAACCAAGGACAAAGAGATCGATAAAGTCTACTTTAACAAATGGAAGTGCTCAGAAGCAATTTCTGGAGTGTGAACTCCCATGGCTTTAAGGTAGGATAATATGAGTTCCTTATTTTCCCTAAGGAAATACTAAAACAATTGAAAAGAATTCAAATACGTAAGGATATTTGCTATAGCACTAGTTGTCATGTCAAAGTTTTTGCAGCAACAATTTTGCAAGCCTTTAAAAAATGCTAGTGTTCTCTGTGACCTTCAGGTGGAGAATAAAATATAGAGATGATTCTCAAAATGATTTTACCAGAGGACTTCCCCTTACAACTCCCCCACGCCCCCACCATATGGGTCACCCTTAGGTCGTAATGAGGTGACAGGAAGTATGGTTAGTTGAGTGTTAACAGAACTGAGATAGTGAGATTTTACTCACTTCTTTGTACTTTTCTTTATTGCATGAATTCTTTGAAAAATGAACATTCATCATCTTAAAAAAAAAAAGTTTTCCAAAGGAAGAATAAAGATCGAGGGCTTATGAAAGAAGGGTAACCTAAAACTTCATTGTTAAACAAGCCTCTTTGTGACTCAGCTTGATAGAAAGACAAGAGCTATGATTGCAGGTACCTGTGTCTGTGACTCTGGGTGGTGAATTTGAACCCAGTTCCCCCATGTCTACGACTGGCTGGGTGGGTGCAGACAAAGCCCCCTGCCCGCATCTATGACTCACATTAATGGAACTAGACAGTAGGTTCTCTTGTTTAGCTTCTTCTACTCACTCTAATTATTCAGAGATGAATGCATGATAGAGAAAATAACATTCATTTTTTAAAAATTAAATTGGATGGATAAATGGCAATTTTCCATCTACCCACTGATGGACATTTACTTCTCTTTTGGGATCCTTACAAATAAACTTGCTAAGTTTTCATGTACAAGTCCTCCAAAGGAGAGGGGGGGAGAATATGTGCTTTAATTTCTTTTGGATAAAAGAATATCTGGTTCTTAGGACAGGCATATGTTTGAATACTTAAGAAACTACAAAACTCCTTTTTTTAGCATTGCATTATAACATTATATAAATTTCAGGTGCTCATCATGGAGACTCAAAATGTGTATATACTACATTAAATTCACCACTGAATGTTGAAGCCAATCCCTCATCTTTTTTCTCCCAATTTATCTTCTATCTTTCTCTTTCCCTCTGGTAACCACTTTGGTCTTAGTTCAAAAGTTTATTTTGCATTATTTAGTTCATGCCTCTGAGAATTACCCAACTTTTGTCCAAAGTAGCTGCACTGTTTTCATCCTGCTTTGCAGAGTATAAGAGTCCCAGTTCCTGTGTCCTGATCAAGACTGATTGTGTTCAGTCTATTTAGTTCAGAGGTATGTAGCACTACCCTACTGAAGTTTTAATTTTTCTCATGACTAATACTGTATAGTTGAACATCTTTTCACTGTATATTTCCTATCCTATAGTTTGTTAGATGAAATGTCTGTTTAAATAGTCTTCCTATTCTAAAACGTTGAGTTATTATTGCTGAGTTTCTTTATATATGATGGATCCAAGTCCTTTATCAGATATACAATTTGCAAATACTCTTTCAGAGTCTGTGGCTGGTCTTTTCATTCTCACAATGGTCCTTACCCCTCAAAACAGAGAAGTTTTAAATTTTAGTAAAATCCACGTTGTTAATTTGCTATTTTATGGATTATGCTCTTAGTGTTGTGTCTTAGAAATCTTTGACTAATAAAGGTCAAATCCAGGGAGGGTCCAAATCCAAATCTTGGCCCCTACAGTCAAATGTTTTCCATCACCCCATGTTGGTCCCTTAATTTTTCAGCAACTGGTGATGGAGTGTCTACCAGGAGCCAGGCACCATCTGAGGCCCTGGGAAGACTGCAGTAAATGAGACAAAGGACCCTGCCTTAATACACCATATTGCATCTGTCTGAAGAGAAGGCACTAAAGGAAAAACAAAGCGGATACCAGCTGTGGAAAATATCACAGTGGAGAAGAGGTGGAAATATGTGGTCAGGAAGGGTCTTTAGAGTTTGGGGGCTGAGCTAGGAACAGATGGGCAAAGTACAGAGGCAGGTGTGGTTGGGAGGGCAAATGTAGGGAAAACTGAGGGGATAGGGCTAAAGAAGTGACATGGGGAGCATCAAAGAGGGGGGGATTGAGGAGCATCTAATGTGGAACTTTTCAGGTAAAGCAATGACTGGATATTCCCTATGAGAAGTAAGTCACTGGGGGGCTGGAGAGAGGAGGTGACAACACCTGGTTTATCTCAACATGGGTGCCATGTTGAAAATAGACTGGGAGGAATTTGGATGACCAGGCAATGGTAATGCAAGTGAGAGATCGTGGTGGCTTGGCCAGGGTGGTGATGGTGAAAAGCAGCTGGATTTGGATTCTCTTTGAGACAGCATCAAACAACTTTTCTGATTACATGCAGTGGATGTGAGAAAGGTGGAAGCTGAAGCTGACTGCAAGACTTTAGATCTGGGCAGGTGAGTAGCTGTGGTCGAACAGGCTTCATGGGAGAACAGGGCTTTAGTTGGGATAACTTACACTTTGGATCAGCTGTTCCATAAACAAATGGAGGCGCGGGGAATTACTTGGGTTTAGGAGACATTCTGAGTGGGAGATACCAGTCTGAGCACTGTTGGCGTAGGCTGCATTTAAAGGCATGAACCTAGGGGAGATGGGAAGCCTGCTCCCTGATCGTCTCCAATAATTATTGGTTAGGAAGATGCAACAATAGGGGAGGGTGGAGTTCTGGGGGTCAGAGAGAAAGGCTTTTGAGAAGAAAGTAGTATCAGTCATCTGTGCCAGGGGCTGCTGAGATGGGGAAGATTTTGGGGACACAGAAGACTTGGGTGCTGGACAGGAGCAGCCTTGGTGGGTGGTAGAGGAGGAAGAGCTAGTGGAGTGAGTTCAAATGAGGAAGTTGGGACAGAGATTATAAACAGTCCCACTGGGATTTTTGCTGCAGACATGAGCAGAGAATGGGGAGAGAAAAATAGGATAAGAGACTGTCATCTTTTCTTGTAATGGGAGAAATGCAGGGGGGTTGTAGGTAGATGGGAATTATCCCACAAAGGAGGGTTTGGTGATACCGCAGGAAGCCCCTGTGAGACAAGTTGAGCTTCCACTTTTTCAGCCCTTGGAGTGGCATAGAGGATAAGGTTCTCATACCCTGTACTCACTTTCCAGGTCAAATCACCAAACATGCTCATATGCAACTTTTTATTTGAAAACACTTTCCCTTTCTAACCTTGACTTGGATAAACATGTCCAAGATGTTTTACTTCCAAGATAAATTCTCACAAAGAACTCCAATTTGACTTGTAGGGGCAAAGATGGCAAGAACATTTTCTTCATTGACGTTTCATCTTGCTGGCTGTGATAAAGTCTCCCTTTGCTCTTTCCTATGAGCAGGACTGAGTGTTCCCATCGAATGTATTTTAGTGAAAATTTTCTGTGTCAAACGGAATGCTAGAGATCAGACCCTCATCTGAAATGCAAGTGCCAAAGAAGACTTTTCATATTCAGGATGATTTTTCCCCAAATATTTGGCTTGCAGGAATAGAAGCATCCTCTCTGGACTCCCTCTGAAAATCCAGCACAATTAAGGTTGGGAGCTGGACTATGTGGGTAGGCCCAGGAACTGCAGGCACAGGCCTTACGAAGTGCTCCCTGCAGAGAATCAGCGTCATATCAGTTTTGTCCATCAGATGGCGCTGTTGTGTCATGAAAGGAAATTTCCCTTTTACACATGGCTCTGAAAAAGGAGATCAGTTATAAGATGAATCTGAGAATCTAAAGTCCAACAACTCTGTTTTGTTTACTTAGAAGTTGCTAAGCAAGTAGAACTGAAATGTTCTCTCCACAGAAAAGACCAGATTCTAATATGAAGCATGAAAGTGTTAATGAAGGTCACCATTGTAACTGCTCACTGATGCCTTAAACTTGCACTGTGTGATATGTTAATTATATTGCAATAAAGCTGGAAAAAAGAGACAGCACTCCCCCCATGCCAAATACCCCATTTCCCCATAAAACAGGAGACCTCTGCTCAGGTCCCCTAACCTCATGTTTGGAGTGGACTTTTGGCTTTCTTCCAGTGTTTATGCAGCCCCATGGTCTCCTGAATCCAATTGTTTGCAATGTGTGTGTTCTTACCATTTGCTCAGTTTCTTATTCACTACTGATCTGTTTCTATGGCTCATCTTGTCTCCCTGCCATTTGGGGATGAGTCTGAAAGCTATGGGGAGGGGCTCTGTTGCCCTGGCCAGAGCCACTGACTTCCAGTGTCTCCCATACCCACCTGACCCAGAACCCTAGGCACAGCAGAGAAGAGTTGAGGAGAGGTCTCTACATGTCAGGACTCTGAGGATTTGGGGGGCATCACCGCTCTTGTATACCTAAATCATTTTTATTGTGATAAAAATACACTTTACATGAAATGTACCATTCTAACCATTTCCAAGTGTACAAGCTATGGCATTAAGTACAGTCCTATAGCTGTGAGCCCACTGCCAGAACTTTCTCAAGTTTCCAAGCTGAAACTCTGTGCCTTTAAACACCCATTCCTTATCTCTTCTCCCCCAGCCCCAGGTCAACCTCTGTGCACCTGTCTATGCATCCACCTCTCTGGGGGTGGCTCATTTCATTTAACCTCAAGTCTTAAAGCCTCCTCTGTGGTGAGCTGTGTCAGATTTTCCTTTTTCAGGCTGAGTAACAGCTCACCCCACAAACCACATTTTGGTTATCCACACCTGGTCAATGGACACTTGGCTTCGTTCTATCTTTTGGCTGCTATGAATAAAGCAGCTATGCACGTAGGCATATAAATGTCTTGCAGTCCCTGCTTTCAGTTCCTCAGGCTATCTAGCAGGTCCTTGAATAACATCGCTTTGTCATAATGTCATTGAGAGAGCAAAAAAAAAAAATCCCACCTGACGCTGAGGCCAAGTCCCCTAGAGCCAGGCTGTGTCCTGCCCACCTTGGGAAGGTGGAGCCAGCCAGGCATCATCATTTCAGAGATACTTGTTCACTCCACTGTGGTTCTTGTCATGGGCGAAAACAGAACAAAAACAAAAAACTGGGGCATGACATTTTGATGAACCACTTTATTCTGTGCTTTATATTGGGCACTTACTACAACTTGGGAAATGGAAGTTTGGAATAAATGTATGCATCTTAAGTGTCAACCTGACTTCTGCTGATCTGGGGTAAGGGGCCTGAGTTCCAATCCCACTGGGCTCCTGTAGCTGGAAGAACACGTGCCTTCAGCTCCCTGTGTGACCTTCTCTTCGGAAGGAAACCCACCTGGCTGGAGACTGTCAAAAAACAGGCTCAAGACAAGTGTCCATCCACCCAGCCTGCCTTTTTTGAGGCTGACTCCATGAAAAAAAGGACACTGCATGTAACATTCTGAGGTCAAGGTAAGCAAGGGTCTTTTGTTTTTGGCCAAATGGCCAGAGAAGGTTACTTTCCTCATGGTCATCTTGAGCAGACACTTGAGACAATGGGTATGCATGACTCCAGTCACGCATTTATGCCATGGGACTTTAAAGGGTGGAGACAATTAATTGAATCAGAATTGGACAGTGACTTCAAATGAAGAGCATGTTGGTAAATAAAGCAAGGCTAAGAACAATAATAATAATAACAATAACAGCAATAAAGACACAGAAACCAAAAATGAGGAGTCAAGGACAGACTGGGGACACCTGGTGGGGAGGGGAG
>JAGFMF010011971.1:947781-1025134 GCA_019455555.1 Galemys pyrenaicus | reverse complement strand
TATTCTTTTGAATCGGTGTATTTGTGTCTTTTGGGTATATTCCTAGGAGTGGGATTGCTGGATCCTATGGAAGTTCCATTCTTAGTAGATTGAGGAACATGGTGGTAATTCTTACAAAGATAATTACTAACCATGTAATTATGACAACTCGTGAATAATTCACTTTCCTGGCTGGTGAGTGCAGGTGCAGTAGACATTTCAGTGCCTGAATTTCCCCCTTCATGATCTCACATGAGCTAAGAGTCTCACCAAACCTTGGCACTCAATCATGTTGTTTCGGTTAAACTCCTCCATTTTCTTCTGGAACTTGAGATCTTTGGTTGGGATTCTATGATTGCAGAAGTGATTTCTGTTCTGAAAGACTCTGAAATTGGCTTTTTCCTTCTAGCTACAAAGTTTTACAACTGAAGAAACAGAAACATCATCTGGCCCAATCTCTGTGGTTTTGAGGAGGAAAGACCTGCTTTTGGGGGTGTTAAGTGATCAGCCCGTGGATGGCAGACAACATGACAGCCATGGATGAAAGGTGACTTACTATGCACCTGGGGTGGTTGGGTGCATGGACTTGAGTGACTTTAGTTACTCTTCACCACCACCTGCTGCACCTCTACTGTCTGATGAGGAAATCAGGAAATCAAGACTCTGGAATTGAATGCCACATTTCCCCATCCCAGATGCCACCCCATCCAGCCATGTGGAAGATGTGTGTCAATCAAGGAGTGGTGGTGTTTTCCTGCTCTGGTCTCAGCCCTTGCATGGCTCCCTCAGCTGGACCATGTGTCTGGAGAAGCCACCCCAAAAGGATGTAATCACCTGCACCCCTCTGGAAACCTTGTTGAACTTATACTGGGATTGGCAAGATAATAGCTGGGGAGGAAACAACCAGGTTCTATTGAAGACCGATGCAGCTTGGAAAACCCACACAGCCTAGTTCTTACCTTCATTCACAAAGAAGTAGGAGGGGAATTATGGGAAGAACTTTGCTCTGGAGTCCATCCTGTGACCCAAGTCACCCCAAGGTCACTTGGCTGTTGTAATGCTCTTTGGCACCTCATCGACAATCCCTCATCAGAGCCTGCCCTACAGGAAATGAAAATCCATCTTTATTTGGTGATGCTCCTACAGTTAAGGTTTGATTATCCTTATATCCGCCTCAGACAATCATTTTTTGGTAATGAGAGATGGTAAGGTCAGGAGGGAATTCCCTCAGAAGAACAGGTACCTAATAAATCGTCTGGGGGTTGGATGGGGATTTCCTCTTCTTAGAGTGAGTCTGGGGTGAGAGATGAACCCCACGATCCCCCTCAGGGACCAGCAGTCTATGAGAAAACACCAGTCTGTGTTCAGGTTGACCAGAGCAAGCATCAAGCTAGCTCAACTCCAAGTGCAATGTCAAGGCTGTGAAAAATGACCATTCCTGCGAGCATCCAGCACACACACTTGAACTCTGACTCCTGGGGGAAGGCGCAACTTCTTTCAAATGGTATCATTGCTTTTAATGACAACATCTGAATCACTCATATAAGACATTTGCCTTCAGACCTTCAAGTTTTCCCCTGGAGAGGTTTTATGCCTTTATCAGATCCAGGTCAGCATGCTGGGCTGTGAATTGGGTACCAGTTACAGCCCCACTAGTTGTCAGTCTGGATTTTTCTCCATTTATTTTATTTTTTCAAGATTTAATTTTTATGCACACAAGAGCTGGGGTGCAGGCCAGAGTCGCAGGAGGTGAGACGATTTACCAGAGACAAAGTGGGGAGCAGAACAGGCAGATTCACTGAAATCCACTGCTGAGGGGAGCAGCGGGAGAGACAGGAGAGGTCTGCTGCACCATGTGGGTTAGCTCCCCGGCCGGCTGGCCTGGGGAATTTTTTTTTATTAGATTTATTTAATTATATTTGACATCATTTGTAGTCCCCAGGAAGTTCCCACCACCATTTTACCTGTGCACCATCACCTCAGTCCCTTGTGCTCTTTCTGCCCTCATCCCAGGCTCTACCCCACCCTCCCCCCAATGATCTCTTTGGTTGATCTTTGACCTTTCATTCTTATGGTTTTTGTTTGTTTGCTTGCTTGTTGTTTGTTTTTTACTGTAATTCCTCATTTCCTTGAGCTCTTTCTCACTCTCTCTCTTTTTTTTTTTTTTTTTTTGTAGTTGTTGTTCCTTTACATTCCTCAGTCTGCATTGGCTGGTAATAGCTTGATAGTGTTGTGTCTTTAACCCCTGCACCACCAGGGAGGCCCCCTCTCCATTTATTTTAGATGCTTGGACAAGACAGGGCTCCAGTGCCTTCACTGGTCGCTTTTCACTTTTCTTGCAATTTTCACTTTTTTCAAATGAAATAGCTCTTTGGATACTTGTGTTTATTTCTTGCCTCCTCTGCCAGACCATGTACTTGGTGAGATGGGAATCTGGCTGGTTCATCTCTGAGTCTAAGATGCTCAAAGAGGAATGAACAGATAAGCTTTAACTTGAGTGAATTTGCATTAGAAACTCAAAAGCGGGCCTCCCTGATGGCGCAGTGGGTTAAGCAACACCCTATGGAGCAAACCGAAGCCATTATAGCACAGGTTCAATCCCTGCTGCAGGCCAGGGAGGGGACCCACGTGGCATAGGGGACCTCTCCTGCCTCACCTGCTGCTCCCTTCGGCAGTGTGTTTCAGTCTGCCTGTTCTGATCCCCACGTTATCTCTGGCGGATCCTCTCACCGCTCACACCTCTGGCCTGTACCCCAGCTCTTGTATGCATAAATAAATAAATCTTTAAAAAAAAAAAGAAAGAAACTCAAAAGCTACAAGTGCAGCCCCTTCCAGATGGTCGGGTGGCATCTGTGATGGGTAATGTGGGTATCCAACACACTCAGTTTATTTTCAAGTGAACTTGAAATTACAAGCTAGGGCAGACACCCTTTGCTGTCTGTACCCAAAATGGTCTGCCTTCTATAAAGATGAATATCTCCTCCCAGAGATTGAGGTGCAGTGTTCCCCAATGTCATCATTTTTTAAAAAGATTTATTTATTTATGCATACAAGCACTGTGGTACAGGCCAGAGGTGTGGGGGGGGTGAGAGGATTCACTACAGAGAGCGGGGAGCAGGACAGGCAGATCAATGGAAGTACACTGCTGAGGGGAGCAGCGGGCACAGCAGGAGAGGTCTGGCCGGCAGCAGGGATCGAACTCGTGCTGCAGTGGCTGTGGCTGCGGTTTGCTTCGTAGAACTCGTGCTGCAGTGGCTGTGGCTGCGGTTTGCTTCATAGTGCATTGCTTAACCCACTGTGCCACCAGGGAGGCCCCCAATGTCATCACTTATAATATAGGCTCCAACTTAATTCCTTTGAGTTGAACATTAAAAAGGGCCTTTTAAGGTTAATTATTACTGAGAATTTCTAAGTGTTAAATTCTTAATTAAATCCTTAATTATTAAGACCAATAAGCTTGTTAGTCTTAACAGTGGAATTCTCTTTCAAAGATGACACCTCTAGTTGTATTGGGAACAGAACCCCAACCCTGTGATGTCCTAGCAATAATCCTCCATTGAAATACACTTAAATTACCTATATATTGCTTTTGCAAAAATGAGTTCTCAATTACATGCTTGCAGCTATGGGATTCAGAGATAGGTGGTCCTGGTAGAAATATATAATTAGGTATTTTGCCAACATATTTTCATTAGTCACACTATTATTTCAATACCTTCTTAATAAATTCAAAGGTCCATGAATATTATGGAGACTATACTTTTGAATCTCTTCTGATTACTCAAGTTGTAAAAATAGACTAATGCCACTTTCTCCTGTTTGCCCTTGTTTGGACACAAAATTACACAGCAGAGGTTTAAACTGGTGGCCTGGCACTTGAATTTAACCTGCAGGCGCTTTATTTAGCAGGCATATGTCTTAATAAAATATGAGCCAATATTTTAAAATTAGGGGGCTTTATAAAATGGTCTGGATTCTGGAAATTCAACCAAAGTGGCATGTCTGCAACTAAGTGTAGCTGAATAGTTTTTGTCCAGGGAAGGTATCTGATGACCTCGGCATCTATACTCTAAATACCGGAATGTGTATGATTATAAACTGCTTGCTTTCTTTTTAAAACATTTTAATTAATGTGTTCAAAAATTTTCTAACAGGGACTACAAAGCAATAGCTTTTGAGAACTCACATCACTGGCTTCAGAGTTAATGCATGTATATTCTTTTCAGGCAAATGATGCTTCTAGAATGAGTGAAAATCGTAGAATGGAAAAATAAGAACTGAATCGAGACAATAGCAATTTAGGGGGGCATAGGCTTCCCGATCATTTCTGGGTTAGTTGGTTGAGTTATTCCGTGTTGAACTTGAGGTTTCCAGTTTGCCAGATGTAGAAATGTCCCAGAGCAAAGACGCCACGTCACAGACATCTCCTTTTTCATGTGGAGGGGGCTGGGCCTCCCTCTGTGGATGCTCTGCTCAAGTCCCCTGTGGTTTGTTCAGCCCAAGCTGCATCTGCGTCAGGGACAGACGTGAATGACGATAAACTAGCTGTTGGGGAGGAGCGATGCGGCAATCGGCGAGGAAACGGGCACGCTGGGAAAATCCTTCCATCGAGAGTCCTGAACACTTGCTCTCCTTTGGGAGAGTTTTCAGTTGATATGCTTCATGCATATCAACCAGAAGGGTCCCGGTGCCCTGCGTGTATCCCTGCCCTTTCTTGCTCTGTGAAGTGACTTCCAGCCCTGTGTCTGTGAACTTCATCTTGTGCAAATCTTTAACAAGACAGGGGATGTTTCCTGAGGTACATTACTGAGAATACACTTACTGGGACAATAGGTTCTCCACAGACAGTAGTTAAGGGCAGTGCCCCAGTTCACCAAAAAAATGGGAAATTTCACTGGGGGATACTGTGTGGTTTGGGGGCTCTGAGCTTCCCTTAAATATCTTAAGAAGGTTTGGGGGCCTCCCTGGTGGCGCAGTGGGTTAAGCAACGCACTATGAAGCAAACTGCAGCCACTGCAGCAGGATTTTGATCCCTGCTGCCGGCTGGGGAGGTGACCCACATACATGGCACAGCAGACCTCTCTTGCCTCGCCCGCTGCTCCCCTCAGCAGTGTGTTTCAGTCAGTCTGCCTGTTCTGCTCCCCGCTCTGTCTCTGGTGAATCCTCTCACCACCCTGGATTCTGGCCTGTACCCCAGCTCTTGTATGCATAAATAAATCAATCTTTAGAAAAAAAATATCTTAAGAAGGTTTGAATTTTGGGTGCCAACAGACCAGTTTTTCAACCCCTGTCAATCTTATGACATCTTAGGGAAGATCATTCCTTTATTTTTGGTGGGGGTGGGGATGGCTCATAAGATGTTACATGGTCTCTACCCACGAGGGCCACCAATAACTACCTCCCTGCAGTGACAGGCAGAACTGCCTTGAGGCAGGTGCAAAATTGTCCCCCACTACCACTGACTATTACATTTTGCCAGAAGGTTCAGTTTTGTCTCCAGAGATCTAGGGAGGAACTGGAAGGCCAAGGAAGCTGTGACCCCTCTCCGGACCCTGAAGGACAATGTGCACTCTTCACACATTCCAAATCAAAGCCCACCCCCTCTCCTGTGCTTTTACTAACCTGTCTTGTGCTCCTCCAGGCAAGTCAACTCATCAACCTTAGGGTATTTTTAAAAATTTTTTAAAAATTTATATATATTTGACATCAATTGTAATCCCCATGTATTCCCTATCACCATATCACCAGTGCACCATCACCTCAGTCCCCCGTGCTCCCGTCTTCCCTCAACCCTCCCCCTCTTCCCTCCCCACCAAGTGTCCCCAATTTGTCCTTGTCTTTTCATTTTTGGTTTTTGTGTCTTTATTGTTATTATTATTGTTNNNNTTGTTCTTATTCCTTTCCTTGATCCTTATTTGGTTCCCTTATATTCCTCCTAGGGGAGGAACCATCTGGTATTTTTCTTTTGCCTTCTGACTTACTTCGCTGAGCATAATCCTGTCCAGTTCCATCCATGTTCCTATGAATGCATCTAGTTTTTCTTTTTTGATTGCTGAGTAGTATTCCATTGTGTATATGTACCATAGCTTCCCGATCCATTCATCTGTTTTTGGGCGTTTAGGTTGTTTCCAATTCTTACCTATCTTAACGAGATCATGAGTTTTGCTCATCGCTGGTCCTCTAGAACAACTCCATGCAGGCGACTTGTTGGGGGGCACACCCACACACCAGATGAGAACAGTAGAGTCCTGTCTCGTTCCACCCACCGTCAGGCTAAACTACGCACTTGGGTTACTGGCGTCCCAAGTGCTCGCAGGGCTGGAGCACTCCTCTCCCGAGCCTGGGCGGGTTTGTTTGCTGTTTTCTGGACCACCAAGTGAGAACCACTGTCCAGCTCACCTGGACGATGAGTCAGAATGAGCTCAGGTCCAGCCACCCCGCAGGGCACAGAGCTGTGCTTGTCCTCCAGTACCCCGCCCGAGGTTGTCGTTTTATAATGTAGTTCAACGGTTTCTGCATCTACATATAAATAAAGTGTATTTATTTTTCTTATCCTTGCAAGACAACCCGAAGCCACAAGATGGTGTTTGAAGCGCTGGATAATAACTCGAGGTCTCCCTCCCGTGGCGCACTCCTGGGGATCACGTGCACGCACCTGCACAGCTCGAGACCCTGTTCTAGGGGGGTCTGAGCCCTGGCGGGGTCCCAACTCCAGCGGGGTCCCTGTAGACTGCTGATGGGCTGCTCAGGGCGATCATTGGCTGCCAACGTCCTTGGATATGCTCTGCTAGTGCTGGACGCTTAACCAACCTTTCAAAAATGGAATTACTTTTTTTTTTAAATAACCTTGTAATTTTTTTTCCTCTTTATTGATGTGAGGTTAGTTTCCAACCTCCGATTTAACAGCAGTCTGCTCCCAGGGCTGCGGGCATGCCCTCAGCTCTAGGTTCCTCTCCCCTCCCCTCTTTCTAGATTTTGAATTTTGCTGTGTATCAGCTCAGGAAGAACTGCTAAAGAAAGAAGAAATACCATGTTCTAAAGGAGCCAAGTGTGTGCAGGTGTGTAAAGAAAACTCACAGCCCTTTTCTGCAAGACCTCTCAGCCCTGATCAGTAAGTATGTAGGGATAAAAAGGAAATAAGCAATGGAGAAGCTGGAGAAAACCTCACTAATTTCAGTGAATATGGAAATTATAATCCAGAAGTTGGATTGATTCAGAAGTTAGGGATGTGCACAGGTCTGGGTGTGTAGACTTGCTGAAGAGATGCAGACTCAAGATGTGGAGGCATCTCTGCTGGGGCTCTAATGTATAGCTTCAGTGTCTTCAGTAACAAACAATTAAAAGCAAAATAATTCAAAAGCCTCAAAAAAAAAAGAAAAAGCCCAGAAATTTTCAAAAATAAGGAAGAAAAAGAAAGGAAAGGAAGCAGGGGCAGCTTGCAGAGATGCAGCTAAAGAACAGAGAAAGAGGGAAGCAAGGGGAGGCACGTAGGTCGGCATAGGGTCAGGTATTTCCCGTGGTCACAGCTAAGAGCATCACTTGTATGATGTGAGTTTAGAAGGATGACCCCATGGCAAGGAATGTTCTAGAACAACCCTGCTTCAATAAAAAGAGGAGGTGGGAATCAAGCAGTTGTTCCCCAGCAAGGCCCTCAATGTGTGCTTCAGGCTAAAGCCCAAACACACTCCCGGGGTGAATGTGTGTCTGAATTCCTTCTCCAAGCCCTTAGCTCTCTGGTGGGCTGGCGTGCAAAGGAAGGAATTTGGGATCCCAGGGCTGCCTAGCTCTGGGTGGTTGTTCACACTCGTTCTTTCTTAAAGAACTAGCTTCTGATAAAATGAGCAGCAGAGATTGCAGTGGACTCTACCTAGAAATATTAAATGATGAACTTTTCCTTCTGAGCAGGAGGAACAACCTGACAGTGTTTTAACCTGTCCAGGACAGGCCTCAGAAGACTCTTGACAACATAAATAAAAATGTACTTCTCCCCCAAAGGCAGACATGCGCCTGATGCAGGAAGCCCTGATGGTGAGCTGTGTTTACACAATAGCTCTCTTACCACAACCCTGGCCTCCATCAATATTTGGACTGAGCAAACCCCACACCCTATCAGCACATCATGACTATATCCTGCTTTCCCATGTCCCCTGTCAGCCTACCTTTGTTCCCCAGGTAAGCAGACCCCCATCTGGCACCAAGGACCCCAAAGCAGATCCTGACCGAGGGCTCCAGGTGCCAGGGGCTTCAGAACTTGCTTTGAGTCCATGGGAAGCTGGAGAACAGAATCGATCCTAGCAGCCATTTGCTGCTTCATATATTACAAAGCAGGAGAGATTATGTCTTAATTACACGCTCTTCTTTCTAAAGGGCGACGGTGGCCACTAGCATTTAAATCTATGGAAAACATGTGTCTGGCCGCTGAGGTTAATAAAGTGCTTGACGATTTTTTCCAGGAGCTGAGAAGGTTTCTGTAATCATGGGCAATTGCTACCCTGCCTTGCACAGAGTCATGAGCTGAGTCACTGGACTGTAAACAGGTTGTGGGGAATGTCTGGGCTGGTCTCGAGTTTCTCAGGGTGCACCAGGGGTGCCCTTGGGCCGGTGGGGTTAATGAGATTGGGTCCCAAGAGGGACAGGGGTCTTCTGAGGCTGTGGACAGAGCCCAGGGCTCTCCCGCAGACCCCGACTTTTCCCCTCTTGGAGGAAATGCTGCAGACATTTAAATATTTCCAAACCAAACAAGACACCCTGAAGGATTCTCCTCCTGTGGCCCCCTCATCTGCCTTCGGCCGGATTTGAAAATATCAAACAAGGCAGCAGTGACGAGGGCTGGCAGGAAGACAGGATAACAAAGCCGCCCCGTGCTGAGCTTCTGCCCTTGCATTCAGGGGCTGCTTTTAAAATCTGCGGTGGCCAGAAGGCGGGGTGGTCTTCCAGACAGTTGCATCAGAGGGCCCCCATCTCCCATCCTTCCTGTTGGCTCTCAAATAATAAGCCTGAATATGGGGGATCTTGAGGATTTGAATTCTTCCTATCAATACCCCACCCCACGCTTGCTCTCAGTGTGTGAATTTTTTTAATGCCTATTTCTCAGAGAACATCCTTGTGCCCTAATTAGCTCTAAGAAGCTTCTTCATGCTCTCTCCTGTTCCCCACATTAAATCAGATTTAGCATCGTCATCTGGCCTTTCTCTCTTCTCCACCCCACCCCATGCTCTCTCCTGTTCCCCCAAATTAAATCAGATTTAACATTGTCATCTGGACTTTGATGGTAAAGAAAAGAAAAGTCCTAGAATTTCTTGTTCCATGAGAATCGAGCCTGTTGGGAAATTCCAAAAAGCCTCATCCCATGTCAGCCCTGAATTTTGGGGAGAAAAATGAAAGTTGTGACTTTGGCCTCGTTCGGCATGTAATTGTTAATAGAATTGTGGTTTCTTTCTTTCTTTTGTAATCTTGTTTTCCAAATTAAAATCCCTCAGTGACTCAGCCTGGCCTATGGTCTGAGAAACTCGAGTCCTGCAGGAACAGACAGAGAAGGAGCTCAGGGAGAAGGCCTGGGAAATAGCCATCCCTGCTGGCACCTGGCTATCCCTCCACCCAGAGGCCCCACAGATCTGGTCACCCCAGGCCAGTGGGGTCAGTGACTGGAGGTGGTGATGACCCCATGGGAGTAGAGCTTGCCTGGGTCCTGGACAGCCAGGGTTGTTCTCTCTGCTCCTGGGATCTCCTGATAGCTTTCCCACCATGCTTGAGGTTCCTGCTTTCTTTCTCTCTGGGCAGAACCAGCTTATCCCCTAGGTGGAGAGCTTGCCTCTGGGAGAATCAGGGGATGCTGAATGTGGGTCCCTAGGGAACCATCCTGCCAGACCTACTTGGGAGTGAAGCCGGTGTTGTGAACCCCCATGGCTGTATCAATGCAACCCAGCTCTCCCCTTGGAGCTTTGGAGAAAGGGTGAGAGCACTGGAGACCCCCACCTTTGACTGGCTGCTGGGGATCTGTCCCTCCATGTGGGATCAGGGTGGGCTTGGCCTGGATGCATGAGTTTCGTGCACAGCCTTCCCTAAGCAGAGGCCTGGGACCCCTGCTTACCTGCCTTCCGGGAGCCTCTCCCACACCTGCTGCTCCACTCTTCCTCCCTACCAGGTTCCCATGCATGGGGCTGAATGGCCTCCATTACCAGCTAAGTAATGGCAAAATAGTTTGTTTGGGAAATGAGCTTAGAAAGACAGGCCTGGGAGTCTGTTGAAGGATGGGGTGTGGGCAGGTGAGCGGGGAGCTGCTTCTTTAACTCCATGCTCGTAAAATCACTTCAGCGCCAACAGCTCTTCTCCAGTTCATGAAGGGAAAGAATCTTGGCTCTGGTCTTTCTCTTCAGGGGCCGTGATGTGTCAGGGACGAAACTGCCTGGGCTGTAGAAAAGCACCCCAGATGTGACCCTGGATCTGGGCCCCAGGCACAGGCAGGCTTTGCAGTGTATTCAAATGAAAGGAAACCAGACTTGGGTCCTGGCACCCCTGGGCTCATAGGAACAGCTGTCCAGGGGTTTGTTTGCCCTGAAACTGTCTTGGATGGTAGACAAAGGCCTGGGATGAGGAGCTCTGGGCCATCAAGTGTATTTCCCTCTGATTAGGAAAATTGTCCTGGACAGGCCATTGCTAGGGTGGCATATGTTGGATTGTTAGGGGTTGCGGGTGAATTATATATATCGGAGCCCCAGTGCCCCGGGAGTGTCTGGGCCTGGTCTTTAGGAGGGAATCGAGCTGAAGTGAGGTCATCAGGTCGTACTCCAATATGAAGAGCTGGACAGAGAGACAGATGCCCAGCGAGGGAAGCTGACTTCAAAATGCATGGTCGGGATGGGCATGATGAGCCCAGAAGAGATGTTTCAGAAGAAACCGGCCTTCATTTTGGATTTTTGGCTTCTAGCACCGTGAAGGAGTAGTAGATATATAGTTATTTTATTTTCTTTTATTTATAATTCATTTTTACTGAGGTCACTTTAGTTCACACCACAATTTGAGTTTCAAGGATGCAGTTTCTCAGCTCAATAACTGCATCTATCACCCCCGGCACTCCTCCAGCATCCAGTCACTCTGCACCTGGATCCCTGCTGTTTAAACCGCCTGACCAGAGGCTTTGCTTCAGCAGTGCTAGCACAGTAAGGCAATTGGGGAGGGGTCCTCCACCTCACTGGGGCTTGTCTTGGACGGGTCTGTATCTAGAGGAGAAGTTGGGCTCTCCACCTGGGGTTGGCATCTTTTTGTTTGTCAGGTTCTTCTCAGGACTTGGAGTCACCAAAAAGAAGAGGGGTCCCTCTCACCCTCACCAGAGGAGACCCCATGGAGACAGAGTTCACTGGGAATTTGTAGCTCTGGGAGCCCACCATCCAAGCACCCCACCATCATAGCCTCACACCGTGGGTACTTGGTAGTCCCAGCTACAATCCCCCAGGTGCTCAGCCCCCTGGTTTGTGGCCACTGAACTGAGCATAGCCTCTGAAATGACAAAATGGCAACTCAATTTAAAAGAGGCTTGTTTTTCTGCTTCTGGGATTAGGGAGAGGGAATGCCTAGGTGGGAAGGAAAAGGAAAGCTCCAGAGATGCTTCTTAACACTGTGCAATAGTGATTTGGTGACTTAGAAGATTGACCGGTATGCTAGGCTGTCAGCCTGTGTTCTTGGGGCTAGAACTGCAGTGGCTTTGAAGCATGTATGTGTCTGTCTGTGCCTCTGTATACAAATAGGTCTGGAACTATTGCGGGGGGGTAGGGAAGAAAGCAGTTAAAGAAGGAGGGAGGGAGAGGAAGGGAAGAGGTAGTGATATGGGGAGAGAAGGGGAAGAGACAGAGGGAAGGAGGAGAAAGAAAGAGGAACTAGGGGTAGGGAAGATATGTATGTGTCTGTTGTACATCTGTGTGTAAGTCTCTGGGTGTCTGTGTATCTGTATGTAAGTCTGTGTTTGCATGTCTAAATATATATCTGTGTCTGTGTGTGTCATGTGAGCATGTGTGTCAATATACCTGCATGTATGTCACCAGTGACCCTGGGGGCCATGCTCCCTTTGTTGACTCTCTCCCACTCACTGGGGGTCCCCTCCTCAGCACTGATTGCTGACCTACCAATTACTAGAGCTTTGGAGAATACACTTTGCCATCACTGACAACTTTCCTGGAGGACATCTGGGGCAGGTGAGACCTGAGTCCCTGGCTTATCATGCACACACGCAGCACTCCCATGAATCTGCACAGCTGTCTGGACCAGCCCACCCCCACGCACCTTGCCCTGACCCCACCTGACCTTCTTCCTGGAACAGAGCCCTTATCCCTGATTATGGGCCTCCCTGGTGGCACAGTGGGTTAAGCAACGCACTGTGAAGCAAACCACAGCCACTACAGCACAAATTTGATCCCTGCTGCTGGCCAGGGAAGGGGACCCACATGGCATAGGGGACCTCTCCTGCCTTGCCCGCTGCTCCCCTCAGCAGTGTGTTATGGTCGATCTGCTCCCCACTCTATCTCTGGTGAATCCTCTCACTGCCCTGGACTCTGGCCTGTACTCCAGCTCTTGCATGTATAAATAAATAAATCTTTATCACTGATTATGGGGATGGAACCGCTGGCACTAGGCTGGGCTGGACCCTGGCCTGCCATGGTGAGCTGGTGCTGGGGGCTGTGGGGCTTCTGCTGTCTCTCACCCCTTGTGCCCTGGGGGAGAAGGTGGGCAAAGATTGTGTTAGGGGTACCCTAGTGGGGTGGGGTGCAGCCCTGTAGCCCAGGATGCTTGCTGGACATCCACCACGGGACAGCAGTCACAAACAGCTGGGGCTACCCCACCCCCAGAAGGGTTTCTGGAGATGTAAACAGATAAAGGTCATTAGTGGTTTCAATCCCCCAGCCATGGAAGCACCTGGGGATCTTCCCAAGAATGCTGAGGTTCACATGGCCCCCAGGGGCTGCTTAGCTGGACAGCTGGGGACAGGATGGCCATGGGTGGCTTTCCAAGTTCCTGGGTCCATCCACCACACATTCAGCCTGTGACTGAGCTGTGTGTGCAAATGTGTCATCTGGTGACCTTGGGTCTCAAGATGGGCCCTGAAGGTGAGCTCCCTTGCTGCCTTCAGGCTCCCTATTCAGACACCCAGCACCCTGGCTGTTACTTTGCATTTCAACCCAGCAAAGCAATTCTTTCCCAAGAGGGGTTCTTTTCATTCTACTTAACAAATAACCATCAGTATCCACCATGCTGGGGTCCAGTCAATCACCCGGTAAAGAAGGGAGGCTTCTGTCTTTTCAGAGCTGGGGTGAGCAGGCTGAGGGGAGCCCGGGTGACACTGGTCATATGGATGGAGCAGGGCTGAGTAGAGTGCGCCCCACCAGAAGGGCCAGCTGTCTCGTGAGCCCAGGAGGGTGGGAGGGCTCCTGGGACTTCTGAGATCTGCAAAGGCTAGGGTGGGAGGAGCAGTGGGAGCAGCTGTGACTGAGGTTCCCAAGCAGGAAGGGAAAGAAAGGGCCCTTCAGTGGGGACAAGTTGAGGGCGCTGGTCTCTCTGCAGTTCCTGAGCCCACCTCCCTCAGAACTCCAGAACTTCTAGGGTTTCCATTTTCCCCCCAAACCATCTTGAGTCCCCAGGTCTCCCTGTCGTGTTTATCTTGCTCGGATAGTGTCTCATGAGAGCAGATTCAGTTTGATGCACTTCCGTCCCTGATCAAATATATTAAAATATATTTCCATTTGAAATAAGTTGGTGTCTATTTCAGATGCATCACTGAGATGCACAGATCCAAGGGAGAGCTTTTCTTTGGAAAAGGAGGTGTGAATTTCATTTCACACTGCCCAGCAGGCAGGCACCATTTCCTAAAAGGAGAATCAAGATTCCTCTTCTGAAGCCTCTAGAAGTAGCTGCAGCAGCTCAGAAAATTCGAGCATGTACAACTAGAGAATTCACTTACTTCCCCAGAGTTTAGGCAGAAGCCAAGTAAAACAGACAAGGGCCTTTCAGCAGAGCCTTGGCACTGGAGACGGAGAGACAGCAGTGTGCCTCCGTGGGCAGGTCGGTCTCAAAGGCAGCTTGGGCTCCTTTTGGGACTGAAACTCAGAAGATATTTTTCAGATCGCCTCCTCTTTTTCTCTTCTTTCCCCTCTGCCTTCCCCACCCCCTACTCCTTCTCCATCCCTTCTACTTCTTGGTACTCTCCTCTCTTCTCCTCTCTCCTCCCCTCCTTTCCCCTGGTTTCCTCTTCTTCCTATCTTCCTTCCCCCCATTCTCCATTTCTCTCTGCTTTCTCTCTTTTCTTCCCCTTTCTCCCTCCCTACTTTTTCTCCTCTTTTCTTTATCCCTACTCCTAGTTCCTCTTTCTCTTTCTCTCCTTCCCTCTGTCTCTTCCCCTTCTCTCCCCATCTCACTGCTTTTTTCCTCACTTTCCCTCCCTCCTTCTCTATCTGCCTCTTTCTTCCCTAACCTCCAAAGTTCCAGACCTATTTCTATACAGAAGCCACTATTCATATGAACTTGAGATTTGGGCTCCCTTCCTTTGTCATCTTTCTGTTATACCCTCAAAAGATTTTATAACCAATAGTGGAGTTTCTTTTCTCACCTGCTCTGGTCACCTCCTCCTTCCATCAGGAGATTTCTGACACCCCTGCTGAGTGTAGAATTATTGTTCTAACTAGGCAGGGACAGTCAGTGATTGCCCCTGACTTCAGTTTGCATATTTTACTAGAATAAAATGTGAACCCTCATCGGTTTAATAAAAATGGGGAAACTTCCACCTTTTGGTGCAAGGTTGAGCATTAAGTCTTGCATTTCCTCAGGGACCAGTAAGTAATCACCTTGGGCCAACTATTTTTGAAAAACCCTTTTAGATCTTTGCTTCACTAATGAATGGTCTAGCCTTAACATCCGCCCATCTGAACCCGCAAGACATTTGAAATTCAACTTGCTTTTCCAGAGCTGTGGTTTCCAAAATGTGACCCCAGGACCATCATCAGCATCACCTGGGAACTTCTTAGAATCCTAAACTATCAAGCCCCCACCCCAAGTGGATGAATCAGAAAAGGGGGTGAGGAGTCCTGCTTTCGAGTGTAGACCTCCATTTTTTAGAAAGTTTTCACACAGCCCTGTGTATTTTTCAAAATCACGGCGCGCGCGGGGCTGCTTCTGCCACGAGGGGGCGCGCTAGTCTTTCCAATGCGGTCACTGCAGCGACGCAGCGTTTTTGTCTTTGAGGTCCTGTCATTCTCTGTATAAACAAGTTACGTTCAAGTGTTTAGGATATAAATTACGACCATGCCGGCTGCCTCGGAAGGAATGTAAACACAGCACTGTGGTCGGAGCAAACTCTGAAACTGACTTCATAATTTATAGCAGGCCCCTGAGTAGCTCAGCATAAAGGGGGGCGGGAGCCGGGGGGCAGGAGAGGGGAAGAGAAGTCCTATTTAACTGCAAATATGATAATGGAGGCACACAAAAAAATGTTTAAATCACTGTTTAATTTTGGAAAATATAGACAGGAAGCCGAAGGATTAGGACGATGCTTAAGACTTTTAAAAACAAGATGTTTTACTAATGAGACCGTCTTTGGGCTGAAATTTACTGGGAATACAAAAACCCTGTGTGTAATGACTGCCTAGTGATGGATGGGGTGGATGGCCTTTTAGGGAACAAGGGACAAAGGTGAGTTTGAAAAGGCCAAAGCAAAAACAAAACAAGAAACCAGCTGAGCTGCAGAAGCAGGGCCAGTGTGAGGGTGGATTGGGAGACTTCTCTCAGCCAGATCTCTGGTGGGTTGGAAGAGCAGCTGGAAGAGCTGGGCTGGGCTGGGTCCTTCCCACTGGCGAGCCATTTTCTTTCGATTTACCCACTCTGCCTGGTGCCTTCCTGATTGGGAAAGGAAAGCAGGCAAGAAAGGAAAAAAGAATCTGAAGGAACCACCAAGAGGAACCATTCCATCTCTTGTTAAAAGAAGCAGGGAGAATAGAGGGGGAGAAGGAGGAGAGGCTGTGGGGTGCTGGGTGCCCTAAATAGGGCTGGTCAGCCTCAGAGTGGGGTCCCACAGCTTCCTAAGAACACTTTGTAGGGGTTGGTTCCTTTTACTCTGCAAAGAAGTTAAACAACAACCACTACCCCCACCCCAATCTCAGCACCTCCTGGCTCAGAAGATATTTCCCATCCCCTAGGATCTGACCAGCACTCACAAAACTGTGACTTGCAAAGAGGAATTGGGTATGCTCTCAAGGCCTACCCCTTGCTGGCTGCTCAGCCCAGGGCGGCCCTGACAGGAACTTTTTGCTCTGTGTTTCATTTTTTTTTGTTGGAGAGAGAAGACCAAAATGCCACCCTTTCCTTGGGTACAGGAAAGAGAACAAAGGGACCTGAAACTCAGTTTCCTCCAATCAAACTCTCACCTCTCATTATCATTGTCTGCTTTTCTTTTAAGTTCCTTTCACCTTCTGGTTTTTGTTTAGCCAGCAAGGGCCAGGGTAAAGGAAAGAAAGAACAGAAAGTATTCCGTCTTCTCTTTCTCTCCTGAGAAGACCCACAATCAGAACCTGGCCTGGGTTACTCAAGGCACAGACCTCACACCACGTCAATTATACCACTTAGAAGGAAAACACACATACACACACGCACCAGTGTAGAGTTGCAATGCTGGCGGAGGAATGACCTGGCTTTCTGGGGAGCAAAGAGGTCCCTGCCACAGCGATTTGTTATATACATTTTATTGAAAAAAAATTTTTACATCAAAATAGGTTGGCAAACTGTAAAAGTATACATAAGTGCAAATATATCCTCCTTTTCAAATACAAGCAAAGTGTGAGTATACACTAAGATCATAAAAATATTTTTAAAATACGGTGGTAGAAAACAACCTTATTTAAAAAACGTTGTATGGTCACAATACTGAAAACCACTTTCTTAAACTAGAAATGTGGTTTCTAAATAACTTTCTTAATAATGTTCTTTGGCACCTGTATCCAAACAGCAGTGTTTGGTGAAACTGAATTTGCCTACATAGCGAGTACAGGATGAGGGTCCTGGGAATCGGTGGTTAGCACGGCCCTGTTTGAAAAGCACACACATTTTCATAGACAAAGAAAAACACACACACACAAACAGACATACAATTTGTCTGCTCTTTTTTTTTTTTTTTCAGACCCTGATTATGGAAGGCAAGGAAGATCCCAGAGCTGTGAGTTTAGGTCCCTTGGGTGGTAATGCTTTGGCCATCTCTGCTAAGAGGTTGGGGTCTCCACTGGCTCTGGTCCTCGCTGGGAGCCTGCGCCGATTGCCGACATTACCTTGCCAGGGTTTGTCCTGCCAAAGGTAGACAGCTAAGGGACTAGCGCTGGCCTGCATATTCTGGCGAAGTGATAGGTGTGCTACTTACTGCTGCTGCGTGCACGTGTGTGAGCCCACCAGGGTCACCTCTGTCCCCCATGGGGGGGGACAGCAGCCTGGCACCCCCCCTCGTTCACATCACGCAGGGCTTGATGTCCTGACACACGCTCTGGTGGTGGTGGTGGTGATAATACGGCCCACTGGCAGAGGGGTGGAAAGAAGAAATGCCGTTGAAGTTGAGGACAAAATCTTTCCTGTCGCACACAGGAGTGGAGTGATGCTGGTATCGAGGCAGTCCCACTAGGAGGGGAAGGGAGAACAGAAAAACCCTTTTCAGAAACCAATTCATCCAGCTTGGGGCGGAGGGGGATGCATTGTTCTTGAAATTTTCATTTGTCTTATCTTAGTTGAACTAGGGACCAGCAAGGGGGAAGGGAGTGTGTCAATGTACACTCTAAAAGGGATCCAGGAAGCCCAATTCTAAAAGTTTATCAAGTTTTAAAACTCTGGTCCACAAGCGGCCTCTGAAACCTTGGCTTACTGCGCACACAAGCATACAGCATTAGCCGGCCCTAAGCGGGTTCGGACGCACTCCAATTTCTCTCCTACGCGGGAGTCACCGGGAACTCTAATCGCGGGGGACAGAGAGACCAGACCGCAGGACCCCTGGACCAAGGCTCTAGCTGGGGGCCCCTGGGCGCATGATCCTGCCTTGAGCCCTCACAGTCCCCGGTTCAAGCCGCTAAATTCCAGCAGCAGAAACACCCGTGTGGCTTCACCTCCAATTTCCAGCCTCCTGCCTTCTTTCCCAACTATCAGGTCAGCTGAGCAGGCCACCGCTGCGTTACTCCTTGTGCGGATGGAAGAAAACAAGTCCCGTGCAGAAGGGCCCGGGAAGAGCGCGGATCTAGGCCTCGAATGTCCGGGGCTTTTCTAGAGAATCTAGACTCCAGCAAGCAGAGGTTGCCCTTGGATGAGAGCTCAAAGGTAGGTTCTTCTGCCTGGCGATGCATCTGGCAGCTGGGGGAGTTCCCTACAGAGCCCGGGTCTGGGCAAGGGCGGAAAAGGCCAGACCTCTCTCTCCTGGGGCCGCTCTTCTGTGGAGGACCAAAGTCTGCTCGCTGGGCGCCAGCCCGCCTCCCGCTGCCTTTTGCTTTTGCTTTCCCAGCTCCTGAGACCCGGGGGCTGAATGGGACGGGTTCCCTGCACGCTTAGCATGGGCTGGATCAGACCGGTTCGCCTGAGTCTTCTGGTCACCTGGTAGTGCAGGGGACCAGAGCGGGCAAGTTTCAGGTTTTCCGTGCCAGGCATCCAGCGCTTCCCCAGCGACCTGGCTGGCGACTCGCCCTACATTTTCTGCCCGATGACACACACCTATTGTCTCCAACCTTGTTCTCCTAAAGCTGCACTGGTCTGCGTGCCCTGGAAGAGTGCAGATCTCTCCACGGTCCCGTTGACTTAATGAACACTGCACATCGTGGGACCAGTTGTTCCAGCGGCCCCAAACTGCCTGTCTAGGCGTGACCCTGAGCGAGTCCTCAGGCCTCGGGACTGCGGACCGCATCAAGGCTTTGATGTGACTGGAGGGAATGATGGAGGGCCCAGCTCCTTCTTGAAAGGCGCCCAGTCCTTAACTAAGGGCGTGGGGGAGCAGGGTCACAGCCCATTTGCGTTGCTGGAGGGGAGGGAGGTCGTGCTGGGCGTTTGTGTGTCTTAAGGACAGCGGTCCTGCTGGGCCTCCTAGCTCTAGGCTGAGCCCTGCAACTCAAAGGGCAAAGAGCCGGCCTGAGAAATAGGTCAGCTGGGCCCGCTCCTCTGGAGCCTCCACTTCTGGGTACCTTAGGAGGTATCAATCAGGGCATAAGAAGGGAGAATATTCCAGAGGGACGGAAGCCAGAGGAGGCAAAAGGAAGGGACTGAGTGTCCCAATAGGGCTTTCGCCCAAGCCAGGGCCTCCTTCCCGGTTCCCAGGCTGGGTTCCCCCGGAAGGTCTTCATAGGAGACTGGCCTGCTCTCTGGGCATATTCCCTTCTTTTCCCCCAAGACAAAAATCCTGTCTTCCAATCCTGCTTTTCTGGGACTTTGCACTTTCTGTTTTGGAGTCCTGTGTGTGGGGAGGGACTCTTTCTTGCACACTTTTCTCTTTTTATTTTAAGGTACTGTTTCTGCTGTCGGGAAAACTCTGAGTCTGAGTTCAAGTTGAGTGGAGATGGCCACATGAGGGGAGAGCAGGCGAACTGGAGAGTGGGTCGAGATTGACAACTAGTCGGGAGATTAAAAAAAAAAATAAGAGGGAGAGTCATCTGTATTCCTTGCTTGTTGAAATTCCCATAAAATTGAACAAGACGCCCCTCTCAGTGGGTTAAGTCAGGCTAAAATCCTCTCCAGTGTGGTCCTGCCGAGACTGTCTTTGTTTAGTTAACCTCGGAGACCTGCATTTAAAAGGCCTATTTGGGAAATTTCACCATCCAGGGAGCCAACATCTTTTGCCCATTTCTGGGCTTCCCTTCTACCCCCTGCCCCTGCGCATGGTCCCATCGTCTAGGTGTCACCCTGTCAATTATTTTCTAACGGGGACAGAAGGTTAGTGTGAGCCTTGCACCATGTGACCTGCAGGGTAGTGTTTTTAATCTGTGGCCCATGGGTGCCTCTGAAGAGTTAATGCACAAGAGTTTATCTCCACTACCCTGTAAACCTGGCTAAATACTCAAATTCCCTCCTTCCTCCCCATGTGTCCCCTCCCACCTTTCACCACCTTTAGCAAGTCAATAACTTTTCATAATCTTCCACCAATGCAATTTATACCAGCAACTTTACAAGTGGCACCCAAGGGGCAGGCATTTCTCAGGGAGATTCACAACCTGAACCTCAGGTCCTCAGGGCCTAGACAGACTTGAGTATCATCAATCTCCGTTCACTGTGTGGGGGGAGACAGGGGCTCCTCAATAGCCTGGTGCCCCTCTCCACCGGTAGGTAGTCTATCCTTCTCCAGAAAGATGGGGGCCCTGTCTGCTTTCCTGACTGCTCCTCCCTCATTTCCCTCCTCTCAGCACTAGCCCTGCGGCAACTCTCTGTGCCTCTCCCCACCCACACCTCCCAGTGTACTCGGCATCACAACTCCCCTTCTGACATTTACTTTTGGAGGAAAGGAGAGCAAAACAAACTTTAAAAAAAGAAGAAGAACAAAAGAAAGCAGAAACAACTCTTTGGTCAAGGTCCCCAAGGCTACATGCCTCGGGCTAAGCTAAATCAGCCTGAATCTAAGGACCTTTGGTGCATAGGGAAACTCCGGAACTCCGGATTTTGCATCATCCTCCTAGCTGCGCAAATTACAAGACCCGAAACCCAGCACTGGGACAGGGCATGTGGATGGAAGAAAGGTCGACCCTCTCCCCCCCCCCATAAGGTGCAAGTTCCCTCACCCCCTCGCCCCCCACTCCTGTAGCCTCCCAAGCAGCCGCGACCCAGGGCTAGAGGCAGGAGCTGCAGATGCTGGAGGTCTGGAGGCAAAGACCCGGTCGGGGCGGCAGGGGCGCAGCATTACCTGAGAGGTCCTCGCGGGCGTTCTGGTGCAGGTAGCTCTGCTCCAGGGAGTAAGAGGACATGCTGGAGTGCAAGCCAGCTGAGGCCGCGGGGTTGCTGCTTGGCGTCAGGGCAGGCGGCTGCTTGAGGTAAGGCGAGGCGCCGGGCGAGCTCCAGTGCGCCGCGGGGCTCGTGTAGGGCGAGTGGCACTCGATGGCGCTCGCCATTGCTGGGGACGAGGGCACGGGGCTGCTGCTGCTGTCCGGGCCGTAGTCCCCGCCACCGCCCCCGCCACCCCCGGCCGCGCCGACGCCCCCAGGCCCGGCGGGCACGGGGCAGCTGGCCATGTAGGTGGAGCCCGGGTTGGGCGACATGTGCGGGACGTGGTGGTGATGGTGATGGTGTGGGTGCGCGTGGCCCGGGGCTCCTGCGCCCGCGTCGTAGCCCGTGGGCATCATGTCGAGGCCGCCGTAGCCGCCCTGCCCGTGGCAGCCGAGCGGCGCAGACGGGGGCGCCTGGAAGTCGAAGCCCTGGGGCAGCAGCGAGGCCCCGAAGCCCAAGCCGCTCACCACACGGTGGTACATGGGCTTGAGCGCCTGGCACTTCCGCCTGAAGCCGCGCGGCCGGCGGCGGAACGAGCCCTCCTCGAACATGAACTCGCTAGCCGGGTCGATGGTCCAGTAGTGGCCCTTGCCGGGCCGCCCGAGGCCCTTGGGCAGCTTGATGAAGCACTCGTTGAGCGAGAGGTTGTGGCGCACGGAGTTCTTCCAACCCTGGTAGGCGCCGCGGAAGAAGGGGAAGCGCGCCTGCAGGAACTGGTAGATCTCGCTGAGCGTCAGGCGCTTGCTGGGAGAGCTCTGGATGGCCATGACGATGAGCGCGATGTACGAGTAGGGCGGCTTCTCCGGCCGCCGCAGCCCGGAGCTCGCCTTCTTGGCGCCCCCACTGCCCGCGCCCGCGCCCCCGCTGCCCGCACTTTTGCAGGCGGCCGAGGAGGCGCTGGCCGAGTTGGAGGAGGAGGACGACGAGGCGCAGGACACAGAGGAAGAGGAGGAGGACGACGACGATGAGGTGGCCTCCAGGGCGGCGGCGGCCGGCGGGCTCATCAGGGCGGCCTGGATCGCTCCGGCGGCCGGGCTGCACGCGGGGCGGAGCGGGGCTGGCGGCGGGCGCGGCGGGGGCGGCGGCGGCCCGCCCTCGGTGGTCATCTGGGACCCGGGAGCGAGGCCGGGGGCCGGGAGAGGAGGCGCCGGAACGGGATCGGCCCAGAAGCCGGGCGAGCGCCCTAGCCCGCCTCCCGGGCTGCAGCCGTGGCCACTCCGAGCCAGCGCTACGGCGTCGCCTCCCTCAGCTCCGCTGGGGCTTCTGGCGGCGGCGGCGGCGGCGGCGGGCCGGAGGCAACGCCCGGCGCATCCCTCCCTAGAGTCCCGGGCCCCTGTTTGGCGAACGGCCTCCGGAGCAGCGGAGCCGTAGGGCCCGGCGCCGGGCCGCTGAGTGCGAGAGCCGGGATCTCGGCCGGGACCCCGGGGACAAGCCCGACGTCTCCCTTCAGAGCGCTCCTCGCTCTGTCTCTCTGACTTCCTCCCTCCCGCGCCCTCCCCCGGCTGCCCTCCCTCTCTCCTTCGCTCCCTCCCTCCACCCCCACCCCGCCCTGCCCCCTCCTCGTACCGCGCCGCCTGGGGGAGGGCGCACTTGGGCCTGGGCGCTCTCTCCTCCCCCTTACGACCTGGCGACCCGCTCCCTCTCTTATCTCCTTCCCGGTCCTCCAACAACCCCCCCCCTCCCTCTGCCCCTGGGTCCGCGAATTCCTCTGGACCTCTTTTCTATCCCTACTCCCCTTTTCAAACCCAGGGATCGCAGACTAACTCACTTTCCCTTTGAACGCCCACCACCCCCAGCCAAACTCGACCCCTTGGCTTGATGAAATCTTTCTCTGCCCGGTAGAGCACTCCAGCCTTCCCTTCCAGAACCCGCCGCCCCCCGCGAAGCGGACCCAGCCCTTCCCCTCCCCTCTCCTCCTCCNTCCAGTCCTCCTTCCTTTCCTCCCCCCCCCCCCACCCCCTTGCCGGTCCCGGGCCCAGTGGTGCCGCCGCTGTCGCCGCCGCCCGGAGCCTCCTTAGTCACCTTGCCCTCGTGCCCTCACTGACACCATCTGTCAACTTCTTTTAGACACTGCAGTCCTCAGCCGCACGCCAGGGTGCCAGACGCCCGAAGGTAACGTGCCAATTCTCTCTCTTTCCGACAGGGCCGAAGGCTCCGCGACAACGTTCGCACTGGGCGCGAACCCGGGCGCCCCAGCACCCTGGGGACTGCGTGGGCCTTTTCGGAACTTCCAGCCCAGGGAGTTAGATAGAAAAAACTATACCAAGTAGTAGAAACTCTGGAAACCTAGTCGCCTGGGACTCATGCTGGCATTTGTTCCCACTTCCTTTCTGTTTCCACTTGATGTTTGGGGGGAAAAAATGCAAAAAGAAAGCCTGCCGCTGAGTGAGATCAGAGAGACCGCCGTATTAATATCCAATCCCGAAGGGGCGTGCGACCGTCCTCGATTCCACGCCTGCTTACATCTTCCGTCCCTGCGCTGCCTACCCCAAGCGGAATGCCGTCTCGCGGCCACCTTCTGCCGGAGAGCGCTCCACCCCGCCCGGCTAATTCCGCTCTGAGCCAGAGTCAGCCTGGGAGAGAGGATGTGCCCTCGGGAGGAATCATTTCCAATGAGACCCGACAGTTAGTTATTGGATTACACGTGCAAGGAAGTGTGGGCTGACCAGGGACAGAGCTGGGGAGGGCGGAGGCGAGCGGAGGCCTAGGAGCCGGCCGCTGCACCGGGGCGGATCGGTGGGGGTGGGCGACCGAGGGGAGGTGCTGCGGGCCCGCGGACCAAAGGGGAGGCCCAACGGGGCGCAACTCTGAAAAGACGGAGGTGCAGTGGCGCGTGCTGGGAGGCCTGGGTAGGTGGAGTGGGCAGAAGAAGGGGAGATCGGGATCGGGTTGGGACAGGAGAAGGGCGGGCAGCGAAGAGTATTGCTAGAACTGAGGCAGCCACCCGGGGTTGGCACTAGCTCTGCGTGCCCCAGGGCGCAGGCGACTGCTCGCCGCAGAGTGTGCGGCGAGCTGCAGAAGCGGAGGTGAGGGAGGGGGCTGGGAGGCAGGGGGCTGGGCTGGGGCTGGCCCCAGACAGTGACCTGAAGTTGAGTGGAAGCAGGCTTTTCCCATCAAACCCTGCCTGGATACCACACACAGAGACGAGTGTCGGTTTACTGCCCTGCGCCGGGCTCCTTTTCCCTAAGCTCCACAGTAATTAGACAAAGAAAACCTAAATTAGCTGAACAGGCGTCGACAGCTTCCTCCAGAGCACCCCTGGTACCTACATGGGAATGTGTCCGAAAATGGCTTGATTGTAGCCTAGAGTCAGCTAAGAAAACACGGCCCAAATGAACTCAGTTTACCGCTCATTTCCAACAGAAAAAAGAAACAAGTCTCTCTTTGGAGACTGAGGTGGGGGTGTTTTGATTAAGTTGGGGTAGGAGTCTAGCCTTTGATTTTGCCTCTAAGAATTTCTTTTTGAGTGACTGGTGAGGAGTGATATGGGGGGATAGCTCCCCGTTTACTTCATGGTTTGCGGCACTATTTTTGTCATTTTACATGGAATAAACACAAATAGTGAAACCTTAAGGTAAATATCATGTGTTCACTAAACCCATGCTCTAAAGTGTCTGAAAAATAAGGAAATAAGTAGAAACTGGGGCGAGGCAGATAGTATCTAAAAGGTGTGTGTGTGTGTGTGTGTGTGTGTGTGCTGGCCAGAGGTAGATGAGAAGCACAGGAGAAAGAAGGCCACTGATCGATGGGACTGGTGGAGAGTGGACTTTAGGGGAAATTCAGCAAGTAGTATCACTGTCACTTCCAAATGAACCTTTTCTGAATTTCCGCACCTGGAGTTCTATATATATGGGATCTCAGAGGGTTTTTATGTTCAAAACATGGACCCTAGAATCCAGGCAAGTTTAAGTGAACAACTTGTGTGCCCATCTTTCCCAGTTTAGGGGTCACAGATCTTTTTGATGAAACGTTTAGAGTGGAAGTTGTGGATACTACCTCCAAGGGGGAAAATACCCCTGTTTAGCCTGGGATTTTAGGGGGTCCACAGATAGTCATTAAAAAAATCCTCCTCTACAATGTTTAGTTTCCACCAATTTTTAAAGACTTCCTTCCCCATCTAAGTGACAATAGTGTCCATTTCCCTCCAATTCTCTAAATTTTCGAGAAATACCACTTAGAATTTGGTGAGTGTTTAAAGAGACCTGGGTGGTTCTGGAAAGACAGTGGCAGAGGGGACTGTGGGTAGTTTGTGTTAGCCTCCCGGGGAGGAGGTCTGCTGAGCCTTTCTCTCTGCAGAGGACTAAAGTCTGCTCTCCACTTCTGAAAGATATGGAAGTGGGTGGCTTTCTTAGTGATCCAAGCAGGAAAGGGCTCTACTCCAAAACTCTTGGAGACCCCACTTCTACCTATGGAAATCTGGCAGAGATACCGATCTAGAAACACTAACCCCTGCATCCTTTTGTTACAGATGTCGCAGGTGCAAGCTTTTACATCCTCATGTCACCCCACGTGGCCTAGTTGCCATTTATCCCCCCTTTGTAAGCAGCTGAGGCTCGAAGACTGAGGTGCCACCTGGGCAAGTGACAAAGCTAACCTACAGCACCTAGGATCTCAAGCTAGTGCTGCTTCCATTATATTGCAGCAAAAATTCCCACACTTTGTTTTAATCACCAGATCTTACAAATCTCCTGTATGAATGAAAATGCATTCTGTTACAAATTTTATCAAATTCTTTATCCCTGGCAAGGAATCTGCATTTTTGTTTAGCAGACAGGGTTTAAAGGAAAGCTGTGTTTGTCTCTGAAATAGCCTCATTTAGGACTTTCCTTCTTCGGAGGTCCCTGCACATGGTGGTGAGTGCTCCCCACCACCTTTCACTGATTACAAGCAAGCAAAATCTTGATTTCTCTTTTCTTAAGTGAAGGAAAGGAAAGGTCTGGGTCGTTAAAATGAGTATAGATCGGCCCAGGCGCTCCTTGGTTAACCAGAAATACTCAACCTTGGGCGCAATGGATCCTCCCTCCAGCTCCAGGGCTCTTGCCCCACTTTGATTGACTGAGTCCATCTGGATTGCGGGTTCCTTTCCCGCTTCAAGCCCCGGGGTCCCGCCCCTGCTCCAGCGCAGGGGAATGTAAACTTCGGTAAGCTTGGGCTTCTCCGATTTTGTTTTGTAATCGGCGTTTTATTCTAGGAAATCTCTTCATTATTGCGGTTTAAATTTTATATTCTTAGCATGCTTCCTCTGCTTCGTGGGTTTTACATGAAATGGCATAGACTAAACCAGTAACCCACCGGGAGACGCGCTCGAACCGACCTTCTTGGTCACCGGCGCAGTGAGCCCTCGGGTCCTCCTGGCCCAGCTCTGATCGTTCGGCCGCCCCTCCCTTCCGCCAGGCTCTTCCTAGTTCAGTCTGAAACTGCCCAGGGTTATTAGCCCTGCGTTTGGGTACAGCGTTGTTGTGCGCAGCGGCTTCAGCAACTCCAGTGAGGCCTTTCTATATGGGGGCACTGGGATCTCAGCGCTGAGGCCTAGGAGTGTCAGCGTGTTTTAGGACCACTTAGAGGACCTTGCATCTGTACACCACAGAAGTGCCTCTATTTCTATTAACTTAGAGTAAAAAGACTAGTTAGGAGGCCAGGAAGGGGCACTGAGGCTCAGGGAGTCCCCGGCTGCATGGTAGAGACACCCTTGATGGGAAGGGAGAGGCACTGGGAATTTTATACCCTTTTCAAGGGCTGTTCTCCTTCCTTGGTCCAGAAACCCCCAGACCTCCCGGTTTGCACGCCAGCCACCCAATTCCAAATGTTTATTTGGAGAGATTCTTCCGCTCTCAAATGCCTGCATGGGGGCCCCAGCCTCTTTTTATAGCCACCTTACTGAGACATCCTGATAGCCCTCGGACCTCCTGGGCCGGGCCAGGCGGGATTCTGTCACCCACTTGGTCAGGTCTGAGTTTCTTGGGAAGAGGGTTCAATCTACCAGAGCCCTTGTGGAGATCAAACCTCTTCCTAGTTCTGTACTTCCCAGTCTTCAAATTCCTAGTTGCTTTTGGTAAGAAGGCACAACTGCCCCTGCCTTTGACTCGGGGAGGCGCTGCATGGCACTGGCCCTGGGCACCCCCTACAGCCTGCTGTGTTCCAGGGTGGAGAGGCAGGGCTGGAGAAGGGGGGTTCTCTATAGCAGGGACAGCCTGTTTCCTAATAGGTACTCTAATGCTTGCAGGAAGGAGGGAAAAGAGAAGTCTGTCCAGCCCCGTCTGGCCAAGAAAAATTGGGGAAACCTGTACACACCTCCCCAAAGCAAAGATAAAAAGGTGGAAGCAAGTGTGGGTGCTGGTTCCTCTCAGCATGTTAATGTTGCCTCCACCAGTGCTTCTGGAGGGGAAGTCCACCCATGAGACTGACCCCAGTGCGAACAACCTAGTGATTTGAGAGTTGAACCCACCAACACAGGAGGCACCCTGCTGTGCCTCCAGCCCTGGGCTCTACCACCCAACTCCCAGAGAGGCCTATCGCCCACTGCTCCTGGCTGCTCCAGGTGTGCAGACTCTCAAGCAGATGGCTGGACCTTGAGCACTAGTTGGCGAATGGAGTCCACCTGGGAGGCTCCTGCCTAGTCTGAGGGCTTAATCCCTGGCATAGACACAGGAAGGGTACCTGCCAAGGGCTGTGGAATGCACCAATCTAATGCCCCTGGAGGTCGACAGCCCACTCCACTGACACGTGCCTCCGATGTGCCCAGCCCTGCCCATCCAGTCTGCCCCTCTCCCACAGAAGAGGGTGAACCACTGGCAGGCGCATGGGCTGGAAGGCTTCCTGGAGGTCCCAACACAGCCCGGGTCGGGTTTTCTTCTTGTGTCTGGCTAGTCTCCTCTCCCCCTGCCTTCTCCTTCCCCCAAATAAATAAATATCTCCAGGGTAGCGAACTCCATGGGGCGCCGGGTCCTACGAGCTGCACCACGAAGGATGAACTTCCTGGAGCATCAAAACTCCCCTCCTGGCCTCCCCGCTGAGCTCAGGATATGGGGCACGTTAGCTTCTCTTCAGAAAAGGAAACGTAGCTCTTCCAAAAATATAAATCAGTTCTGACGTCCAAATATTTCTTTTGTCCTCCAGCATCCTCTGTCGGGATAAATAAAACGTGCACGGCGCCCAGAGCCCGACTCGGGACCTCGGGGCGCCTAGACGCTGCCTCAGAGGAGCTGCGTTTCGGGAGCCCTCCCTCCTACCCAACCAACCCAGTTACCCCTCCCACTCCCCATCCTGGCAATGTCAGGGTTGACTTCGTGGCCTGACCCTCCGTTTCTGGAGTGAGGAAGACAGCTTGCAGGGCCTTAGAGAACCAAAGCCTGAAGGTGGAACCGGTAGGAGGGGAAAGGCGTGCAGGAACTAAGGAGGAGATCGGCGGGAAGAGCACCCCAGAACAAGGCTCCCCGGAAAGCTGGGCCCACGTTTACTAGATGAGGCCCCTTTCTAGGCTGTCTTGCCTTCGAGGTTTCCAGTACTTTCCCTAGAAGTCTGCAGTGGACCCCACCGGGCTCCCATCCCCCAGAACAGCTTATTCTTCCAGGCAGTGGGCCCCAAGAATTTCATCTTGGGGAATCAGAGGACCCCAAGTGAGGTCTCCTAGCGCTGCAGTTCCGCGAGTAAGAGGGCACTTTGCTGCATCCGGGGTCGAAGTCTGCCCCCGGGGTTGGCTTCCTGGCGCTGAGCCCATTAAGATCTTCCGGAGGGCTCCTGCCAGGTCATTCTTATCCCTGCCCCCCATCGCCCTCCTCCAGCTTGAGAGAGCTGAACTGGTTTTCAGGTGGCGCTTGCAGAAGACATGTACACCCAAAGATACTCTGCATAGCCGGGGTGTCGGAGATGCTGGAGTGGGAGTCTAAAGTGTAAAGTAAAATAAGCCTAATGGAGCAAGATGGCGCCTTCCCTTCCCTCCCTGCTCTCCGGACTCGGGTGATGGAGACCACCGGCCCTTCTGTTGCCCCACGCCCCAATAAGTCACCCGTGGCACCCACGGGTCACAGTCTGAAAGGCTTTGGTGGCCGTCGGGTACAGGTAAGGCGTCTCCCCACCTGCCCGAGGCACGCTCACCCGTCTCTCACTCCCTCACCCTCCTCCATCCTTGGCCTCCAGGGTTCCCTTTCTGAGCCCCAGACCTCCGGCTGCCTGGTGGGGGTTGTTTTTCAGCCGCCCTCCTTTCTCATGGGGGGTCTTTATTGATGAGCTGCCTCGAAAACCCCCGCCCAAAATGTCCCAGAAGGGTTTAGACAATCCATCACCCACCACTTCAAGAATGCTTCCTCCCTTTCAAACACAATCCGTGCACACCAGACGGGCTGCGGTGGGGAGGGGGGCGCACTTGAAAAGAGAACAGCTATATAATCAATGTCAAAGTCATCCCGCAACCTTTCGGAAACAGGGACTCAGGCCAAAAACCCCTCCAAATGATTTACGAGGCCCTCCTCGCCCACTTCTCCACGTAGACTCCCCTCTTTGCCTGCCATCCCGCAGCGGGCACCGCCAAGGAGCGGCCCGGCTCTGCGCGGAACATCAGCTCCAAATTCTGCCTCTGGGATAGTGTGCATTTTAGGAGGAACGGCTTTTTATCTCGGGGTTCAGGGTAAGGGGAGACTGCCTGGCCGACTAGCTTGCGCGCCTGGTCATGGTGTCTTGTTGGTGAACAGGGGTAGAATGGGAAGGCCCTGCATGTTTTTTTGCAGTGGCCAGATGAATGTCATCGTCCCTCTCTCCGAGGGTCGTCCAATTTTGCAGCTTTTGGTTTATCTGTGGTCCCCTTAGGCTCCCGCGCGGCAGGAGAGGGAGTTCTTCTTGCTTCCGCTGGGTGGCGCCAGGCTCTCGGGAATCGCCGTCAGCCCGCGTCCGGGCACGTCCCTCACCGCAGCAGTGGTTCGTTATCTGCCGGGGACTTTGGTGCATGAGACTGGGGTGTCCCGGCTGCCTCTAAAGGCCCGACCCCAGGTTGGCTTGTCTTTGGCCCCCAGCGTGGACAGTTTCTTTCAAATATTTTTTTTGCTTACCTCGTACTCGGTTAGACGCTCTAGGTCACATCCGACTTTTTCTACTCTCGCACCCTGTTACTTATGTAAAGGAAAAAATGAATCAGACTTAGTACCGCTCTGTTGAAAGGCGCTCCCGCCGATGCAATCATGCTTAGGCTTTGTTGAAGAAATTCAGAATTCAGGTCGGTGGTTTTGGTTCCTGGGTGTCTTCAATTGTAAGTTACACCTGGTGTAACTCCCTGGTGTCTAGTAGTAAACGAACAATGGACCTGCCAGTTGTGGCGAAGCCAGTTCCGCTTGGAACTACAAGATAGCCCAGGGAAGGTCCTTCAGATCCTCTGCTACCTCATTCCCAAAGAGCTTCCAGGATTTTTTTTCTTTTGGTGGACTTGGGGGTCAAGGAGGACAGGTTTTGCCTTTGTTATTTCTCATTCCTTTTCACTAGGGGATCTGTGTAGCTTTCCTAAGCTAGTCCGATTGAAATCTGCAAGATAAAGAGGAATTTTGGGTGTCCTTTAGAAACTGACTGGATACACAGAGGGAGGTAACTGGTAGGGTTGGGGAGGCAGGGTTCCACTGCTCGAGGGCAGGAGATTTGGAAACCAGGACCAAGATGTCCCCCACCAGCCTTCCTCTAAGCTACAGCCTCAGAGGGAATAGGCCTTTGTCTTTTAGAGACTGGAAGGCATTCTCACTGCAACTGATTTTTTTTTTTTAAAGACCCTCTAAAAGGATCTTTATTGAGGAATAATTTGCATACAATAAAACACACCCGTGTTAAGTGAGTTTTCCTTCCTTTTTTTAAAAAGATTTGCATATGCATACAAGAACTGGGGTGTAAGCCAGAGGTGTGTGGGGGGTGGGGGATGGGAGAGAATTCACCAGATAGAGTGAGGAACAGCAGAATATGCAGATCTACTGAAATACATTGCTGAGGGGAGCAGCAGTAGAGATCAGACTGCCATGTGGGTCAGTTCCCTAGTCAGCTGGGGATCGAACTCCTGCTGCAGTGGTTGGCCATAGCAGCAGTTGGCCATAGCTTAATAGTGCTGTGTCTTTAACCCCTGGGCCACCAGGGAGGCGTGAATTTCCCCCCTTTTTTTTTGAAGATTTATTCATGCATACAAGAGCTGAGGTACAGGCCAGAGTAGTGAAATGTGAGAGGATTCACCAGAGACAGCACGGAGCAGAACAGGCAGATAGACCGAAATACACTGCTGAGGGGAGCAGCGGGAGACAGGAGAGGTCTGCTGTGCCATGTGGGTCCCCTCCCCTGTGGGGGATCGAACTTGTGCTGCTGTGCCCGGATGCTTCACAGTGCAGGTGAAGCACTCAACCTGCTGTGCTGCCAGGGAAGCCCACCGAGTTTTCCTTTTTTTTTTTTTTAAATGAATCGTATCACAGAACACAGAAGTAGGGAGGCTATACAGCTGTTCTGTATATATCCATCCCCTAGATTTAAGAACGATCTGATTTGCCAAGTTCCATTTATCTCTTCTCCCTTTTCATGTTTTGCTGATACATTTTAGGGCACCTCCAGACATCACGTTTTATAAAGCACTTTAAGATGCCTTCAGATGCCACCAGCTCTAATTCTCTCATACCTAAAATTATATTTTGGTGCAGACCAAGAACACTTACTTGGGGTAGGGGGAGGGTGGAGGTGTGTGTGTAGGTGAAAGTTGGGCTGGGACATTGTTCTGGATGTATGCTTTAGGAACAGAACTTTCCATTCTGTTGCTCCTTCTCCACCAAGTGACTTCAGTCTCTGCTCTCTTAACTTTCTCTTGACTTTCTCCCTGGCACCAGGAGGTTGATGAACTTCCCCTCCTCCACCCTCACTGGGGGAGGGGATGTGGGCTTTAGCAGTACCTGTGAAAAGGGATGCTCCATTTTTTTTTTTTCAGTCTCCAGAGTTAACCCCACAGTACCTCCATGTGTGTGTACCAGCACACACACAGAGAATGTGTTTTATTGCAAGGGTTACATGTGTCCTTTCAAACTACCTATAGTGTGTATTTATCCCTGTGGACCAAAACAAGTAGTTTCCAAATGCTTTCCAAACCCAGACAGTGACTAGCCAGGAAAGAATGTTTCATATTGTTGGAAGGTAGCTGCAGGAGGATTTTATATTAGATTGGAAAAGGGATGGGCTGGTGGGTGGACAGGGGACAAGACCTGGACTCCACAAATATCTCATACATTTCTTCGTTAACATGTCTGCTTTTTTCTGCTCCCACCCCCATGCCTGTTACCAATGTTCAAGCCCTAGAGCTTCCCTAAGCAGATGAACAGTGATGAGGGGGTCAGAGATAGCCCTCTAGATATCGTTTGACTGTTGCACCTGCTCAGGATAATGCTGGGGGCAGAGTCACAGAATGTCTTTGTTTTTTCGTGAAAGAAGAACAATAAAAAGAATTTTTAAAAAGATTCCCCCTCCACGGTGACTATAAAGATGACATAAACATGGTAAACATCTGTTCACAGTTCGACATATACACATTTATAAGGTTATTTGGGGCTTGATCCAACACAAGCGCTGTTTACTTTAAGGTGCTCTCCCTTTCACACCTGCTTGGGGTCGTTTCTTCCTTGAGCATCTCTTCCACGCACATTGGTTTTATCCTTAGTAAGGAACGATGGATCCATTGTCTCTAGGTTTAAGCGCACCTCTGTGGGCTGTGGTCCGCTCTTCGGTGTGTTCCGGCTGTGGGTGGAGCCCGGGGCTCTGTCGAGAAGGGCGTGTTCTCCCTGGGTTGTGGCAAGTCCCGGAGGGAATCACTCTCTTCCTCAGCACCGGGACTGGGGTGAGCGCCCTCGCAGAGCGGCGTGAGGCTGTCGGGGTCTCGCCAGGGCTCGGTGATGGGGCAGGCGCGTGGCCTGGGTTGCTGGGACCTGGGCTTGCTCTTCAGCTTGCAGACAGCTGATCCACACTCGTGGAGGCCTTTACCATTACGGTCCCTTGGGGAAAGTGTTAAAGGCGAGAGAAAATCTGCCCTTTGCGTCAGCTACTGAGCGCCGTGGGGGGTGCGGCGAGGTCGCCTCTCGGGTTCTCCCGCTGGACTGGGTCGCCAGCAAAGCAGTGGCCTGAATTTGTTTTAGGCGGGAATTTCCACCTTTCCTCTCCATGAATGTATGCAAGAGGCAGGCTCTGGACCGTCCTGTGTGGGACGACGAGGCGGACGAAGAACACACAGTCTGCCGTTGACAGGGCGCGCCTGGGGAAGCCAGGGGCAACGCGAGTGTATCCTTACCCCGTCACCCAGTCCCGTAGGCGGGGGACCCAAGTCTGCTGTCAACCCCTCCCCCATCGCATCCCGACTAGGCATGAGCCGCTGAGTCTGAAACCACAATTTCAAACCTGCAATTTGAAATACTAATGTCTTAAATGCTTTTTACCCATTTAATTATTATTTCCGTCTATCTCCCCACTAGCTTCCCCGCCCCAATACACCTTTCACTTACTAGTTCTGTGGCCTTGAGCAATTACTTTATTTTTTTGGTCTACGGTGTTGTCATTTCTATAATCGGGATCAAAATAATAGCTGTCACAGCGTTGTAAGGAGGATTAAACGAATTAATGCAAGCCAAGAGCACAGAGCAGCGTGCGGCACTGGCAGAACGCTTCGCAAAAATAGGTCCTGAAACTGAAGGTGCAGATTCCTCTGACCTTGAATCCTATGAGTCAGGGCGGCGGGACAGCTTTCCTGTGGTGACTTCTGGTATCTGTCCCCAGGACCCAGGAGACGTGAGCCCCTGCTCCTGTCCAGCCTCAGCCAAATTCCTGGACTTTATTTTAAAGACTCCTTTAAGAATTAAGAATTAGAAAAGCGACTGCGAGAAAGTATGAAAAGGCCGTGGTCAGGACTCCCGGTCCCGAGCTTCCAGCCTGGAGCCGCTGTATGCGGAGCAGGTGCGTGGCGGTGCGGGTGTGAGCACGCGGTTGTGGGACGCTTCTGGGAGCAGCTGCAACTACTGCGCACTGGGGTCCCGGCACCCCTGGGAGCTGGAGGCTGGTGGCAGGTGGCGTGGTTGGTCTAGAGCTACCCCTTTATGCCTTGGCGTCTTCACACCGCCGGCTCAGTGTGGCGAAATTACTTGGCAGTGCTGGATGCTAGGGCAGTGGCGCGCTATTGTGACCTTGGAGTGAGAGGGACCTTCCTTGGGTCGTAGCGGCACAGAGGGTAACAATTTTAGCAGTCAGAGGGGGCGAGAACAACTCTCAGAGTTGGAGGAGAGCACTTTCATTGTAGTGCCTTCGAAGTCCGGTCCTGTCTCCAAATACTGCTTGAAAAAGACTAAGAATAAACGGCCGCTCTTTGGGTTTGTTTTTTACTGGCGATCTGAGCGTCCCCTCCTTGGCTCCGGAGGCTACACAGGACAGACTGAGAGGGCAGGCTGGCCTCTCCTTGGCGCAGCCGGCTTCTCCAGGGGCCCCAGGGTAGAGGCGCTAAACCTCAGAGAAAGCCGCAGCTCCCGGGCGGGCCCTGCAGCTGGGAGCGCGCTGAGGGGGTCCAGACACCGCCCCTCCGCACTGTGGCGAGGAGTAGAGCGAGAGCGGAAGTGACCTCTTGAACCTCATCAGATGCAAATTCTATAAGAAGTATTTAAGGACAGAAAAGCGGAAGGACAGGGAAATGCAAAACGCAGAGTCCACCTGAGGTTTGAATGACCCTTTTAGAATTTCAGGCCCTTGGGGTCTGCAGACTTCTCTGCGGTAGACCAAAGATTGGTAATAAACTTTGGGTTTCCCACAGGACAGTAAAGCTACCAGCTAACCCCGCCCCCATATGCATATTTTACTTATATAAACAGGTCCTCAGTTTAGTGGCCATTCAAATAAGTTGTTCATGCAAGCTTTTACTCTTAAAAAATGACCTGGCACCGGTTGATTTTCTTTTTGTGTCTTTTTCTACTGACTTTGCAACTTTGTCTCACCTCCGGACTGGCCTTCGTGTTTGTAGATGTCCCCTTTCCCTCTGCAAGGTCCTCTGGCTTTATCAATTCCATGAGATCTTAGATCTTTATCAGATTCCATGAGATCTTAGAGAGATTCAGAATTTTATTTTCCTAGTTGGAAGGATGATAATATATCTTTGGAAAAAGAGGAGGCTCCCTTTGTTTGGCCCTTTTTGGATATTTGCTGGTGGGTGGGAATGCCGTGGGGTGTCCCAGCAGAAATCCTGAGACACTCAGCTGTGACTAATTGGGCTTTAAGAAGGGCTGTCCTGCTTATGAGTCAGATTGTTACCTGCTTACTGTTCAAGTCTTGGGAGATTAAATATGTTTAAAAGCTGAAAGTTTTTGAGTGGTTTCATTCAGCAAAGAGGGGGGTCCAGAGCCTCCTCTCCACCATTGAAAGGATGTGCTGTCAGGGGACATGAAATAGAAGGGAGGCCTTCGGGCTCTGGCATTGGAAGCAAGTGTGTGTGGAAGCTAAAGGCTAAGGAGACTGAGGGAAGACAAGGAGAAGCAGGGAAGACAAGGAGAAGCAGGGACCATGTTCAACTTAGGATTGTGATTCTCACCTCATGTCGTGGACAGATGCAGTTGGAGGTCTGGCAGTGTCTGCAAGAGCAAAGTAAAAAGGGTAGGGAAGGACAGATTCTCTTTCATGGGCACTTTCTGTCCAGAAATCTGCCTTAAGCGTCACCCATTTCTGGCTAGCTGCTCTGTGTGCTGCTTGGCTGAGCTCAGCCACAAGGGAATCTACTACATTTCTTATGCTTTGTGTCTATGGAAAACTTCTGTAGCTAGACACCACAAAGACTCTGATCCAGAGATCTCTGCATTTGTAAAGCTGTTACCAAAAAATGCAGCTGAATTGGGCATGGTTTGGACCTGGGGAGTTAATAAAAGGAAAGAAGGAGAATGCAGGTGGCAGATGACAACCCCCCCCAAAGGATATGCTTTTGGTTTTTATTTTCTAACATGAGCGTGTGTAAGTCCACAGTAGTATGGAAATATGAAGTCATCATTGGGGTCTTGAACTCATTTTATTCTAAAGGAAATTGGTCAAGGTTTGGTTGATGTCTGGACTTCAGATGTCTTTACAAAGTGAGTATCAGAAGACTTGAAAGCTGTTGTTTATACCTCTTAAAATATTCTTCCCTGGCCTATAATATTTATACTTTTCTTCCTTGTTTTTTTTTTTTTTTTAGTTTTTTAAGTTTATGCATACAAGATCTCGAGTACAGGGCAGAGGTGTGTGTGTGTGGTGGTGGGGTGTGTGTGTAAGAGAGAGAGGATTTACCAGAGACAGAGTGGGGAGCAGGAGAGGCAGATCTACTGAAGTACACTGTTGAGGGGAGCAGTGGCTGAGAGAGGAGAGGTCTGCTAAACATATGGGTCACCTCTCTGGCCTGATCGAACTCCTGCTGCAGTGGCTGTGGATAACTTCATAGTGCTGTGACTCAGCCTTTTGCACCACCAGGGAGGCCCCTCTTCCTTGGGTTGTATTCACTTTTCTGAAGTACATTCCATTCCATGCAATGTACTCCCAAACTTTGAGTTAGAAATGGAATTCCAACTCAAGCAGAGAAATCCCATTACTCAAATAATACAGAGAACTTCATCTTCATTATCCCTTTTAGAAAACTATTTCTTTAAGCCTTAAACTTACTTTAAGAGGATTAGACTTTGAAAATTAGAAATACTATTAAGAGTCTACATCCCATTTTTATGTATGTGATAGTTTGCATTGTATTTACTGGCTATCTACTTTGTCTTCAAAACATCAACAGCTTAGCAAATGCCTGTTAACCTTCCCTTTAATCCTTTAAAGAGTTGTTGGAGGATTAAAAGTAAATCCTGAGGTCAGAGTAGTTTGATGCTTTCATTAATAATGGGGAGCTTCGAAAGAGAGCGGCTTGTCAGAGAACAGAATCCAATGTTTTTGAAAAAACCTTGCTTTGGCTAGAGAACTGTCTAGATACCTGGCCTGCCCAGCGTTTTTATTTTTTTTCCTTCTCCTGGTGACAGCATCTCTGGATCCTCAGAACATTTTTCCTCCTAGCCTGGTCCTCGTGCATTATGCCCCATGGTCACTGCCAGTCTTCCTCAGGAACTGTTAATAAATATAAGAGAGAGCCTCCCTCCCTTTTTTCTCTCTTGGATCAGGGGTCAGAAGGTTGTACCGTTGTAATCTTCTGTGACCATCTGGTCACTCCCCTGCTCCTTGGCAGAAGTAGCCACAATAGAGAGAACCAACCCAGAAGGAAACAGGGCCAATAGAATTGATAGAAGGGGAGACTGAGAACTCCCAACTTCATTGTGAGTGAGTTCTTTTAACCCGTCAATCCCTGTGTGGTGTGAATCAGTTTTGGGTGCCACTGTGTGCTGGGTATTGCTCTAGGTACTAGGGAGAAACCCAGGGGGAGATGGCCAAGGTCTTTGCTTTCCAAACTTTAAACTTTCCAAACTTTAAACTTTCCAAACTTAAATTCAAGGGATGAGGAGATAAGAAATGTGTACAAAAGCTTTCAGAGAAGACCATGAAGACTTGCCAGAAGCAAGCTAATACAGAAATGGGGGAGAAATCATTTCCCTCTACTCTTCTAGCTTCTGTGATCGAGGACCCTCTCCAGGAATAAAACATAGATTAATAACAGAATACAGTTTCATAACATGCCTATCTCCTTCTGCAGATGCTGGGCACCTGGATGTCCCAAGGTCACCCTGACCAAGAAGGACTATCTGCCTTGCACATGTGGTGCCTGGTTCCATACTCTGCTCTTCTCCAGCAGAAGGCTCACAAGGTGGGGTGACCGGCAGATCCCAAGTCACAGGTGGGTACCCAAGGTACAGGAGGCCTGGGAATGTACCCTGGGAGGCAGAATTCACACATAGGAAATTCTTAAGACCTGGGATCTGCCTGACAAACATTTTCTGCATTTAAGAACAAAAGAAATCATAAAGATTGTAGCAAAAGTCTGGGAACACCCTCTCTCTGCAATACTAAGTTATCAATGTGCAGAAACAAGATGTTACATTGAAAAGAATAATGAGGCACAGACACACCTGACGAGGTGCAGAAAAATACTGGTTTTATGCATACACACATGCAAACCAGGGAATAGCTAAGGTTGTGGGCTTCTGAATGAATGATTCTTCATCAGCTCAAAATTCAAAGTCTTGAGAGTCCAAGGAGCTTGAGACTTTTCACATGCACTGGAGTAAAAATAATTCAACGTTTAACTGTAGGATAACATGTCCTGTCTTAGAGATTCATTGCAAATCTCAAGATATTTAAGGCTTGTAGAGTCTTATAGCAATGAAACTGCTTAACTCCATTTAACATTTTAGAAAAGTAGTGTTCCAAGGAACATGTTACTGGAAATTGCTGCCAAGCATTGTACCTCTTATTTCTGTATCATGTTTTATTGCATTGGAGACAATGTCTAGACCATAGAAAGTGATATTGGTTAGAGTGGTTATTTTATGTCCCTCTTATTTAATGAGATTGCTTCTAGGATGTCATCTCTAAGTACTAAGGCCACGAGTTTAAGATAGTCTTTGCTATCTTAAATCAGCCTGTTTATTTCTTATTTTCTTTTTCTTTTTGCGTAGAAGAACTGGGGTGCAGTCCAGAGGTGCAGGCGGTGAGAGGATTCACCAGAGACAGAGTAGGGAGCAGAGCAGGCAGATCCACTGAAATATTAAAGAGAACAGTGGGTGAGACAGGAGACGTCTGCTGTGCCATAGGGTCAACTCCCTGGTTGGGGCTTGAACTCAGGGTCTAGTGGTGATAGCCCTGAGACTTATCCCTTAGGCCACCAGGGAGGCACTACTTCTTACTTTCTGACTTAAAAATGTGAAGTGGATGTTAAATAGGAAGGAATCAGCTTCTCATATAAAAGGGGAAAATTCAGTGGTAGAGTTTTGGTTCAGCAAGTGGACAGCAGGCTGAGGAAAGGCAGGCACATCTTTGGCCAGAAGGAAGGCATTTGGATTTCTCACCACATACTAAGTGAGAGAATAAGGCAGACATCTAGGCTGCTCATCTCTCAGCCAGTAGTTTAGCATGCCTACTATGTACCAGACACAGTGTTGCATGCTATGTTGCCTACCATAGTTTCGCATTTAGGCCCCAGTGAAGCCAAATAAGCATCATCACTCTAAGCTAAGTTCTAAAAAGGGTTGGCTTTGTGGTTGTGCTCTCTGCATCTCCTCAGGCCAAGGGGACCTAGAATGTGGTACTTGCTGTGTGGAATCTCCTTCTCCTGTCCCCTCCTCTCTTCTCCTACCCTCTTCTCACCTCAACCTTGCTGAGTGTCTGCTGGCTGCACCTTGCCTGTAAAGATACACATGCCACCGCAATTGTGACTAAGCTGGGGCATAAGGATTCAAAATGGAATTAAGGAAGGGGATTGTTAGTACTTGAGAGGCAGGACTGTGCTTTTAGCCAAAGAAGCCTCTGGGAATGAAGACCAACCTCAAGGGATTAATGATTGATGGAGTGATTGACATTTAGTTTTGGAAGCCATTTTCACCAACAATTTCCTTGTCTAAGTTTATAAGGCAGTAAACAGTCCCTGCATGCACAGTGGATTCTGACATCATGGGTCACTGGTTAGCCAGCACCCTGGTTAGCAGTCCATCCTCAGGCTGGACAATTTTCCCTCCCTGTCCTAACCTTCTCTTTAAACCTGATAGAAAACATCCCCTGGCCTTTCCTCTGTCCTTAGCCAGTCAACGTTTTCATGATCCAAGTCATTTCTCCTTCCAAACCCCCAAGACTGTTAGAATCAGAGGCTGCCAGATCCCATAAAAGCTGGTTCAGACACTCACCTTCAACTTTGTTTGTTTTGGGTACAAGGTGATTTTGGGAAGAAGCTGTATAATTTTAATTTCAGAAGTGGGTAGAGGAAGAGCTAGTTTCTCAGATTTCTGACAAAGCGTAACTTCTTAGGTTCCCTTTTGCTATTTGTCCCCAACCTGGGACCTGCAAATTCTGGAAATTTTACTTGAATGAATGAAGAAAATGTAAGTGGAAAGATAACTGAAGGAGGAAGGGCTGGGAATTGGTAGCTAAGTATTCTTTCTTCATCTTTAGGTGACTTTTTTGGGGTTTGTTTTGGTGAGGATGAAAGGTTTCAAAGAAACTAGAGTTGAAAACTAATAGTTTTCCTGTGAGAGGAGATATCCTCATTTTAGAACTGACTGGAATGAAAGGGGCGGGGGAGGTCAGAGGAAACTTAATGTTGCCTTCAACACCTGGAAGGATGAAAATTGAGGATATTGCTCAGATTTAGGACTGTCTCCAGAAAGAACCTTTCTATCAGAGAAACCTATCTCTATGTCAGGACAAACATCTAATTACAGAGCATCTGGCTCTTACCTTGAAGCCCTGGGTCCTTCCTTCATTCCTTAGCTCAGGACGCATACCCTCGTTTTGCCCTATTTACTTTAGACTGTAAATCCACACAGAGTCTCCATATATATGTAATTACATTTATTCTTTTCTCCTACTGATGTTATTTGATTGCTCAACCTGAGATGAACCTAGAGAGTTAGGATGAACTCTCATCTCTGTCTCCAACTTAAAAACAGAAAACATATGTCCCAGGGTCTATACCTACTGCAGTCAGATAACTCCTCTGTGAGGCTGGGTATGGCGATCAGATGGTTGGGGAATCCCCTGTCCCAGAAGGAGGAGGAGCCAGAGACCCTGCTCAGGATGGGCCCCAGTGTCCCAGGCTGTTGTGGGTCAGCAGTTGGGCTGAGTCTTGTCTTGAGTACCTGTTCCTACTGAGATGAAAACCTGTTGAAGAGAGGGGACACCACTCGAGGTCAGTTTGGAGGTGCTGTTTCAGCTTTTGTCCAGCCGTTCCCTGGTGGTCTAGTGGTTAGGATTCGGCGCTCTCAGCTTTTGTCCTGCTGAATTTAGCTTCTAACTATACCACCAGTGATTTTTTCACCCAGTGTCTTCTCTTTTCTTTGCTGTCTCCATTTTTACTTCAAGTCCCTCTCATGAAGAAGCTTCTTTCAAAAATTCTTACCTCTTCCCATTTTGATTTGAGTTGACTTACAACACTGGTTACTGGGAAGTTATTATTCCAAGGCTCAGAGCTGTCTACTTCACAATTGTTTGTAATACCTTGATGGAAGTTTGCTAAATTCTTTATTTTTAAAGGAATTTCCTCTCTCCCGGGGAAAAAGAGAAAAGAATAAAAAAAGCCAAACAAACCAAAAAAAAAAAATATATCAAAGGTTTCCTGCTTTTCTAGATTGTGACAATTTAAAGACGAGAATGATATTTTCAAATGCATTTTGCCTTAATGAAATTTAAACAAAGGGTCATCAAGTCACCAGCCTTTCTCTCCAGCACAAGAAAGGGTGTAAAAGTCCATCAACATTGGAACGTCCTTCCTTTGGCGTGAATCCGCAAAAATGATGCACTGTCTCCTTTCTCTAAGATGATGTCTTATCGTGTGAAGTTCCACAACTCACTGTGGTTTTCTTGGTGCTTCCTACGGGGGCGGAGCACATAGCAAACCACCTTGCCAAGGCGCGCGTATGCATTTGACGTGAATTTGATCTTCCTGCTCGCATGCACTGCATATGCGTTCGGTGCACGAAGGTACTCGGGCTGCAGACTGTGTTGCCCAAACACCTGGTCACCGCGCTCCCTTCCTACTTGCTACGGGATAATCACTTAAAGGCTTCAGAACAAAAGCTGACCCCCGGAGGCAGGACTCCAAAATATTGAGTTCATCAACCTAATTCCTGAAAATAGGGAAACTTTTTATAAAACAATTTTTTGGGCCCATTTCTTTTTTTTTTTCCAAGTGAAATCTTTTTTTCAACTTTCATTGTTGCTGAGTAGGTTATCTCTAGGTCAGTGGGTTTCCAGGTTGCTTGCATTTCCTAAAATTGTGCTTGTCTCTAAATGTGGAGATTGTTAGCATGTTTCACATGCTCTGTGAAAAGGGACAGGCGCGTCCCTCCCCCCACCCCATCCCCAGGCGGTCACAATACTGTTATTTCTGTTTCTGTCCACTGCTCCCAGTGGAGGTCTTTTAGGGACCCCATGGTGTTTAAGAAAACTAAAATCACTGGAGAAAAACTTTGGACTACTTCGATTTGGGGCCAATTTTGTGGTTTTCAGAAACAGAATTTTTTGCTACCAAAAATGTTTTCCCATCACCTTCAAGAAGTCAGTACAAGTCAGACTTGTCTTTTTGATGCATCATTGTCAGCTTCGAGACATGGTTATATAACTCACATGCAGCTGCAGGTGTTTGTGAGTTCATGGAACAGAAATTAAAAATGTCTTCATGCTTCTCTAAGCCTGGAAAAGTCTCAGTTTTCTCTATTCAGACAGAGGGAGAAAAGCCCTCTTCTCTTCCCACCCCCTCACTCCTACCAGATTTGTTTAATTCCCAGCTTTAAATACTTAGTCTTGAAAAAGGCTCATTTGTCTATGTGATGGAATCATGGATTGCCCATGTGGGGAAATTTTCAATAAAAAACATTTTTTTCCTTTAATCCACAGATGCTGTGGATTGTGAACTGTGAGTATCGGATGCAGATTTACTTACTAGGGTAGAAGGCTTCAGTCTGTACTGCATGGTTGAAAGTCAACTTTGCTCAATAGCAGTCTTCAAGTGACACTTTGAAAGTTCCTTTAGCATTTCTACCTCTAAAATAATAGTAAACACACACGGCGAGTTCCAAGAATTGTCTTGCTACCACCAAGAAAGGAATTTAAGGCTTAAAAATGGCATTACTTAATGCTCTTTTGGGCCTGATATTTTGGGGATATGTTATCAGAATAAGACATTATTGTATTGTGAAATAACTGCATTGGTTTACTTCAAAACAGAATTTTTAGGTTTTACTATTACACATCTTTGTGATGCTGGTGGGTCTCCAAAGAAACAGTAGACAGACTTTCATATTTTCCACAACCTTGTATAGAACCATTGCTACATGGCAGGAATTTTGCTAAGTGCTATGGATTCAGAGGTGAGCTAAGAAGTGGTTATGCTGCCTGAACCACCTTGAAAAAACATAAGGGAGCATCAAGGGATAAAGGGATGATGGTGATCAGATATGGGCCGAATCATACCCCCCAACTTTGTATGTTGAAGTCCTGACCCCAGCACCTCAGAAAGTGGCTGTGTTTGGAGATGAGACTTGTAAACAGGTAGTTACATGCAAATGAGGTCATTTGGGTGGGACCTGACCCAATAGGATTGGGAGAAATCAGTACACACACCCTTGGAAGGAAAAAGCCCATGAGGGGACTAGGTGTTTCCACAAGCCAAGGAGAGAGGCAACAGCAGAAATAACAAGGGTCACATTTGGATTTTGGACTCCAGCCTCCGGACAGTGAGAAAAGAAATTTCAGTCATCCAGTCTGCTGTTTCAGTCATCCAGTCTGTGGTACTTGGTCATGGCAGCCTTAGGAACTGATGCAGACAGAAAGTGGAAGAGCACATAAGCATAATGGGCCAAATGTCAGCTCACTGTCATTTTGTCACAGGGCCAAATGCCAGGACCATGTGCAAAGTATGTACTGACGCTGGCTGATGTATTCAAATTAACCGGGCAAGGTGTCACTGCTGTTCTCCCTGCCACTTTTGTAATTGCTCTTTGCAGAATCCTGAGACACTGATGCTCTGTGTTAGACATCCTCTCACCTCCCTATTCCCCCATATTTAAGGGCAGGAGTACAGCAGTGGGCCTTGATATCAGTTCTAAAGAGAATCATTTTCCACACTGATTCTATGATGAGACATTATTTTTGAGGAAGGATGCAGATGGTGTACTGTGGACCCTCTTCACACCATATCTTTGATCAGGAGGAAGTTGAGGTCCTGCTTTTCAGTTACATTTTTGTCTGTGGTAAGTGGATAAATGTGGTTTGCATCATTGAGTGCCTTGGGAAAGTCTTACGGGATATTTCTGGAATGGACAAAGGTCAGCACAGTTTGGAGCCAAAATGTCCCCATGATTGAGCCAATATAGCTCAGATGTTTATGACCCATCTCCAGAATGGTGCCCATATGTGTGAAGCTGACAGTACAGTTGACTATGTCCCGGGAACTGAGAGGAAGACGTAGACGCAAGAATGACGTGTGGGCTGCCCTTAAATGTCTTCTGTTTTGAAATCCTACAGCTGCAGGAGAAGGACCAAATACATGAGAGTTTATGAGACATTTCATGTGCTAAGAACCAAGTTTCTAAGCCTGCCTGGAAGTCTCAAAGCTGTAGAAAAGCCCAGTTCCCTTTGATTTTCTTTCTTCTTTCCCTGGAATCCACCTTCAGGACCAGTTCTTTTTAGCACTCCTGAAGTCTCCAAAGGGAGCCATCTACAATAATAGTTCTCAAAATGTGGCCTCTGGACCCCTGGGGTTCTGGGACCCACTTTTTGGGGGGAGAAATCTGTAAGGTCAATGTTATTATGAAAATAGTGTCAGGAAATATTTATTCTTTTTCACTGTCACTCTGCATAATAGGGTCTTCCAGAGGCTATGGGGCATGTGAGGGTTGCTTATGTCAGCATTCTTATGTTCTTGAGAATATTCAAAATTAGTAGAGGTAAGGTGTACATATGTATACTTTCAGACACTAATTCTGATTAAATGCTATACACATATGAGGCTCTGTCTACTTTTGAGCCTTATGTAAAAGAAATCTTCAAAAATATAGAACGAAGTCACTGTTGTCACTAATTTGTTTTAGTTATTGCTTCACCAAGTATTTATGCTAACATGTAATAGTTTTATTATTGTTATTTAACAATCAATGAATAAATATTAAAAAACTTTAATTTTAAATACAGTAGAAGTCAATGTATATGTGCTTTACTTTTTTATTATGAGTATGAACCACCTATACAAACGGTCTCTAGGAGGTCCTCCCTGATGGCACAGTGGGTTGAGCACCACACTGTGAAGCATCTGCTGCACAGCAGCACGAGTTTGATCCCTGGCCAGGGAGGGGACACACATGGTGCAGCAGACCTCTCCTTCCTTGCCTGCTATTCCCCTCAGCAGTGTATTTTGGTTGATCTTCCTGTTCTGGTCCCCACTCTGTCTCTGGTGAATTCTCTCACCTCCCGCAACTCTGGTCTGCACCTCAGCTCTTGTAGAAATAAATAAATAAATATTTAAAAAAAAAAGTTCTCTAGGATCATCAGTGATCTTTTCTCAATTATGAATTATGTTTGCTGATGTAAAGTAGGCATACATTTCTGTCTTTGGACTGGGGGGGGTATACGTTCAAACCTCTATACATATACACTTTCATACTTGCCCCAACCAGTGCCCCAACAATCCTCCACCATGTTTCATTTGGCTCCTTCCCTTGCCCTCTCCCACCCCACCAGCTTGTTCCTCTTCTTGCCTGTTTTGAAGTCAGATGTTAAGAGTTTCTTACTGGTTTGATTTTGACTCACCCTTTTTTATGTTTCTCGATATTCTACATGTAAGTGAGACCATCCAGTATTTATCTTTTTCCTGACTTATTTCACTTAGCATTATCCTCCTTATTTCCATCCATGTCCCTCCAGCATCTGATTGTTGCAAATAGCAGGAGCTCATACTTTTTCAATGTACCACATTTTTCTGATAGTATCCTCAAATTTTATAGGTGGTTCCAAGAAAAAAAAGTCATAAACACTACTCTAGAATTTTTACTAGACCAGATCAAGTCTAATCTGTGTAATTTTAGGAAAGGGTCTTACCTTTGAATAGTTTTTCACCAGTTAATTCAATTAAGCTTGTATTTCCTGAGACTCACTAAGTTCTAGCATTGGTAAGTAATGGTACAAAGTCAGAAGTTTGAATTAAAATTTCAAGGAGCTATGCAAGGGGTGGTGGTCCTTGATCCTGGGAGAGGTAGTTGAAAATGTAAGGGATAGAATGCACAGACACATGTCTAGGCAGGTTGGTATATCTGGAGGTGGGAAGAAAAAAGCATCTACTTTTTGAATAACTTGTCCTTTAATCATGACAGTGAGTGTTGGAAGGGTGTGGAGGTTTAAGGAAAGATAAGTTATGAAGAAGTAGTTATTCCTTTCTTTGGAAAATTGAACCATCTTATAATCATCTAAAGATATAGACTCCATAAACAAAAAGGGGGTGAAATCTCTGAGCTCATAAGGTATAAAAAGTGTTAATACATTGAATGTACAAAAAGCTCCTCTGTATTGTTAAGGAAAGTACAATAAAATGAACAATAGGCAAATTTTTTTTGCAATTTGACAATTCAAAGGGAAATACAAATCACATATAACTATGAAAAAAGAAGAGGAAAATGCAGTTTAGATAATGTTTTCACTCATTGGCTTTGCAAACATTAAAATTTGAGACAGAATTCTGAGAAATGTATTCTCCTTACGGTTGCTTAGAGTGTGAGTGTACCACTTTTGGAAAACAACTTAACAACCTCTAAAACTAGAGGGGAAAGCCCGTATTCCTCTGACATAGAAATCCATATTTGGAAAGCCATCCTTGAGAAAGAAAAATCCCCAGTATGTGGCAATACATGTACAAAGATGTTTATTATTGATTTTTCCTCTTATAGAGATACAGCTCACTTTCTATTCACATTCTCTTTGAAGTATATAATTTAGAGGGTTCCAGTATATTTACAAAGTTGTGCAAACAGCATATCTAATTCCACAGCATACTCATCTCCTAAAAAGGAGCCCTGTACCAACTAACAGTCATTCATCATTTCCTTCTTCCTCCAGCTTTGAGAACCACAAATCTACTTTTTATATCTATGGATTTCCCAAATCTGGTATTTTGTATAAATGTAATTATACCTTATGTGGTTTGTGTCTGACTTCTTTCCCTTTACATGTTGTTGTCATGGTTCATCCATGTTGTAGTACTTCATTCCTTTTTGTGGCAGAGTAATATTCCATTGTATGGCTGTACCGCATTTGTTCATCAATAGATATTTGGGGTTTTTCTACTTTAGGGCTATTATAAATAATGTTGACATGAATATTCATGTGCAAGGTTTTATGTGGACATCTTTTTTCAGTTCTCTTGGACATGTACTTAAGAATGGAATTACCAAGTCATATATCTTATGTTTAACAATGAGAGGAAACTCACAAACTATTTTCCAAAGCACCACTCATTTTTCTAATTCTTTTTCATTCTGTTCCTCATACTGGATTACCTATCTTTCAAAGCTCAGGGTATTTTTTTTTTTCCTTCTCAAATTTGTTATTGAGTTCCTCTAGTGAATTTTTATTTCAGTTTTTGTATTTTCCTTTCTAGATTTGCTATTTGTTCTCTAAAAATAACTTCTATCTCTTTGTTGGTATTCTGCACTTGATGAAACATTATTTCTTTTAGCTGTTTAGATAAGGTTGCCTTTAGTTCTCTTATATTTAAATTAGCTAATTTAAAATCATGATTTTAAGCCTTTGTCTAATAAATTTAATATCTGGATTTCTTCAGATAAACTTTTTTTTAGTTGCTGTTCCTCCTGTATGTGACCACAATTTCTTAGATGACTAAGAATCTTTTTTGAAACTGATGCTTTAAAAAATATAATGTGGCAAGTCTATAAATCATATTCTACCCCTTATTCAGAGGTAGTTGTTGTTGCTTTTATTGTCGGTTGTTACCTTAGTGACTTTTATTGGGGACTAATTCTGTGAAGACTATTCTTTGTCATGTGTGACCAGTGAAATCTCTGCTTAGATAATTGGTCATCTAATGGTTGACATTTAAAACACAAACTACAGGGCCTCCCTGGTGGTGCAATGGGTAAGCAACACACTACGAAGCAAATCGCAGCCACTGCAGCACAAGTTCGATCCCTGCTGCCGGCCAGGGAGGGGACCCACATGGCGCGGTGGACCTCTCCTGCTGTGCCTGCTGCTCCCCTCAGCAGTGTACTTCTGTTGATCTTCCTGTTCTGCTCCACACTCTCTGTGGTGAATCCTCTCACCCTCCCCCACACCTCTGGCCTGTACCCCAGTGCTTGTATGCATAAATAAATAAATCTTTTAAAAAAATAAAACACAAACTACAAAATTAAAAATAAACAAGTGGGTCTCTATAAAACTAAAAAGTTTCTGCACAGCAAAAGGAATAAACAACACAATGAAAAAACAACCTAGGAAATAGGAAAATTATTTGCCAACCAGATAGCTGACAAGTAGTTAATATCCAACTATGTTAAGAACTCATTCACTCAAAAGTGAAAAACTCAAATAATGCATTTAAAAATGGGCAAAGGACTTGCATAGACATATCTCCAAAGAAGGTATAGGAATGATCAACAGGTACATGAAAATATGCTCAAAATTACTAGTCACTAGGAAAATACAAGGCAAAACTGCAGTGAGCTAGCACTTCATGCATTAGAATGGCCATCATCAAGAAGACAAAGATAGCAGATGCTGGTGAGGATGTGGAGAAAAGAAAACCCTTTGCACTGTTGGTGGGAATGTAAATTAGTGCAGCCACTACTGACAATCATTCCTCAAGAAATTAAAAATAGCTCTACCATGTGACCCAACAATTCCACTTCTGGGACTATATCCAAAGGAAATAGAAACACCCACTTGAAAAGATATCTGCACCCCCATGTTCATAGCAGCCTTGTTTATAGCAGCCAAGACATAGAAACAATCAAAGTGTCCATCAGTGGATGAATAAAGAAAATGTGATATATGTGTATACATATACAATAGACTATTATTCAGCCATAAAAACAAGGCTATCCTGCCATTTGGGACAACATGGGTGAAGTTTGAGAGCATTAACCCAAATGAATTTAGTCAGGCAGAGAAAGACAAATACTGCATAATCTTACTTAATGTTCAATCTGAAAAAGAGAATAAAATCCAATCTGATAGAAAGAGAGATAAGACTGTGGTTTCAGAGGCAGGCAATTAGGGAAGGGGAATTGGAGGAAAGTGGTCAAAAGGAGCAAACTTTAAGTTATAACTTAAATAGGTCCTGGGATGTAATAGATAACATGATGATTATAGCTGACGTGGCTGTGTGACATGGAGGGGAGTTGTTAAGACACTAGACTTAAGAGTTCTCATCACAAGAAGAAACATTTTTTTCTTTTTATTGTACTTATATGGAATGAGGGAATTTAAGTTAACTGTGGTAATCATTTAATACTATATGTAAGTTGAACCATTATGCTATATACCATAACTGTATACAGTGATCTACCTACCTGCCTACCTACCTATCTATTCACTCATCCATCCACTCATCCACCCATCCATCCATCCATCCATCCATCCATCCATCCATCCATCCATACATACATACATACATATATACATACATCCACCCCTTTGTCCAACCATCCACGCACCCATGCACCCATCTATCCATCCAAATCTATTTCTCAAGAACACTGGGGAAAAAGGACTAAATCTTAGAGGTATGGAAAGGAGGAAGGTGACTAAGTGGTGCTGGGAAGCAGATGATATAGTGGGTGCAGAGTAGGGGGACTTTTTTTGGGGGGAGGCAAATACATCATCAATTTAATTTCAAAACTTTCATAGCTATTCAGAAAGAAAGGAAACAAATGGTGGTGGGAAATGGGGACCACAATTGATGTCAAATATATATAAATAAAGGGAAAAAAATCCAACCAACCAAACAAACAAAAAGACAGAAAGAAAGGAAACAGCACACAATAGATATGTACATCTGAAAATGTAAGACAATTTTAGAATATTTAGTCAAATAGGGTAAAAGAAAAGTGATTTTTTGTGATGGCAAGCATGCAGTATGTGCCAAAGATAAGCATGAAAACCCTTCAGGGGCATTTACAGTAAAACTGTGTTATCCTCGGCTCCACACACGTCCCAACTGAACATTTTGCTTGCGTCTTCTAAACATCTGTGACCTTGGGATTTTTATCTTCCATGGACTGAATGCCACTCTTTATGATCACAGATCTTCACTACTTGGTAAATGGATCAGGAGGATTTTTTGCATTTTTCTTGGAGTGATCTGTCTTCCACAGCAGGGCTTTTTGACCCCTGGGCTTCAGATTCTACAGCGTATGGCCTATGAGTAGGGTTTCTGGGAACTTGAGCAGTCCTATGGACAGTGTGGACTCTTCCCTCCCATGACTTCAAGGCAAGGATAAAATTCCACCCAAACTCCAAACCGCATGGTGCAGACACCTGTGCTTTGCTTCTGCTCTGACATGCTGACAGGGCAGGGTCATGAGCTGAACTATTTTGCCTGGATGACAGGGAGCAGAGGTTGGGCTGAGGGGTGGGTAAGGCTGGCCATGTGACTGAGGGAGGAGACTGTGAAGCTGGACACTCTGAGCTTAGGAAGGGGACACTAGCAGCACCCAACTCTGTGGCCTGGTGACCTCATCAGTTACCTAGTTCTGACACGTGTGGTGCTATGGCTCAGTGGGCTTGAATTTGGAAAGAATGCTGGGGTGATTTTGATGCTAACCTTGCCCATTGAGGGGAAATTATACAACTGAAATTGGGATTCTATCAACTGAACTGGACCCTTGGGTGGTGAAAACTACCACCAGCCAATAAGGGATTGGCTGTGGCAGGCAACCTGGTCCGAGCAGGCTGGCTGAACAAGAGCCAATTGCTTGAACCTATAGGTGTTCCTGTGGTAAGGTGAGTCTAGCCAGGCAAAATCAGCCAGTAGTGGTGTTGACTTAGTCAGGTGCAATTGTTTTTAAAGATTTATTTTATTTATTTATTCATTTTTATTATTTTATTTTTATTATTTATTTATGCATACAAGAACTGGGTATAGGCCAGAGGTGGGGTTTGTGTGTGTGATAGGATTTACCAGAGATAGAGTTGGGAGCAGGACAGGAGAATCTACTGAAATACACTGCTGAGGGAAGCAGCAGGTGAGACAGGAGAGGTCTGCTGCACCATATGGGTCCGCTCCCAGGCTGGGGATTGAATTCATGCTTCAGTGGCTGGCCATAGCTTGACAGTGCTGAGACTTTAACCCCTGTGCCACCAGGGAGGCCCCAGGGACACTTTTGAGTCATGAAGGAGGAGGTTCCTTTAAAACCCAGTGTCCTGAGGTTGGAATGTTACGAGTTCTCTGGCCTTTGGGACAAGGAAAGATGGTGTAGGGGTAGCCAGGTTCTCCTCAGGGTGTTCCCCAAAACTACACTTCTAAAAAGACATTATTTGGGAATCTTATCAAAATGTAGCTTCTCTGTCAGAAATAAGCCCACCACTCGATTTCTAACTCCCAGATGATGCTCAAGCTAATGGACCAACGTCACCTTGGGAAGCAAAGTTCTAAATTAAACATAACAGATTGTGACATTAAAAGATATTAGAAATCTCTCTTTGCCCCTAAGACCCTCTTGCTTTAGAGGCTGCTCTCAGCATACCTTGTATGTCTTGCTTGGCTCTGTGGGAAGCTCTGCTACCCCACATTTATGGAGCTAGTTCCCTGTTGCTGGGCATCTAGATGGTTTCTCATCTGTTCTCACAGCCAGGCAGTTATAGGAACCTCCTCCCCATGCACTGTAGGTATGTCTGGAAAGACATGAATTCAAATGAAGGGATGTATACAGGCACAGTTTATATTGAAAAGTATGATTATTTTAATTAGTGATGACACGTCATTGACAGGCTGGACTTATTTTTGACAGAGGTAGCTGTCATCTGAGACCCTATCATTTTGCACGTGCTATTTTGTAGCCACCTTATCTTTCTCATCTTGTCCTTGTGCAATTGTTTTTCTGAAATCTAAGTGTGGGCTTGATTTACATCACTGTTAGATTCCATCTTGCTAGCTTCAGACTGTTCTCACCTGCCAAGATAATTTTGGTTGTTGACTTTGTCATCTAATATTTTTCCCAACTCTCCTGGGTTATGTGGGCTTCACATTTGATAACTATGCCTTTATTCATTCATTCATTTATTCTTTCTTTCATTTATCTAACAGCTGTCTATTGAGGACACTAATGTTCCAGGCACTGTTATTATTTTTTACTTTTTTCAATTTAATATCTTAAGTAATGGACATTCAAGTATAAACATGCAATAAGAACAACAACCCCAACCCCTGCCAAGCAACCCTCCAAAAATTACTCTATTTTTAGTTATTTTAAATTATATTTATTTTTTTTGATAACATTTGATTACAACACTGCCTATGGTTTAGGGAAATGGTTTCACACCTCTTCAGATATACGTCACTACTCTATCACCCCACCAGCAAGCCCCATCATCCTCCACCATTGTCATCATCTGCCTCCCATCTTTGCTTCCCATGCCCCACATTTCCCCTCTGGTAGCCTCAGTTCTATAGTTAAGATTGCTAGGCTTTTTTTGGGGGGGGGTTAGTTTTTGCTGTTTCTTTGTTTTGTTTCTCTATATTCTACCTATGGGTGAAATCATCTGGGTATTCATCTTTCTCCTTCTGACTTATTTCACTTAACATCATCCCCTCCAATTCTACCCACATTGTTGGAAATGACAAGGTATAGATAGGGTCAGTGAAAAGTTATCAGGCTTTTCCACTCTTCCACCACTGACGTCGATGATGGACACCTGTGGTCCTGCAAGCATGCCTAATGGTGGGCACCTCAAGGAGGATGTGGGCATGCGCAAGTGGGCACACCTAGACTGAGACATAGGGCATGTAAGGATAGTGTCATGAGGACACCAGAATAGGAGATGAGAATGGAGAGAACAGAAGAGGAGAGAGAGAAAGAGAAGAGATGTAGAAGCAGAGAAAGCAGAGCCCAGAGAGAGTGAGATTCGCTGGGGGCTAGGAGGCCTGCCAGCCTCCTGCCACACCACCACCACCACCTTCCTGCTGGGTACCTGATCATTAATGGTATAAAGAGTACTAAAAGCCAGAAAAAGGCACTGAGGGCTCCAGGACTCCTCCTTTACCCATCTTCCGGAATATGAAGAAACTGCTGCATGCCTTCCTGGTACTACACAAGGTTTCATCCTTTTCTTTTATATCGCTGAGTAGTATTCCATTGTGGATATATACCATATCATCTTAGTCCAGTCATCTGTTCTTGGGTACTTAGGTTGTTTCCATACCTTTGCTATTGTAAATAGTACTGCAGAGAATATTGGCATTCACATATTACTTTGAATTAGTGTTTTTGCATTCCTTAGATAGATATCTAGGACTGGAATTGCTGGATCATATGACAGATCTATTTTTAATGTATTAAGAAAATTTCATACTGTTTTTCATAGGATCTGCACCAGTTTACATCCCCACCAATAGGGTACAGTTTCTTTTTTGTTAAAAAGGTAATGATTTACTTATGCATATATGTATGCATTTTCTGTATATCTGTATGTATTTTCCTCCCACCACCATCCCTTGTGTGGTAAGTCTCCTTTTCCCTTCCCCTCTTAAATCCAGAACCCTCAGGATGCCTGCTGATGTCCAGTAGGTATATAACAGACATAATGTCTGTTATATGAATGTCTAGTATTTGCTTTTATCATCCTGACTTGCTTTGCCAGATGCTCCTTTTCATCCACAGCCTCCCCAACACTTGTTGTTTTCAAAGGGTCATTCTCATGGGGGTGTGGTGGTACCCCAGTCACTGTTATAAGCTCTGAGGAGACAAAACAGGAAGAAATGCCTGTACTCCTGACAATCTCACTCAGTGGGGAAGTGACGTGTCCTGCACGCTTGCGACAGGTGCCTAGGAGGAAGATAAAGCAGGGAAGAGAGCTAGGAAATGAGTGGGAGGATGTTTTCCAAGCTCATGTTGGTGGCCAGAGGAAGCCTCACAGCCAAGGGGACATTTGAACAGAGACCTGGAGATGTTTCTATCTAATTCTGTGGAAAATATGGTGAAAAGGAATTCTTCGATCTGTTACAACAGACCTCCCTGTGGGTCGATGTTAATCTACTTGTTGGCACCTTTGGGGGACTACTGCCTAATCCATGGGGACTGTCTGTAACCCAAGTAACTAGCCTGTCTCTCTATATACTGCTCTAAAGTTACTTCGTAGAGGCTGAAAGCCTGGTGTCCGTGACATTTCTCTGGGCTTTCCCAGTCAGACTCTCATGTAAGAGATTTGAGTTTAACACGAAGGAGCATTTTTCCCCTGGGATGGGGAGTAGCTCTTAGTCACAAGCAAGTACCACCACAGAGTGGCTAGCAAGTAACTCCACCCGGTAGCAATAGTTGCCAGAGGTGGAGAGCGGGTCTCTGTGGCGCATGCATCCTTTCCCATCCTCTGGACCTCATCTCCACAGTGCCAGTGGAAAGACTCAACCTTGGCAATATGGCGGGACACTGCCCTTTCATCCTTGGCCAATTGTACCAAATGTATTTCTGAATAACAAGCCCCTCCGTGGACTCCACCATTTCTGCCCAAACCCAAGGAGGGCCCCTCTGGGGCCAACTCTGCCCCCTAACCTTGAGGTGCATCTTTGTCTTTGGAGGGGTGGAGTCTGGGTCTCTTTCCTGTGAGGATAGCTCCAGCCAGGTGCACTGCTGTTATCTTCAGACTCACCTGCAGGCTGCAGTGTCGCCACGATTATCTGGAGCCCACAAACCAGGCAGTTCTCCAAGTGTACAAACAGGTTGGATTCCAGGTAGGAGGCAAAGACTGTGGGTGAGGTCAGGCTGGACTCCAAGAATAAAGGAGAAGTCAAGTGCCTGCAGGAGGGTTGGGTGTGCTGTGAGGAGGTTCAGTTCTTGGCTTCTCTGGCCTCAGTTTCTTCAACTGCAAGACCAGTAGACCTAGACTGGGATTCTTTCAAAGGTTAGTTCTTCTGAGCCAGGCTCCAAGTTGGAGTCTAGTCAGAAGGAACCAGGGCAACCAGATTTCAGAACCCTGATATTTAGTTCCAGGGAAAGTGCAACGTGTGACACAGGTGTGACAAAGGTGGCGTTGTGGTCATAGGAGAAGCCCTAGGAAGCTGAGGGGCCAAGGAAGGACAGTACCAATAGGCGAGCTAGGTGATCTGGTCATTTGGATAGAGTGTCTTGGTGTACGTGTGTGCGTTGTGGGGACTGAAACACAGAAGCAGAGCAAACATTCTCCCCCAAGTCTCCTGCCACAAGCCTGACCTACCTTTCCCCCCTCTCCCAGCTTCCCTCTGACCCCATTCATGCTGTGGGGTGGGAGGAGGCAGGAGGTGGGAGGTAGGCAAGGAAGCTCTCCTTTCCTAAAAGCCAATAAATCCAATATCAGAGTTGTGCCATGGTCAGAAGGGCCCTTTGTTCTGCTGCTTAATGACTAATTATGATGCTATGAAAATGTCTATGTAACCCTGGCCGAGCTAGGCCCTCATGCCAGAGCCGCTGGAAGTGTGTAATCTCCAGAAAGTTCTGACTGAGGCCCCAGGGTTGCGTAAGAAATAATTACCGAATCCAGCTGAGGCTTGCCTCTTATTACAGGCTCCAGGCTTTTACCCTGGCAGCTTCATGAGCTCGTTAATATTTAAACTGTCGAGTAGTAGTAGAATATTCGGTCGTTTTCAGTCAGAGCTGCAGAGTTCAGGGTGGGGGTAGGCACAGGGTGGGTGAGAGGGATGACCCTCACCCTTGGCTTTCCTGGAGGATTTTGTCCATGTGCAAATGTGGCTCTGTCTATGTCTACACGGTACCCCTTTGCCATAGTAAAGTTCTTTTTATTCTTTCAAGCCCTTGGAATATTTCTTCATGAAAAGAAAACACTTCTTTCGAAAAGTCTTCTGTGGTTACCTTTTAAAAGAGGCCTCAAACAGGTTTACTTTTAAGAATAAGTACAAGTGAATTGACAGTGGCTTTTTGATTAGTTATCAGAATGTTAATGGGAAGAAACAGGATATTTAATTTGGTAAAACTTCACACACCGGTGACAAGGGCCCCGATGCCTGCTGAGCCACCCCCAGTCCAGATGGGCCCGGGGCCAGGAGAAGACATCTGGACCCCGTCTGTCTCCTTTTTGCAGAACTAGGGTTCTTCTCTGTCCTCTCTGTGGACTTAGAAGGCTCCTATCACTGAGGGATCTGGGGGCAGAGACAAAATTGCCGGCAAAATACAAAGTTGTGTATTCTGAGAGGAAATGCTATCTGCTTCCCAACATCCCTGGGCTGGGGTTCCCAGAAGGGCTTCATCCCAATCATGTCTGCAAAGAGAAAAGACCAAAGATCATTCAGCCCAGTATGGTAGGTGCTGGTTTCATTCCTTTAAATGTTTTATTTTTGCTAGAAGAACTGGCATGCCAGCCAGGGGTGTGTTTGTGTGTGTGAGTGAGAGAGAGAGAGAGAGGGAGAGAGAGAGAGAGAGAGAGAGTATTCAACAGAGACAGAATGGGGAGCAGAGCAGAACAGGCAGACTGACTGAAATACCCTGCTGAGGGGAGCAGTGGGGGAGACAGGAGAGGTCTGCTGTACGCTGGCAGGGATTGAACTCAGGCCACTACAGTGGTAGCACTGAGAGTTAACCTGCCTAGGTCACCAGAGAGGCCCTAGTTTCATTTCTAAAGAAGCAACAAGTGAGTGCTTGGGGAAAATTGCTAAAAATTTGGGTAAAATTGCTAAAATTTTAAAATATGCTAATATCCATCTCCATGGAAAGAGGTTCAAGCTTCCACTACTCAAAAGAAGGGGTTTCTTTCTCTCTTCCTTGTCCTCACTTTCCTCCATCCTTCACTTTCTTTTTGACCCACACTTCCCTTCTTCCCTTCCTTCCTTCCACCTGCTCCCCCCTTTCCCTCCCTTCCCTTTCCTTTCTTTATTCCTCCTCTCTTCTCCTTCCTTTCCCTTTCCCTTCTCTCTCCTCTACTCCCTTCATTTTTTTTTCCTTTTCATAAACTCTGCTTAAATTGTAAAGTAATGGACATTGATGGGGAAAAAAACTCTCAAACAAAATATAAGCAGACAAGATGAAAAATGAAATACTTTTTCACTCACATCTCTCCAGCCTGACCAGCTACCCAGAGGTAAAGCTACCATTTAAGTATAAAATCTTCCTGAATGTCCCTGCAAATCCCAGCACCCACACCTGGTTGTACATATTTGAAGACTTTTAAGTGAAGACCCCACAGCCAGTGCATCCTGCTGTCCCCACACTATCTCCCCACAACAGGGCAGATGCCCATCTGATCACTTAGTAACTGCTTAGTAGTCCAGTACTGGTTGTAACCTAATTAATTTCATCAATCCTTAAATTGGCAATGAGAAATGTTTTCTAGTTTGGGACTATCCTGCGATGCACAGGCTGATACTTTCTGCACTGTGGTTGAGAGAACATCCCCTTAAGCTATTCACCTAGGATGAAATTGCTGGGTCAGAGGGATACACATTTTCGTTTTAAATAGCTATTGCCAAATTGCCCTGCAAAGGGGTTACACCACTTACAGCCCCATTAACACTGTAGGAACAGCCCATTTTCTCAAAACCTCACTATCTCTGTGTTCCAGCAAAATTCCAAATGTTTGTCAATAACCAATGGCAAGTCATTATGGCTTTCATTTGCATTTTATGAAAGAGCATTTCCCCCACATGTTTATGAATTTTTTCCCTTTCTTTTTTTTTTTTGTCTGGAAACTATCCAATCTTAACCACTGTCTGTTTCTCTTGGTGTTCTCATAGTTTTGAAAAAACTGCCTTAGAAAAACTATCATTAGCCTTTGTCAGACGTCACAAATACATGACCTTTTATGTGTTTTTTAAACACATAAAAGATTGCAGTAGTTATGGAGCCAAATTGACCTGCTGTACAGAGCAAGGTTCGGGATGGTTCTGGGCAAATGGGTCAAGGAAAGGAGTCTTGGAGCCCTCGGTGGCTTTTCACGCTTATTAGTAGAGGTGGCCAGGCACATGGCAGGCATGGGTGCTGGTGGTCCGGGAGGCTGGCAGGCCTCCCAGCCCCCAATGCATCTCACCCTTTCAGCTGCTTTCTACTGCTGCTGCTCGTCTGTTGGTCCTGGCGTCCTCATAACGCCGCCCATTTATGCCCGTGTGCTCACTTGCGCATGCCCACCTAGGAATGCTCACAGCACTGCAGGTGTCCATCATCACAGTGGTGGGAGGGTGGAAAGACCTGATTGTTCTCTGACCCTACACCTGCCTTTTTGTGGGTGCATGTAGATACGCCCTGCCAATGTCAAATCTTGAAACCTTGGCCCCTCTGTTTGAGTACTTTCCCACACTGGTTTTATCCATGTAAACCTCTGCTCTTTCAAACATTTATTTTGGTGTAGGAGGTGAGGAAGGAATTCAGTTCAAGGAGGTTCTACCCACTAAGTAGTTTTGCAAATCAGCCTATTAGTTCTTGTGACTTGTGGCTTTGTGCTTACTTGGAAAGAAAAGTATACAGGCTGGCTTTCTGTAGGATCCAGGCAGGAACCTACTTCTTTGCCTTTTCTTCTTAGAGCAAAGACTCTGATTTTCCAACTGACAGGGAGAATTTGACTTTACTCTCTGAAGGAAGTGTCAAAGAGGGAATGAAAGAAGGGGATCCAGGAAAATGAAGGTTTTCTCATGAGGAGAGAAAAACAAGTTTAAAGTGAGATTAATCGGGCCTCCCTGGTGGCGCAGTGGGTTAAGCAGCACACTATGAAGCAAACCACAGCCACTGCAGCACGAGTTCAATCCCTGCTGCCAGCCGGGGTTGGGACCTACATGGTGTGGCAGACCAGGGGACCCACATGGTGTGGCAGACCTCTCCTGCCTTGCCCACTGCTCTCCTCAGCAGTGTGTTTCAGTCGGTCTGCCTGTTCTGCTCCCCACTCTGTCTCTGGTGGATCCTTTCACCTCTAGCGATTCTGGCCTGTACCCCAGCTCTTGTATGCATAAATAAATAAAAAATCTTAAAAAAAAGTGAGATTAATCACTTGTGCATATATAGCCCAGAGCTAATAGGATCCACTTCTACATTTACAGTGTGAAGAAGGAAGGTAGAGAACTAGCGGATAAAAACCAAAAACAATGGAAGAGATGAATCTGTTGACATTTTGCTCATCTAGAAGGAAAGGAGGAACACACAACTTGTTTGTTACTCTCATTTTAGTGATATTTCTGCAGTGAACTTTTTCTTGGTATAAGAGTTATAATTTCTATGAGGTCGAGAGTGTTTATTCACTGTCACTAGATGTTTAGCATCGTTGCAAGTTTCTAAATGTGTGGGGTATTTTTACTTTATTTTTTATAATATTTATTTATGTGTACAAGAGCTGGGGTACAGTAGGCCAGAGTCCAGGGAGGTGTGAGGATACACCTCACACAGAGTGGAGAGCAGAACAAGCAGATTGACTGAAACACACTGCTGAGGGGAGCAGCGGGCGAGGCAGGAGAGGTCTGCTGCACCATGTGGGTCCCCTCCGAGGCTGGCAGCACAGTCACTCGTGCTGAGTGACTATGATTTGCTTCATAGTGCGTTGCTTAACCCACTGAGCCACCAGGGAGGCCCTATTTTTCCTTTAAAGACCAAGTAAATTAATTGCACAATCAGTAACATTAGAGGTTTCTATTTCTTGGCATGAGGACATGACACGCACACTGGCAAAGACCCACCTGACTTTGATTTGCAACATAAAATAATCCTGTAGATCAAATTCCAGGTAATTGAGTTGAAAGGTACTGAAGAACTCTGCCCCCTTCCCCTCCAAGTGTCTACCCAAGGTAAATTGTGTAATTTGTATAATAATTATATGCTGATTGATGAAGATTTGATTTCATCATTAAGGGCTAAGGTGTACTGCCATACCTATTAATTCCAATTACCATTCATGACTTATATATACTTGTGAGGAGCTCAACAAATATAGGTGTGTGTGCATGGGAGTGTTCAGATTTAGCCCCTATGAGGCTACAAGTCCATCCTACAGAGGAGGAAAGAAGGTGCCAGTTGACTGAACCTACAGTGAGATCATACATTCAGGGAGTGTAGATTGAGGTAAATGAAAGGTTATTAGGTTTTTCTGCCCTCCCACCATTAGTGTCAATGACAGACACCTGCGGTCCTGCATGCATGCCTGATGGTGGGCACGTCAAGTAAGGTGTGGACATGCGTAAGTGGGTGCACCTGCGCAAAGAGACTGGGTAGATAAGGTTAGCCTCACAGAGACACCATGAGGAGGAGCCTAAGTGAGGCAGTGGAGTATGGTAAATAACATCATGAGAACAGCAAAGACAAGAAGAAGACTGCTTGAATCAGTGATGAACCTTCCCGGTCTGGGATGGTTGCAGGACAAGTGGTCACAAAATAAAAAGTAGGCAGAAGTTCTCTTTATTGGTTCTTTCAATATTCTCATTCTTATTGTCTTAAATGTCAGTGTTCTGGTCCAGTGCAAGGGTCAAATCCAGTTTAAAGTGGATATGACAAGCCTGCCGCATGATGTCACTGGAGTTAGCTAATACTAATTTGGCATAGTGCTTACTGTGTACCAGGTGTTGAGCTTAGTACTGTGAATATAGTAACTCATTTGATCTCTACAAGTGCCTGGTGGGGTGATAATAATCATTATTACCATTTTATGGCTATAAAGCCAAGGCTTCGTAGGTTAAGTAGGCTGCCCAAGGTTATGACAGATTGTAGGAGCAGGATGGCACAGGGCAGGTTCTCTGTGATTCAGGCATATGTATAAAGGAGGAGTCCTGGAGCCTTGGTGGATTTTCAGGTTTTTATTAATCTTTCTGTATCAGAGGTGACCAGGTTCATGGCAGGTGGGAGGACTGGTGGGGGGGGGGTGCAGAAGGTTGGCAGGCCTCCTGGCCCCTGGTGAATCTTCACTCTCTGGGCTGCTGCTACTGCTTTCTTCTGCTGCTGCTTCTGCCCCTACTTTTACTGCTGGCATCCCCGTAATGCTGCCCTTATATGCTCAGTGTCTCAGCCCAGGTGCACCCACTTGTGCATGCCTACACCCCACTCCAGGTGCCCACCATCAGGCTTGCGTGCAAGACCGCAGGTGTCTATCATTAATGCTAATAGTGGGAGGGCCAAAAAACCTGATAACTTTCATTTACCCTCCACAAGTGATTCCCAGTATAGCTGGGATTCAAACCTGGGCAGTTTGGCTTCTGAGTCCATGCTCTTGATGATGGGATTGCATTTTATCTTAACCCTAAAGTCAACCCTTGAACTGAAAAATCAACTCTAGATACAAGAGACACTACTGGGTTAAGGATCCCACTGTAGGATAACTGTGACCGGCAGCCCCTGTCTCCAAGCAGTAGCAGGTGATGAGGCTAGATCCAGGGCTCAACATCAAAGCTTGGGGAGCCCCACCCAGAGTCAGAGATGTGCTAGAGCAGCCTCCTGCTGGTGCAGGGCACAATATGCAGGTGCTAAACATTTAAGAAGGTTGTGTCCGGTGTCACACTGTTGCTGGACTGAAACCGGCCATGATGGGAGTGTCTGCACCATGGAAACTGGCAAACATGACCCAGTAGAGCCCAAATCCCAAGACAGTGGCCCTGTTGGAGGAGCCTAGTATTGACTGGGAGAGTCTGGTATGGGCCCACAGGATGCTTTCCCACGGCCTGGCTGGGCTGGCCTGGATGAGCTGTTTTCATCCATGAAATGGTTTTGCTGTTGATAACTGTGAAGATTTTCTTTGAAGGCCTGGAAAGGCACTCAGTGTGGTGTGGCAGCCCAGACCTTCAGAGGACTCAGCATCCTCTTACTGCCACCCCAGACCCTCTCCACCAATGACCCCTGTGGTCACTACTCTGATTATCTATCATCCACTTATCCATCCATCCAATTAATGTCTGTGTATGTCCATATTTATTATTGAAGCAACATTGCACTAGAACATTACAGAAGCCACAGGTGGGCATTGCTGAGGATAACCATGTGCCTATACTACATTAAGTTCAGCATGGAATGTTCAATTTGTCCCATCCCCACATGCTTGCCCCCTTGTTCCTCAGTCACCTAACCCTCCCCCGCTTCCCATCTTAGGGTACAGAGCTGATTGAGGCAGACATTGACCCCATTGCAAGAGAGTTCCTGTGAGCTTAAACTCTAGTGCCTCCACCATAGTTGACTTGATAACTCACTTCTTATTTGTCCGCCTTTGTTCACTGGCTCAATTCTCTGCCTCCCAACCCCACCTGGTATTTCTGGCCTCCTAAATAGGTTGGCAGTGCAGTTCCCTTTTGAGCTGAGTGGGTGGACTTGGTGCTTGGCCTGTGAAGGCAGGGATTCCTGGCCAAATTGCTGGCTGCCTTAGGTCTTCATCTTCCCAGCTTCTTGGTGCTGCCCCTTCCTCTGCGTCTCTTCTGTATCCATGGATGTGATGCTATGGTTTCATTGGCCCTGCTGGCCCTGTCTGTTCACCCTCCCACACTCCTGGCCATGACAATGAATTGCTGGCTGCCCAGCCCCACTGCCCACAGGAGTGACCTGTCTTTCCAGGGAAGACCTTCCTGCATCTGAAAGATTTTCCCTCAGTGGAGGATATGGAGATCAGGGAACCCTCTTACATTGCTGGTGGCAATGTAAACTGGTTCAGCTGCTACAGAAAGCTGTGTGGAGGTTCCTTAGAACATGAAAAATGTATGTACCATGTGACCCAGCAATTCCATTTCTAGGATACACCCAAAGGATACACAAGCACTATTTTGAAAAAATATACACTGTACAAAAATAATATAAAATGTATATAAAATTAAAAAATAAAAAATAAATACATGGGAAAAAAGAAAGGAAATCTATACTCTTATGTTTATTGCAGCACTATTTACAGTAACCAAGATATGGATACAACATACATACCCCCAAATAGACAAATTGGTGAAAAAATTGTGGTCCACATACACAATGGCATATTACTCAGCAATAAAAAAGACAAATTCATGCTATTTGCAGCAACATAGATGGAAGGGATTATGCTAGCCAAAATTAGTCAGAAGGAAAAAGATAAACACTGGATGGTCTCACATATGTGGACTATAGAGAAACCAAACAAAAGGTCAGGGAAAAGTCAAAATTAGCAAGCTCACCATAGCACTGAGGCATACAGAAAGGGAGGGGAAGGAAAGGGGAGCGAAACGGGAGGGAAGAACATGAAGGAATATGGTGACTTTTCATGGGGGATATAGTGGGGGGAGAACTGACAACAATGTAAGGAAAAAAGAATAATAATAAAAAGATTTTCCCTCAGTGAAAGGAAAGGCACAGCTCATTTCACTGCTATACCCCAGCTGGGAGTTATTCCCCTCCTAAGCCCTGAGTAGCAAGGTCCTGCATCTCCCTCCAAGAGGATAGATACCTCCAGCTTTGCTGAAGGAATTCACAGGTAGGCTTGGGTGTGCTGGTGACAGTCAGCCCCACAGAGCCTTCCAGGGTAGGAGTCCGAGCAGGCCTAGTCACTGGTCTTCAGGCAATTAGAGAGATTTGAGCTGACAGGTTTGATGGTGATCATTTATCCTCTGAATTGTTCTACTTGGACTCAAGCTTGCCTTTGGCTTCTGGAAGAGCTCAGAGCTAACATAACTTTTCCATTTTCCAAAAGAGCAAAGAGAGGATGTGTGTGGAATCCTGACCCCAGAGCCAGTGGGGAAGGCCCAGTAGGGGCCTGGCTCTTCCCAGGTTGCCATCACGCTGCCTGGTCTGTCCTGCCTAGTTGCCCCTGTTTCCCAGGAGCCTGACATCTCATATATAGTGGGTGTTTTGAAGGCCTTCACCTGCTTCCTGGCTGTGGTACAAAGCTGTGGCAGAAACAATATGATCAGTCCACGGGATTTGAAAGCAAGTTATTCAAGAACACAGTGTGACAAAGGGCTAAGGGCTGTCAAGAGGGTAAACTGAGGGGTAGCCTCTGGGCATCAGAGCTCAGTTTATAGTCACCATGTGAACTGAGTTCACAGCTGGGAGTGGGGGTGCTTCATGCGTGCCTAGTAACTGTGCTGGCGAAGGACAGAGGTAATACCTGCAGGTGGGCACCAAGGAGTTAGGGAGAGACTCATCATTTGCTTTTGTCTATGGACAGGTGGGTGTGTATGGAGCTGGTCAGGGCTTGCCAGCCAGTCAGCCAGGTGACTTGGGTCAGCAAAGATACTTAGCAAATGTGCGAAGGAGGGAGATGTCTCTACAAGGGACCATGGTTACCTGTCTCCCCTTCATTCCCCTTTTTTGGGAATTCCCCTTTATGTCTACTTTTATGCTAGAAATCAACAGGATGACTGAAATGGTAACATTCCAGGCTGCAGTGTAGGGGGCAGGGGTGGGAGGTGGGCCAGAGAAGGTGGGGGCAGACACCCCCACAAAGCCTTTTGGCTCCTATCCTATATCTCCCAGTGCAAGCAACCAGCCAGTGGCCTCAGATGTGGGCTGGACCTTAATTCTGTTGAATCAACCGTGACTAAAAGAAACACTAGTCTTGATTTATGTGACTCATTAGGCAAGACCTTTGGGTAAGTTTTGGTTCTCAGGTCAAGTCTGTGAGCTGAGCACATGTTCAGGGCACAGCTTGAGAGGTGACCTGGGCCCCCTCAGTGTATGTCATCTGGGCTACATATTGGAAAATGTGGGCTCTGCTTTATCACTTTATCTCCATTGATTCCATCCAGACTGACATCTCTTATTACCTTTGGGCCTCCGAATAGTTTCAGTGAACTTTTGTGAAGCAGTGGGTAAAGTTGTGTCCAGGAGAAGTTGAAGTCTCAGGCCTTTCCTAACAGAAATGCAGGCAGAGCTACTGCCTGGCTCTCTGGCATCCAATCCAGAAGGAACCATATTATTTTGCGCTTCCCAATCATGAGGTCTTTTATCACATTTATAAATGTCCCCAGAGGCTATTACTCAAAAGGGCTCAGCCAATAAATAGGAGAACTAATAATTATCTTGTTGCAGATGGTTGCCTTGTGTAACTGCTGGGAGGGGTCAAAAGTGTCCGATTTGCTCAACGTTCTCCCCAACATTTTGACACCTGTGATTACGGAATTGGGTTGCAGGTAGAGGTCAGGAAGTGGGGGTGATCTCTTCCATTTGGGGACTGCTTCCTGATATTTGGTGTTGGGTATGAGTGCATTTGACGGGTTGGGGTAGTACCAGAAATCCTGGTAGTTCACCTGGGATCCTTCTTTGGGGGCGTCTTTCCTGGCACTGATGCTGGTCTTTGGTCCAGAGCTTAGAGTCAGCCGAGTCCCAGGAGCTACTTTGAGGACTAACCAGACTTCATCCTAGTGGTTCTGCTTCTCTTCCACATGGGCTCTTGGCCCCTTCTTCCTTTCTTGGGCAGATGAAGAAAATGGTTCTCTGGATATGGGGAAGTTTCCCTGTTGAACGGGACAGGGACAGATTGCCTGGCCAGGCTGGGAAGAAGCATCTGAGAACTGGACAGGATTTAAGGGACACTAGGAAGTTTACCGTAACTACTTCCATTTATCCAGAATTCCACAAATAAAACTTTATTTCCATTCTGTTGAGCTGCTATGGGAAACTATGCTAGTTTGAGCAGCAGATTGTGCCTGATTTCCATCCCTTTAGCTTCTCTCAATGTCGTTCACACAGAATTATATGGCAGTAACCTCATGGAAGTGACTCCTTTCACCTGTCTGAATTTTTTGGGGGGGTGGGTGTCACTGAGCTTGGTGTCTCAAGTCTTTCACTTTCAGAGTGGCCACCTGAGTGTCCAGTCCCCTTTTCTCACTGTTTGTCCCCCCAAAGGAGGAAAGTGCTCCCCAGCACTTACTACCTGACTTCACACTCCCCGTAGTTTCTTGTCCCCCACATTTTCCTTCCAGAGAACTGTGGGTGTTCAAGGGGAGCCAGCAAGAGGAGAAGAGTTGATCAAGGAAAGGAGGCAAGAGCATGCAAGCCATCGTGAGAGGCGGGGAGTGGGTAGCCTATGGAATGGGTACATTGTAGGGGTGTCAGGGTGCTGGGACCAGGGGAAGGAGCAAATGCTGGTGTTGACTCCCTGGGGGAAATGCCAGCTCTCCCCAGTGAGGTGGGTCTGGATGAGGCCTTCCTCTGTCCCTCCTCACTTATGCTGCCCAAGGCCTGAAATATGTCTGGACTTCATTTTATGAAACCAGAGCATTTATTATTAATGTGTTGGTGTTTTCAGAGTTCTCTACTGTCTAGCTCTGCAAGCTCCCACACTGATCTTAGTTGCTGGCACTAGAAATTCCACATTATCTTTGTCCTTACACCGCAGGCAGGCTGCTGATCTGAACCTTGGGCTCCTAGTGCATGCTGAGTCTTTAGGTTGCACGCACTCTGCAACCCTGAGAATTGCCTGTGGCGTCTTTGGACTTTGCTCTTAAATAAACAGACAAGGGCTGATGGGATCCTGTCATCCCAGGCTCTGAGGACTGGCCTGGGAGGCATCACTGGAGCCACGCAAGCAGCCCTGGATGCTTGGCTGATGATGAAACCTCTTGAAATCAGGCCAGCCTCTCTCAGCCTCGGTTTCCTGCCCATGGAATAAGCATGCCAGTGTTTTCCACCTAATTCTGCAAAATATAAGTGTTGAGAACATATTGGGGGGTAGGGGGAAGAAATATGATTGGAAATATATATTATGAATCATTAAAACGACAAGCTGTGCTTGTCCACAGCATGCATCATTTTGATGATGTCGAATGTTGCTATAAAACTTGTCCCAGAAATACATGTTGGATACCATGTTGATTGCATTTAGGGGATAGAAAACACACCCACGTGCAAGAAACCTTTGATCTGCTAGGAGCGTTTTCATGGCTGTGAGCTGTGAGAATGTTCTGGCCTAATACTCTGGCCCCACTGAGAATTAGATGCATGACCTCCTTTGCACACACGATCTGGGGTACAGGCCAGAGGCGCGGTGCGGGGCTGGGGTGAGAGGATTCACTGGAAAAAGAGTGGGGAGCAGAACAGGCAGATCGACTGAAATCCACTGCTGAGGGGAGCAGCGGGAGAGACAAGAGAGGTCTGCTGCGCCATGTGGGTTGCCTCCTACGGAAGCCCCCACGGTGCAGGTGCTCAACCCCTTGAGCCACAAGGGACGCCCCAAGGAATATACATTCTAAGCTCTTCTTGAAGGGCCCCTTCTGTGATGTTGAATATCCTCAGACTTCTATTCCCTGAGGCACTGCTGGGCAGAGGTTGGGGAACACTTCAACCTGTTTCTTTATAGTCAGGCATTAAATACTCAAAGATATTGACTGCCTTTGTTCCTTGGGGGGCTGCAAAAGATGCACTAAAAAGGCTCAGCCGCTACTATTTAAGTGAAATCTTTTCCTGGAAAGTGTAGCCTAGAGGGTCCGAGGTATTATGTTCGTGTTTATGTTTGGCCATCGTTCACCAAAAATGAAGGTTAATCCAGTTCCCTCTTCCTGCCCGTGTGTCAGTTGGCAAATGACAGGAACAACATTTGCTTCTAATCACCCATCCATCTTAATAATGCCGAACAGATACAGCGTAGAAACTGTTGCTCAACAAGCCGCTTATCACAACGTGGGAATCTCTGCCAATTTGAAAGAGGACCCGGAATCCGGGAGAGTTTCATTTTTGTGCGTTTGATCATGATCTTCTTAGAAGATCCTCATTAGGACCATTTGTTGACAACATTAAGAATTAACAAATTATGTTGTTAAAGCATAACAAAAGCTTAATGATTTCATTAGAGGACTATAAAGTCTGTTACTTAAGAGGGAGACATGCTGGTGTTTGAAAGCAGGAAATATTTACTATGGGCCTTTTCTGGGTCGGCCTCACTGCCAGAACCGAGGGGAAGAGAAGCTTTTGTGAGCTAAAGAATTAAAAAACAGTAGTACATAGTAGAAGTCTCTCTGTATGTTTGCCTAAAGCAAATTCCTTCTTTCCAGAGACAGTTGTCAATCATGTACTTTATGTGCTGAGTTGACATTTTTTTAAAACTGAAAATGAAAAGCCAATTGTTGGATGAAGTCTGAATTTCTTTCCATGGTGGGCAAGAGGCTGCTTTATGGTTGTTTTGGGCCTAGTTTAGGACAGTAGGAAAGGTCTAGTTGGGGAGGACCCACCTGTCTGAGTGTTTCTGGGGAGCGGGGCTGCTTCTGGGGCCCAGTTCCTCAGACTATGGCCCCTGCTTTGTAGCACAGAGTCCTGCTGGCCTCTGTATCTACATGACTGTGTAGTGGTGGTGCCAGGGATGTGAATTTGTGGCACCAAGAAAGTGTTGTCAAATTCCACCATGGTGACGAGAAAGACCATCACTCTGAAGCTAAGGACTGACTTGAAGACACTCCCCCAGCCCTGTCTCCCAGGAAAGAGATAGAGAGACAATTATGGAGGGTGAGTGGGAGGGGTACTTTTTTATAATATGCTTATGTATTTTTATTTTCTCAAATTTTATTAAGTTGCTCTTATTTACACAGCTATATAATTTTGGGGTGTGTGTATAGCCTCACCCCTCCCTAGGTACACATGCTTACTCACCCTCTCCCCAAACCCCTAGCCCTAGCTCTTCCTATCCCTCGCCCCCTTCCCATCCTGTCCCTTGGGCAGCCAGTATATTTTCCACAGAGTCTATGAATTTTTACCAGTTTTTAAAAACATATTTATACTCTACATATAAATAAATTACCACATATATTACTCTTTGATAACTGACTTACTTTCTCACTCAGTGTCATGACCTTAAGATCCATCCACTTGCCCCAAAGGATACTCTTTCGTCTTCTTAATAGCTGAGTAGGATTCCGCAGAGATTCTGCTCCATAATCTTTCTCCATGACCTGTTGATGGGCATTCACGTTGGTCCTATGACCGGCCTGTTGTGAATAAGGCTGCTGTGCATTCAAGGAACCTTACATCTTAATCATGAAAAAAAATCACCCGTTTGGAAAATCTGCCTGTTGTTTAAAAAAAAAAAGTGAGTTGAGAATTATCTGAGCAGTTCTCCTAGGTAAGGCCAGAGTCCGTTCTGATCTGAGTTGTCTACATGACTGTGTAGTGGTGGTGAGAATTCTGAATGGGGGTTGGAGTCTGCTACTGAGTTGCCATGGGATCCCCTTTAACCACTGTGGGGGTCCTGCTTTCTCCTCTGTAAAGTGAGGGTTTATCCAAGAGCACCAGTGAATTTTACTTTGTGTTTTGTGTGTGAACACAGCTTCCCTGAGGCTGAAAATCATGAGGTTTATGCAGTTGTGCTCTGGTGCAGTCAGAGGGACCTGGCCATTCTCCTTGGGGATGCTTAGGCCCTACTGGGGTGCTAGAGAGACCACCTTTATCTGCTGGGGTGAGACTGTCTGATTTTTCATCCTCTAGCCTCCTTGCCTCCTTTCTATGTGGAATCATGAATCTCACTCAGCTTTCCAGGAAATTTTAGTTGGGTTGCCTTTATCCATATGCTCTGGGACTAGGATTGGGCCCTCTCATGTGGGTTGAAGTAATTCACTGCCCTGGCTCACCACGGGGGCAGAGCCAGTGGCTGGGCATATCCCCCAGCCCCAGGCTTCTGGCATCTGTGAGAATGCTCCTCTCCAGTAGAAAGAAGGTTTTATACTGTGGGGAGAGGTGGAATGAGTGTGGGGAGCTTGTAGATTTTTCTGCTCTTATTTCTCCTTTGTCCACAGAGGTCTGGAGGGTTCTTCCAGGAGGGACCGCAAAGAGCAGACTAAAGGATCAGTTCAGGAAAGGGGGGTGTCTTTAAAAACAGACTCATGGAGCCCTTAGCCAGCATTCCTGTGTCCAGGCAGGCCTGACAGGTATCAAAGGGCTTTTCCCAAACCAAACAGAGTCCCTTCCTACCCCCAGTCCTGAGACCCACTCAGAGGCCCAGTGTCAGTTTGCTCAGGTAGGGCCAAGGCCTCTGGCCTGGAAGGGGTTGGGGGAAGGACTGCTAGCTTGGGAGGGGATGGGCCCTGTGACAGGGAGAGGAGGGCTGGTGAGTGAGATGGGCTGTGGGGCTAGCTGGATAGGGGAAGGCTGTGGGAAGGGAAAGCGTGAGGAGGGAGGGCGGCAGGGAGTTCAGACCTTGTCCTTGACCAAGCAGACCAGAGATGCCCAGAGTCTGAGTTAGCTGCTGGTTGCAGGAGGAATCCACAGGCCTGGGCCAGGCCAGAAGCCACAGTCTTGGCAGGGTCAGGGTCACAGTGCCTAGGCTATGGCAGGAGATATCTGGGTATTGTGAACTGAGGTGCAAGTTCCCTCAGGCTGCACTCTGTAGTACCCGGATCTGTGGTGCCTCCCACACCCAGTTCCTCTGCACACTTTTCTTTTAGTGAGCTGGTGCAGCCCCCTTCCTGCAGGCCTCCTCTGGTCAGCCTAGGAGGGACAGCCCAAAACTCCTGGGGCTGAGGGTCATGAAGGGGAGGCCTGATGGTGACAGAGCCCCGGGATCCTCCACCGCACCCTCTGCCACCCCCACCTGGGAGTAGAACTGGTCATGGATTCTTGAACAGGGGCAAAGTTCAAGCACCACTGACCCTTCCCTAGAGAAACTCACTGCCCCTAGGGAGACATGGCAGGGGGTCAGAAGCCAGGAAGGGGATCCCATCAAGAAAGACTGGGGTGGAGACTAACTCTGCTTTTAAAACATCACCCTTCCCCTTTCCTCTTAAGGATGCTGTTTCTGTATTCTTCACATGAATCAATCAGCAGAGCTATAACATCCCTCTCTGCAGAACTGTGATGTTTATCCAAGTAGAAATGAAAAGAGTGTTACAAAACCAATTTAAAAGTAGGCACACCTCCCTGCTGGAGGGAAGGCTCACAGCAGGAGAGAAACTGGCTGCAGGAATCAGGTGCACTGGAAGCTGCTTAACTTCCCTTCATCCTACTGTACATTTTGGGGAGAAAAGGAAAGAACTCCTACAGGTGGAGTTTCACCCCCGTGACCATGACCACCTCCCCTGCCAGCCCCCCTGCCCCCGCATTTGTTTCAGTTTTATTTTCAGGTCTAATTTTTGGTCTTGTGGCTACAGATCTCCCATCCAATGACCACCTTTTATCATAAGTCAACCCTGTTGATCATTCTTTGTGACCACCAAGCAGATAGAACCACAATCAGTTAGAATTTGTTGTCTAGACATAGCCTTTCCCCTAGCAGCTTGAAAGACTTGCCTGCGTCTTTCCCCACCTGGTAGTGTGTAGATGGCAAAACATGCTCCTGACTGGGATGAGATGAAATGAGCCCAGCAAAGCAGTGACAGCGATGGGACCTAACTCCAGAGACTCTGAATTTTTCATTGTTGTGACTGTATATTGTTCTGGCTGCTGCCTTGGAGTTTACTGAAACCTAAGTGCTTACCCGGTTTGCTGGTACTTCCTCTGATCAAAGCCTTCCATTAACGTGGGGCATTGTCTCCATACATCCGAGGTGGCCTTTCATCTTCAGATCACAACTGAAAGACCACTGGCAGCCCCACCTCTCCACAATATCCTCACACAAAGGGGGAGAGTAGAAAGAAATACAAGGATTAGGTCACACCCAAAGCAACTCCCACATGCCCCTGAAGGATGTATTAAGGCAGTCTTGTGCCAGGGTTGTGTCCAGCATTTTTTCTCCAATTTACTTGAAAATGTCTACTGGAGTGGAAGCTTGCTCATAACTCATTCTGTCTGCTAAGGGATTCTTGGGGGAGAGGGACACACCCCTAATCATTTGTCCATAGTAACAAGTGGGTGAACTCTTAATAGAGGTCTTGGCTTGAAGGTTAAGCAATCTTTTTTTTTTTTGAACAAGGGTGTAGGCTAGAGATGTATGTGGGGTGTGTGTGTGTGTGAGAGAGCAGATTCACTGGAGTGGGGAACAGAACAGGCAGATTTACTGAAATCCACTGCTGAGGGGAACAGCAGGCAAGACAGGAGAGGTCTGCTGTGCCATGTGGGTCAGCCCCAAGGCCAGGATAGAAGTCAGAACAGAGGTGACAGAGCTGAGACTTAACCCCTCCTCCCACCACCAGGGAGGCTCCAGTTTAAGCAATCTTATTGATTCTTATCCTGGAGTTTGGGGCAGCAATTTGTCAAATAAGGAAACCTACAGCTCTACCTTTATTGAGTGATTTGGGAAAATATTTATACCCCCATGGGAAGTTTCTTGGTACTCAAACCTGAACCCAGTTTGTGAGAACTAAAAACTCCCCATCTCCCACCCATCATCAGCACAAAGCACTAAAATCAGTTGTGAGTTTTATTAAAAAATAAGCACTATGCCTGGGTTCCATAAAATTTATACATGAATATGTACACAGACACAAATAAAATAATATTAAAAATAAAAATCACGCTGGCTCTCACGTGGCAGTGGTCCTGACACCCCATACCCATGTTAACTTCCTTGAAAGAGACTGCTTGGTCGAGGAGACCGCAGTTGAGGTCACCCAACCACGCGTAAAGCTGTAGCCCGCTCGTTGCCTGCAACATTTTCAATTCAGGTTTCAAAAATATATAAATAATTTACTTACAAAACCAACCCAACAGTATTTTTTTTTTTTTTATCTTTTGGCACAGTGAAGCATTGGTCAATAGCAGAGAAAGGACTGCAACTTCTCTGACATCTCTCACACTCAGTCATACCTGCAAATGCCACATACGTACACACAGCGGGGCCGCAAGACCCCAGACAGTAGTCATATCACTTATCAGATGGAATGGTTCCCTGATGCGCTTTTTTAGGGGGGACAAATCAATGGAAGGTGCGACAAAAATGGTAGGAAGGAGGGGGAGAGGGGCCGTAGAAGAAAGAGTCTTTGGGAGGGAGGAGCAGGCTTAGGCATGAAACAAAAAACGGTAATGAAAATTTGCTTTGGTCCTTCTGCAAAGGTACAAGACAAAAGGGGAGAAGTGGGACTAAGCTTAGACACGTCTTTCAAAAATGTTTGCGCTGTAAGGCACGTTTGGTGGGGATTTTTCTTTCCAGGTCTCTGGTCCCGGGATAGAAAGTGCAAAGCCTTCGGCCTGCGCCCCGCCTCCCCCTGCGCCCTCCCGCGCTCAGGCCAGCAGCGTCTCCACCGGGTGCAGCAGGTGCGGGCCGGAGCCGCGGGCCGGGGCGGCGTGCGGGACGCCCGGCAGCCGCAGGGGGCAGTACAGGTGCGCGCCGCCGCCGTCCGCCGGGGCCCGGAACGCCTTGAGCGGGGCGGCGGCCGCGAGGGGCGCGAGCAGGAGGGGCGGCGCGGGCGGCGGCGCGGGCTCGCCGGGGCTGTAGGCGCACAGCGGCAGCAGAGCCCCGCCGGGCGCGCCCGGGAGGAGCGCGGGGTACAGCGGCGGGGCGCCCCAAGGCAGCCTCGCACCCGGGGGCGCGTCCCCGTCGCGGCGGCGACGGAAGGGCTTGCTGAGGATGCTGTCGATGGCGAAGGAGCTGGAGAACTTGCCCGCCGGACTGGCGCTGCTCTCCGGCCGAGCGGGCGAGCGCGCACGGGGCGAGGCCGGGCCGGCAGCGGGCGCGGGCGGCGGGGGCGCGGCGGCGGCGGCCCGGGAGGCGGCGTCGTCGGGGGACAGCCCCGCGCCGGGGGTGGCCGCGCGGTGGCTGAGGCGCTTGCGGCGGCGGCGGAAGACCCCGTCGGCGAAGGTGTACTCGCTGTTGGGGTTGAGCATCCAGTAGTTGTCCTTGCCCCAGGGCCGCGAGGGGTCGCGCAGCACCTTGACGAAGCAGTCGTTGAGCGAGAGGTTGTGGCGCACGGAGTTGCGCCAGCCGGTGTAGCTGCCTCGGAAGAAGGGGAACTTGCCCATGAGGTACTCGTTGATCTCGGCCAGCGTCAGGCGCCCGCCGGCCGAGTCCCGGATGGCCATGGCGATGAGCGCGATGTACGAGTACGGGGGCTTGGGCCGCCGCGTGTACGGCTTGCTGCGCGCGCCCTCGCCGCCCCCCGCGCCCCCCGCGCCGGGCCCCGGCGCGCCGGCCTCGGCACCCGCGAGCGCCGCAGCCGCCGCCGCCGCCCGGCCCTCCTCCTGGGCGCCCGGCCCGCCGCCTGCGCCCCGCGCGCAGCCGCCGTCGGCCGGCTCCCCGGCGCCAACGCCAGCCGCCGGGCTGTTGGCCGCGCAGTCCCCGTCCGAGCCCAGCGAGTCGTCGCCGGCGGCTGACAGCGGAGACGGCGCGTCACCGCCTGGGCCCTCCGGGTCGCTGGCAGGCTGCTCCCCGTGGGCCGCGCGGGGGCCCAAGACCTCCAGCTTCATGCCCGCGCACCCCGGCTCTGCCCGCCGCCGTACCCTTCTCCTCCGCGCTGACCCGGGAAGCCGGGGGTGACGGTCGCGGGGCCCGGGCTCCGCGCCTTTCTCTCCGGGGAGCTTTGTCTGCTGGCGAGGAACAGTCACTTGGCCGTAGGAGCGGCGTCTTCCGCTGGGATTTCTCTTCGGAGGGGTTTTGCTTATTGGGTGAACTAAGAGGGGCGGAGAGGGAGGAGCGGGGTGGGTGCTGCCTTCAGTTCCAGGATTGCAGACTTCGAGGCGAACGCGTGCGGGGGTGCCGGGCCACTTTCTGGTGCCCAGGCGCGCAGGGCGTGCGGGTTCCTGCTGGAGGGGAGAAGCGTGCGCATCTGCTGTTCGTTCCCGGGATCAGGAGGCAGTTCTCCGGGGTCCGCCGGGGCCCGAGATGTAGCAGCAGGTGTGTAGGGCGCCCCAGGGGGAGGTCCGGTGCCGTCAGCCTCGAGCGCCCGCGCAGCCGAGTCCCCTACGCTGTGGCGCTCGCAACCGCCTCTCCGTCCCCGGCCTCCGGAGCAGCATCTCCGCGCTGGTCCGCCGCGGCTGAGTCTCGCCTCCACCTTCGGCCCGGCCCAATATAACCCTGCGGCGGCTCCACGGGGCGGAGCCTGCGCCGACGGGGCGGAGGAGTGGAGGAACGAGGTGGCCTAGGTGGCCGCGGCTTCCCGGCCCGCGCACCAGGCCGAGGCCAAGCGGCGGCGAGGCCGCTGAGTAGCTGCGCGCAGGTTGTTTGTTTTGGGTCCGCTGGCCCCGCCCTCCCCCGCCGGCCTATGGGGAGCGCGCGCGCGGCTGGGTGTGCGCGTGTCTGCGAGTGTGCGGGTGTGCCCGCCGTGCCCTCCCGCTCTCGTGCTCAGGTGTGAGTGCCGTGCTCCCGCGGCCCGGGTCGGGGGTGGGGGTGGGGGTTCCGGCTTCCCGAGCTGAAGAGGGCGATCTGGGCGAGCGGGCGAGGTGAGGTGGGGACTACCTGCGGGGACACCTGAGGTGCTGGGCGCCGGGCAGCAGGGAGTTGGCGCAGGCCCGGACCTTCCTGACTTGTAGGTTTGCGTCTCTACCGGTGGAGACTGCGCTTCAAAAAGTAACCCCTCTCATCACGGAGGTGTGCAAGCACAGAGACCCTGCGGTATACTTTTTGCTGTCACCTTTTCGGGAGCCACCTGTGTGTCCCTTTCGGTGATTTTTCTCGAGAGCTACCTTTGTCCTTTTCCACTTTTGCAGTGAAGGAAATGCTGGACTTGAAATTGCAGGCGCCTTTTCCGATGACCTTGACTCCTGATCGCTCAGTGGCCTCAGACTTTCACTTTTCGTTTGGTTTGCCTGCCTTTACCTTTTCCTCTACCTGGCTGGTGGCTTTCGGGGGAAGAGAAGCAGTGTTCCCCTCCTCCTCTGGGGCAGCTGTGCCTGGCCCGGGTGCCCTGTTGGACTCCTCCAGACACCAGTGGGCCCGACCCTGCTATTGGAGTCCGAATCGTGGACAGGAACGACAAGGGAGGGCGTGTCCCCGGGGGTGGGGACCGAGAGAGAAGTCGACGAGCTTACAGCTCCTTTTCCTTGAGGACTTTTGCTGTGGTTTCATCTGCATAGGTGTGGGACACCTTTCTCTGCCCTGGGACTTTCAGGGCCGGCCGCCTACACGGTGTTAATACTCCAGGGAGGGGCGCCCTGGCCCCCAGAAGGCCGCCCTCTTAACCCTCTGCTCTTTTACACAGAGGTTTCCTCCTTTTTCCTGCCTTTGTTGCAAAGAGCGACGGAGCTGTGCCTACGTGGGAGCGCACCTTTGATGTTTATTTTATTATTTTCCACCATTTGTGTAGAAAGCATACACAATCTTCTCTTATCTTTATTCGGGCAGTTTTAAGCACAGTCCGAGTGGGGCGGGCAAATTTACAGACCCATGTAAGGTTTGTGCTTGGGGAAATGATCGTGCTTGGGGAAATGGTCACGTTTGGCGATTAGACTGGTGTTGGTTTCCTTGAAGCTGCGAGTGGGTGGGGAAAGGATTCTCTTAAGAGACTGAAGGAGATCTGCTATTCAGCTCTCTGGGAGTTCATGGTTCCTCCAGTAGAGGGGAGGGGAGGAGCGAGCGGGGTAAAGAGGCGTCTGTTTGGTGATATAAGACCTGGCAGTGAATGCTACCCCCATTTGAACTCTGGAGGTGGGCAGGACAGGAGGGGGAAGGCCACTTTTATACTTGTGATAAGCTGGGAGAGAGTTGAGGTAGAGGCCCCCCTTTGTTTACAGAGGAGTCTAAGGGAGGTGACTGTGAGACTCCAGGGCCAAGGTGTCCTGCTGTTACAGGGCAGGGAGAGGAGCACTTAGAACTTCCAAGCTTTCCTGGGACCACCCTGTTACACTGCCAGACATCCAGGTCCATTTAGGGACCATGTGGGGGAGTGTTCCCAATGTCCTGAAACTACCCCCAACTGCAGACTCCTGCCCCCAAGACAATCCCCACACCTTTGGGTTTACACAGGGTCCCCCTGCAGACCTGGCTCCTACCTGCTCATTGCCTGAGTCAGTGCTGTTCTTCATGCGGGTCCCTCCTGACCAGCCATCTCAGAGGTTGTGCCACAGGCTGGTATTAGTCTGGGAGGTTCCACTGAGCTTTGTATGACTGAGAGAGAGGAGAAAACCATCAAGCTCCACACTGAACCCTTGGCCACCCACAGGACTGTGGGGCCCTGGGGCTGCTGGTTCATCTTCTTTGTCTTGTAAAAACAGGCCCATCAGAATGGACTCCAGCTTTTCTTTTAGTCACTGCAGCTTATTTTTGGCATTCATCTTTTCTTGGGTTGAGTAAGACAGGTGTATTTCTACCCCAGGAGACTCAGTGGGACATTTGGCTTCGGGAGGTGGGTGTCAGATGGTGGGAAGTGGGAATGGGGTTGAACCCACCCCTCTGCCCTCCACCCTCATTTTTCCTTTTCTTTCATCCAGCCTCACCCCCTCAATCCCTCCCTGAAGCATGAAGCCCCCCTTCTTCCATTCCCAATCTCAGGTGGGGAAGGACATGCTAGTCATTCCTATGGGCAGGCCTTCCTCTTGCCTCCAGGTGGAGTACAGGTAGGCAGTAGCCTGCAGGTTTGAAGCCCAAAAAGGTTTGGGGAAAAGCACTGGGGTGGAGGTGGGAGGATGCTCAGCAGGAGAACCTTTTCTCTTTCCTGACTGACTGACAGCTTTGGCAGATAGGCAGTGGACTTTGGAAGTAAGGCCCCACATCAGGAGCAGATGAAAAGACCCCCAGGAACTAGAATGGAAGCCCCACTGGGGTAGGAGTTTTATCTTTTTTTCTTCTCTGCCATGCCCCCAGCTCTGGCCTGGACAATGCCTGTTTCCTTGGGCCATTCAGGGATCTATGCTGCACTTTTTTTTTTCTCCCCCCCCCCCCCCCC
>JAGFMF010011971.1:928577-947478 GCA_019455555.1 Galemys pyrenaicus | reverse complement strand
TGCTCCCTGCTCTCTGTGGTGAATCCTCTCATCCCCCCCCCACACCTCTGGCCTGTACCCCAGTGCTTGTATGCATAAATAAATAAATCTTTAAAAAAAAAAGAAATAAAACTGTTTGTTCCCTTTGTGGCTGATATTGGTGTGTTATCCTCAACTGTTCCCTTAGAGCTGGGAAATTGTTCACCTTTTGCAGAGATAAGAAGAAGCAAGAATGACCTGCACCTGTGACCACTGCGTCACCCAGGGAGGGCACAATTTCAGAGTTAATTCACTGCAAGAAGCTTCACGTGCAATCTGTTGTTAGCTCATAAGTTTCCCAGAAGTGCTTGCAGACTGCCACTCCCTAATTCTCAATCCTTCTGGGAGGGTCTACCTTGGATGGGTTAATAATAAATGCCCATAGGTGAGCCTGACCACATACCTGTAGGTATGAAAAATCTATTGACATCTTTTCCCTTTCCCTTTCCCTTTCCTTTCAGTGGAGATAAGCAGGTAAACTCCAGCAGAGGATGAGTTCTCATCTAGACTCTCCTGGCCAACCTAAAGTGATTTGAGGTCAAGGAAGAGAATTCATCTTCAGACACTGAAAGCTAATTTAATTGATGATGGAAACTGTCTGCAGATTTAAGTCTTTCTCTAACTTGGGAGTGCTTCACTGACCCAGTTCCTAAGCTCTGATGTGGGAGGGGAAGAATTTAATTCCTAAAATATCTAAGGGAACTTGGTACACTGGAAGTTGACTCCTCATGGAAGTATCTGTGACATCTCCCAGGGATTCAAACACACGTAGCTTCCTGGCACTAACTATGGAATCACCTTATCACTCTGGAAGAGGCAAGAAGGTGAATTAAAATTTCCTTCCCATGGGGACCTGGGACCGTGAAGAAGTCAACTTTTTAAGTTATTAATTACTGGAAAACTCCAGACACAGAACAGATTAATGTTGAGAGGCCCAGGGCAGAAGACATGGCTTTGAATCTATGCAGAATCTCTTTTGGTGAGCAGAGCGTGAGCTTGGAAATCAACCTGCAACAAAACTCCTCTTTAAAGATGAAGCTCAGCACCCCTCTGTATCCACCTTTTTTAGTGAAAACAGTTGGAAAGGCAAGGAGCACTTTTTCCTCCTTTAACTCACATTGCTGAATCTTTTGTAGAGGCTGAATGCTTGAGAAGAATTCCACAGAGACTGAGATTAGGTCTGGGGGTGGATAGGTAGAACTGGAGTGTATTTACACATCTACTCAGAGAGTCAGGCTTGTCTGCTTACACGGTGACACATTATTTCCAGCAGACTCCTCAGAAACCAGCCCACCTCATGGCTTCATCAAGGAGTCCCAGGGTTTGACCATGTTTAAAACCAAGAGCTGTGCTTGAAGTTTCTTTGGAGGACCAATCAGCAAGAAACTTCTTGGGCTTCCTTTACCTGGAATTTGTTGTCTGCCTAAGTCCTGGTGAGTGAGGAGTGACAGGGAGGCAGACTGAATGAGGGTGGAGAAGAAAGAAAGTAGCTAAACATGAATTGAGAGAGGAGATGACATGAAGGTATGAAAGAGATCAGGTGTGGGAAGGTAAGAGTTAGAGATCACTGAGAATCTAATTGGTTCTGGAATTCAGAAACAATTCTGCACTGTGGGTACAGCTTTATCAAAGAACTAAAGAAAGCCCCAGACAGGATTTATTGTGATGCAATGACAGCTTTCCTGATGGGATTATGGAGTCCAACCCTTTGGAGAAGGCTAGGTCTGAGGAACCCTTCTTGCCTGCTTTTCTAGTTTTAGTCCCATTTCCCTATTATCTGAAGTTCTTAACACTTTATGTTTTCAAAGTAGATCCAGATAAATTGTGCTCCCCTTGCCACGAAGGATTGGGTCCTCTCTTTGAGACTGCCACTTTCCATAATAAACAAAAAATCATACCCTCCCCTGCTATTTGTCAAGGAAGGAGACTGACTGTCTTCCCCAGAGAACTGAAGGGCTGGTCTCTACTCACAACCTTGGGGACTGCTCCATTGTCAAGTGGCCAAACTTAGTATCCTTGGAGGCACGAATATCAGGATGCACAACAAGACAGTCTTCACAGGGCTTTACCTCAATTCTTCCCTTGGGACCACTCTTGCCTTGACCAGTCTTGGGCCCCTAGGTGGAGGTGGGGTGAATCCTCCCATTGAAGAGGAGGTGTTGTCACTCTTACAGGTGCAGATTTGAGCGACGTATAACCTTGGGTTGGTACACTGCTTTCCCAGGCAATTGACTGGACTTCACTTTTTCTTTGTGTAGAAAAAGGAGTGTTGTCAGAATTTAAAAAACTAAATGACTAGGTTCTGGAACCTTATTAAATTTTCTTTATCTTTCATCCTTGGGGAGGTCATCTTGGATAGAGAGATAGTCTTCCCAGGCCAGGGGGAGCAAATTTCCTGATACTAATGAATTAAACACAGTTTCCAGGGGGAAAAGGAGTTCTGGGAACTTGATAACCTTCTGAGCCATTTAGGCTTTGTATGTGGCTAACACCTTAGCCTGTATTAAAGAAAGGAGAAATCAGAAGTCCCTTTTTCTTTTTCCAGAAAATTAAGCGCAGTTGCGATGCCCGGAGAGAATAAAACTCATCTTAGCTTATCAAATGGGAAAGGCTGTGATTGAACTGTGAAGGAAAAATCTGCCTCTGTCCATCCACCCACCCACCCACCACCATCCAGTCTGTCAATTTTTTTATGTTAAATATTTTAAAAATTGTTTTTAATTTTTGCACAGTGTATATTTCTTGTCCTGGTGAAATTCCCATCACCAATTTACCCGTGCACCATCACTATAGTCCCTTGTGCTCTTTTCTTCTCCCTCCTCCCTCCCTAGGGAATGTCTCTGATTTATAGTTGTCTGTGGATTTTTATTTTTAATTTGCTGTAATTAATTTTTTTCCTTAGTCCCTTATTTGTTTCCTCTACATTCCTCCTATAAGTGACACCACCCGGTATTGTCCCTTTTCCTTCTGGCTTATTTCGCTGAGCATAATCCCTTCTAGCTCCATCCATGTTGCTGTGAATGGCATGAGTTTATCTTTTTTGATTGCTGCATAATATTCCATTGTGTATATATACCACATCTTCTTAATCTATTTTTGGGCATTTGGGTTCTTTCTGTAGCTTGCCTATTGTGAAAAGTGCTGTAATAAACATAGGTGTGAAAGCATCCTTTTGAATTAGTGTTTTTTTTTGTCCTTTGTGTAAATTCCTAGGAGTGGGATTGCTGGATCATATGGGAGCTCCAGTTTTAGTAGAACCTCCACAACACTTTTCAAAGTGGTTAGACCAGTTTGCATTCCCCCCAGCAGTGTAGTAGAATTTCTTTTTCTCCACATCCTTGCCAACATCAGTTGTTGGTAGTTTTCTGATATGTGCCATTCTCACTGGTGTGAGGTGGTATCTCATAGTGGTTTTGATTTGCATTTCTCTGATTACAAGAGATGAGCATTTTTTCATATGCCTGTTGTCCATTTGCATTTCCTCTTTGGAGAAATGTCTTTTTAGCTTTTCTGCCCATTTTTTGACTGGATTGTTTAATTTGTTTTTGTTTAGTCTGGTCAGCTCTTTGTAGCTCTTTGTGGTCAGTCCCTTGTGAGTAGTGTGTGCAAAAACTTTCTCCCAATCTGTGGGGTATTTCTTTGTTTTGGTAAATGTGTCTTTCCGTACAAAAGCCTTTTAGTTTGATGTAGTCCCAGCTGTTTATCTTTTCCTTCACTGTCTTTGCTTTAGGTGCTAGGTCTTTAAAGATGTTACTGAGGTGTATGTCATGTAGAGTTTTACCTACTTTTTTTTCTAAATGTTTTATAGTTTCAGGTCTTATGTCTAATTCTTTAATCCATTTTGAGTTGTTTTTTTGTGCATGGTAAAAGGCAGTAGTCTAGTTTCATTCTTTTGCATGTAGCAGTCCAGTTTGCCCAGCACCGTTTATTGAGCAAAATGTCTTTGTTCCAGTCTGTCAATTTTTTTATCACTAACATTTCAGGTATATACAGAGGAGAATAGTCTAATTGAGTCTCTTATAAACATAGCTTGATCAATGTTAATCAATTTATGGCCAACTTTGCTTCATCTGTATCTCTCCCAACCCTACTTCTCCCAACCCTACTTTTTTCAAAAGTAAAAATGTAACCATAGGACCATTATTAAATTTCAAACAAAAAAACTGCCAATATTTCCATAACATTACAGAATACCCCAAATATTTACTTGGTGCTTAATTTTCCCCAGTGGTCTCATTTGTTTGATAATTTTTCTTTGAATTCACAAACCTTTCTATCCTGTTTTCAATTCAGTTTAGCTTCATTACAATTTGTTAAATAAGTCAGGTTGTTAGTCCTCTAGATTTCCTTACAATTTTTACTTTGCTGATGTCGTATTTCCTGTTGGCATATTTTCCTGCCCCCTAAATTCCCAGTAAACTGACAGTTACATAGAGAGGTTTAACTATATTCAGTTTTGATTCCTCTTCCCTCCCAAGAATACTGAAATGTTGTAGATTTCTGTTAAGAGGCATATAATGACTGAGTTACTCTTTTTGTGACTTAAGACTAGTCAGTGAATTTGAGTGGGAACCTGATTCATTTTTGTAAATTCCCATCAGTTTTTTACCTCATGGTGAAATAATGATGATTTCATAATAGTCAATGATGACTGTCATCATCAGGGACTGTAAAATGGGAATATTCTTGTCCCATCACTCCTTTTTTATTTTTACAATCTGGATCACATATAAAGAGAAACTTTTCTTTTTTGATTATCTGTTACCTGAAAATATTCTTTGTGCACAAAGGAAGGCTTGATTCTTTTTATTTTCCTGTTTGCAAATAATTTGAAATTTTTTCTGGAATCTGCAAGTGACACCTACAAATACACATACTTATATAAATATCATCGGAAATTCACCAGTGTTTGATGTGTTCCTAGTATCTAGGATATTCCTAGTCATACAGAATTCCTACTTTGACAAGATACTTTGGCATTAGGTGGTGGGCTTGGGTGCTAGATACAGTTGCCAAGGTGAGAAACTATATACCTGGAACTGATACAGTGTTGTCAGTTAATGTTATTACAATAATGATAATAAAAAGAGTCCAGACTCATTTTACATTTCCTGCCTCATCCCTGGAATTATGTTTACCCAAGTAGTCCTGATTCTTTATAGGTAGAAATAATACTGAGAAAAGACCAAATTCTGAGTTCTAGAGCTGCATCACTGTCTCTAGGAATTTACAATGGACCATGCAAGGAAGGGAAATGTTAAAGAATAGTCACAATATTTTCAGTTCAGCCATAGGATTATAAGGTTTCTATTTTTATTATTTTTTAAGATGTATTTTCATTTATGCATATAAGAACTGGAATTCTTATATAACCAGAGATGCAGGGGGTGAGAGAATTCACCATCGACAGGATGGGGTGCAGAACAGGCAGATCTACTGAAATATACTGCTGAGGAGAGCAGCAGGCAAGACAGGAGAGTTTTTCTATGCCCTGTGGGTCAGCTCCGTGGCGGGGGATTGAACTCTTGCTGCAGTGGCTGACTTTAGCTTGATAGTGCTGAGACTTTAACCTCTGTGCCATCAGAGAGGCCCTATTTTTAAACTTTATATCTAATTAGAACCTAATTACTTATTTGCTTTATCATTCCTTATGTGTGGGATATAATATTTTGACTGTTCCTTGAGCTGAATTTTATGACATTGGAGGAACTACATTGTTTTTTTTTTTTTTTTTGACTTTGAAGGAATGTACTTTTTTGACATTGAAGGAAATTTATTGCTATTTTTAGACTTCAAGTCTTCAAAAGGTGATGGGAAAGACATTTCAGGTGTAAGAAGGGACAACTATGCATGCCCAGAATGACCCTGAGTTCCCTGAATTTACTGATCTCTGACTTTGTGATCTTGTGACATTTCTTGTCAGTTTATTTTCCCATAGAAGAGAGAGGCAAGGGTATTTGTGGAAACAACATATCCCAGAGACATGGAGTTCAGATGTAAGCACAATACTTCTTGGACATTACCAGTGATGGGTGTGCTCTCAGATCACGTGACATCAAAACACCTTGAACTTGGCTAGTGAAAATGGAGGTGATGTAGTTGGTGGTATGTGTTGCCGGGTATATAGAAATTCCTTTTGAAATGATGGGATTAGCAGCTTCTTTGAACACACTGTGGTTTTTAGGTGGGCTGAACATACATCTCAGTTGCCCAAAACCATCTCAACTCCCACTTGTTTTCCCTGTGACTTTATTAACAGGGCCCCCTTGCCTTTTTAAGAGTTTTCCAATTTTGGACAATCTATTCTATAAGCGTCCTGGTTTCAGAGGGTCAATAAATAATACTGAACCTGGGGTGGCTGTGTTACAAATATTTGGGCTGTTATGTTCTAGGTATGACTTGAAGTCTGAGCCCAACATTTTTCTCAGTTAGTTCTTGGGGAGATTCTGGTGCTAAGTCAGAACCAACCTGTTCTGAGAACTTCATTTTTCCTTTTCATAAATGATCCCATGGGGTTTGGTCTTTGAAGTCCAACTTTAGCTGTGAAACGACCTGTGCCAGGCTCCCAGCCTAGACAGGTACATTCAAGAAGTCATCAGCAGCTTTCTAATAAACTTGACCTTCCAAGATGGAGGCTGTGTTGTTAGGCAGCTGAAGTTGACTGCAGACCAGTCTATATGGTCTCACCACCTGGAAAAGACTGGTAGAATTATATAAGACTGCACACTGAAATGTGCAGAATTTAAACATTGGCTATAATGTTCAGAAACCATGTTGGCCATGCCTACTGAATTCATCACCATATTTGCTTGCAAAATAAAAATAACTTGTCTTGCATAGAGAGATCTGTTTTCTCTATTTTGAACATGGTGGGATTTTTATAACTACTTACTAAGTTGTTGCCAAGTTATAGAAATCTATCCCTGTAACTACTATTTTCTTATGTTGATAGAATTTTATCTCAAGTTTATTTTCTTAATTTTCAAAATAATTTCTTTGTCACTATTTTCGCCTTCATTATTCCCTGAAGTCTCTGTGACCACCTTTATTCCCAGATCAGAATACAATCAAGCTATTCTATTGAACTAACAGTGTTCTGAAGAAATGACTCTACCCCATGTATAGTTTTACCCTTTTTAATTCCTTACAGGGAGTTTGAATTGTTTCTCTTCCCTTTCTTTTACCATTTAAATTCTAATCTGTGATTTAGGAAATTATCAACATCATACTTAATAAATATCAGGCTAGTGCTGGTGAAACTCCATTAAAAAGAGAAGAATGTGCAAGTTTGGTGGGTGATTAACTTAATGAATACCAGTTTCCACAAAGCCCTCATTTAATCCCTTAATGTTGGCTAAATTCAACTGAGTATTGATAGTAAAACCATACTATGAATTAGCATGAGGATATTATTTAAACATTTTTATGATTTTTATGTTGCATATCTGTCCCTCCAAATCGTCCCTTAGTTTATATTTTTTAATGAATAACTAATGACAGTGTTCATAAGTTGGAAACATTAAAAAAGACAAAATCTTTTTTTTTTGTTATGGAAAGTTCCAAACAAAATAAAATAAAATATGTAGAGAAAATAGTATATAAACTGTTATTTCTCGAAAGTCAACTTCAACCTTTATTAGTCAATCCTTTGCCTTCTTCACGCTCTCTTTTCCCTTCCATTTTCTTTTGCTGAAAACAGCCTGCAGTGCACGTGCTTGTAGAACTTCCTGCATTCTGGGCTTATTGATAGCATTCCCAGGCTATGTTCTAGAATGCTCCTTTACAAACATCTCCTGGAAATTGGTGATTGAATTTTGTCATAACCAAACTCGGGTTAGTTTTTCTCCCCTAAGGCTGTGTAAAGGTCCCTTTGGCTTCTCTAGGAAGTCCATATCTCTTTGCAGTAAAGGCCATCCAGGGCCTCCTTGGTGGCACAGCTGTTTGAGCATCACACTGTGAAGTGTCTGTGGCATTGCAGTGCAAGTTCTATCCTCAGCCAGAGAGGGGACCCACATGGTGCAGCAGACCTCTCCTACCTCGCCCACTGCTCCCCTCAGCAGTGTATTTCAGTAGATCTGCCTGTTTTTCTCCCTACTCTGTCTCTAGTGAATCCTCTCACCACCTGCGACTCTGGCCTATACCCCAGCTCTTGTATGCATAAAAAAAAAAATCAATCTTTAAAATAAATAAAAAAATAAAGGCCATTCACTGATGCAACCATCCTTTCATTGGCTAATTTTTCCTATCCAGTGAACCTGGGCTAGGTGGGATTCTAGATGGTGCAGATGGAACTGTTATTTGTAGCCAGGTATGTAAATGTTTGTGAAATATCAATTACCATGACAAATTATAGTGCCAATGAAAAGCACTGCTTTCAACCTGCTCAAGGAAAAGTTGACCCATTTTTATGAATTGGAAGGAGGCCAGCCCACATGATGTCAATGCAACTTTGTTCCTTTTAAGGTCTAAGTCAACCCAGTCTTGAGCCATCCCTCCAGGCAGGAAGGCACCCTTAGGTCTCTTTAGTGAGAGGCAAGAAGGGCTTTTTACTCCAGTCATAAGGCAGGATGCGTCTGTGTGATGCTTAAGTGTAAAAGAACTGTGTTGTCTAAATTAGCTTAAATATTTCTTGTCAAGCTAGTTTAGGGGGCTGACTTAAAATGACCATGGATAGAGGATTTTCTAAGCCAAAGGAATGTCTGTCCTGGCTCTCCTATGAGTAGACAGGAATTGTCTTTCCAAAGCACTTTCCACTTCACTCTTTCATTTTCTTCCTCCTAATTTTAATCTGACATTATCCGCTTCATTTTGTAAGACCTGGAAACTGGATGTAGATGATTTGGGGACTTGGAGAAACTCACTTAGCTCAGGCTCCCTCCTCCAGCCTCCTGCTTACCTAAGCACACCTGCCCTCTGTTCCACAGAACACAATGGAAAGTTCTGTTTAGTCTCATCATTACCACACCTGTACAGAATCAGGTTGATGTTTGCCTGGTAGTTTTGGGGTAGTTGTTGTAGGTCAGGCCTGCTGGGGAGGGTGGCAAGGTGGCGGGCATGTTGCTTTGAACTTCACTTCTCTGGGAAACTCCAGAGCATTTTTCTTGATCTTTGCTGGCATGCTCAGAAAGTGATGCATGTAGGCGTGCTCCCCAGAGTGGTCTGAGCCACGCAAGTCCTGACTGTTCACACCAAGGTGCGGCTACTCCTCGACCTTCTGGAAAGTTCCCAAGAGGCTCTGAGTATTTGGTGAAACTCACTGTTGGTTTCTCAGACTCCATGCTGTTTATTTTTGGAGTGCTGAGGTGTTAGTAGTTCTTCTTCACCACTTTGTGGGTACACCTCTGTGGGTAATCTCCTCCTCTCTTAGTTAAAATATTTGCTTAGTGTGGGATGTTGAGCTCAGCTTTCTGGAAAGTATGTTTTAAAAATTACTTCAGTCAACTCAACTCAGGTGTGGTGACAACCTCTCAGCATTGATGTGGCCTGTCCTTGACTGGTTGCCAGGTTAGACCCGACATCCCTGGCCTCTTTGTTTTACTCTCTTGAGGGAAGTAAAATCAAATTAATTGTCCTCATTCTTTTGAGTGATAGCAGTTACATATCCAGGATTTGGGGACTAGCACTTGTTTACATTTTCTGACTAATTATCTGCACCGACCCTGGAATATACAGGCTTTGGAATTTCACATTCAATCCAGGTCCTCCTTGAAGGTAGAAATAGCTCAGAGACCTCTTTTGTAAGATCTTATGTCCTGTTTGTTGATTTTAGAACTGTGGTCATTGAAGTTTACTGCAGGAAATGATTCATCTTAGCTTAGGTTACCTTGAGACAGAGCCTGAAAGAAGTTTGCTGCAGGTAGTTTATTTGGGAACCAATGCCAGGGAGCCTGAGGGGAGGAGCTGGGAGAGGGCAGTAGGGAGGGAAAGTGCCCACAATGTACATGTTGGGGGAGACACCTGTGCATATACCATCTTGGACCTGCCTTTTCCCTAGAGGATGAGCATTTACCCCTGGTCCCAACTCCCACTGGAGAAGGGCACCCGGCGTTGTTCAATTCCTGTGCTTTATGGGGTAGTGCCGAGAGGTAGTACTAGCAGGCATAGTACTGGCAGGAATGGGGAGACATGAGGCAAAGTGCTGTTAAGTCACCTGTCTGAGCTGGTCAGGTGAGGGCTGGAAGGAGAGGCAAGCTAAGGGGCATTTCAGAGGTGTGCATAACTGGGGTCAGAGGTGTTATTATTGTGGGAAACTCATGTTATATGTGTCTTTCAATGAATGCATCTTAAGTTATGGCCAGATCGCAACTCATGCTGATTGGTGAGCAGAGATGAAAGTGTGTCTGCATTGATAGGACAGCTCTCAAGCTGCCTCCAAAATCCCATTTGGGTTCCATTTCCAATGTGTGCTCCCTGACAGCAGGAAGAAGTGTAAGGGCTCACAGTGAAGGTGTGTTGAAACAGTAACACTTTTTTTCTTTTCTTATATTGTTGTTCATTTTTGGATAGTATGTGATTTCTCTCTTCAGGCGTAGTCCCCAAAATTCTCCTATCTCCGAGGTACCCATGACCATCACCACAGTCCCATGTGCTCTCCCCTCCCTGGTTTTAACTCCTCTACCTCCCCTGCTGTGTGCCTCAGATCTATGGTTAGTCTGCAAGTTTCAAATAATAACACTTTTAAGAAGCTGTCTGGTTTTCCTCAGGTCCTTGTCAGTTCAGGCAAATTGTGGGCCTTTTTCAATATTCTCTTTCTCTTTATTTTCTGTTATTTTTCAAGGTCATTTAAGGACAACTGCATAGAAAGACTTATACAAATTAAAATGTGTTCAGCTAGTGTGCAAGGGCCCTTAGCCATCAAAGCCCAAGTGGACGGGGTGGGCAGGGGTCATTCTTATTTGCACAGAAGGACAGTGCAGCTCTGTGTGATTACCCAGAACTGATCAGGTAAGGGAGCACCCCCTGTTCTCTCTAAACTCCTACCAAAGGGATGTGGGGATGAGGTGACACAGCAGAATGAGGGGTTGGAGGACAAAATGTCAACAGATGCCATCAGGGAGACTCCTCTTACCCAGCACTGAGTACGTGCCAGTCAGCATGTTAAGCTCCACGTCTATGTTAATCTTCATAATAATCCTGTGAGGATGAATCCATCATTCCTCAGTTTACAAACGTGGAGTAGAAAGCTCGTCAAGGTAACTCAACTCACAAGTGGACTCTGGAGTTCAGTCTGGTGGATGCCAAACATGACCTTCTATCTCTTTCCATCATAGTAATATTGACAAGTGATTTAAGCTCTCTCTCAGCAACTATTTCCTTACTGGGGAAATGAGAGTTCGCATGAGGATGAAATTAAATATGATAAACTGAAGGAGCTTAGAATATAGTTGCTCAATAAATGATGATGATTTTAGAGGACAAGATGGTCATTTTAGAGCCAGCACCAAAGCCTTGATAGTTTCCTGTATTTTTCACCTGAGGAAGTGCAATGAATCTCCTGCCTATACCTGAGACCTCCTGTGAGTTTTGTTCATGTCTAGGATGTTTATAATTTGAATCTGGAAGTGCTCAGGAAGGGCCAATATTTAGGTCAGACATTTCATATCAGTGAAGTGTGTGTTTGTGTAGGAGTTGGATGTGGGAAGTATGTGGATTTCTGTACAGGAGCATATATGTGTGTTTTGGGTGCATCTCCCTTTCTCTCTCTCTGCACCCTGGGATAGGGGAGGATGACAGTACCCCTTGTCATCAGGAACTTCTCACAATTAACTTGGCTTTGTTTTCCATCTCTTCTTGCTCTTCTACTATTTTCAGATTTGGAGGCTGATGGGAGAGGAATTGAGCTTATTCACTAGGCAGCCCCCACCCTGCCCCCCTCCGCAAAGATATCTGGGTTTGTGTTGAGCTCAAACCAGGGAGTAGTGTCTGCCTCATATGATTTGCTGCTGAGGAAAAACCCGTGTTTAGACCTGGAAGCGATGCAGAAATTGGGATTATTGCATGCAAAGTCATGATGATCTAGCTGGAAAGAGCAGACCCAGATGAAATGACTTGCAAATGCCCAGAAGGCAACTCAACAAGATGTGGCAGGTGATAGTGTGAAGATCTCATGCAGATTATCTGCCAGGAAAAGGCCCACTGTATCAGCTTAGAATCACTAGCAAAGATTTCCTGATGAGGTGAGTTTGGAGAAACTGCCTTTTTCAAGAAGTGAACTGCACCTTGATTTCATGCCACACCCAACCCAAGACTTGATTATTGTGTGATTACGGGACTCAACCTCAGGTAGAAAAGTTCAGAGCTGAATTTTTGGAAGGGACAGGGTAGGAACAGGTATTTCTCCACCATATGCAAATCTCAGGCTGTGTTGTCTTCCTGTATGTTTAGCATTTACTGTTTGTTCACACCGAGTCAGGCAGTAGACATAAATCATCTCATTTACTCCTTGCTCTTACTCCCCATGGGAAATGAGCTCAGAGTTGAGTGAGGGTAGGAGAAGGCCCACTCACTTACCAAGGTGAGAGCTTTTGCCTAAATTCAAGAGTATATTAGGGGTCTTGACCCAGGTTGTCTTGGCCAGAACACCAGGGTCTTCTGCCTGATACCACCCCGGCTTGGACATGCTTGAGGGCCCATTGTGCACTATGGATCACTTAAGTCCTTTGTGGATAGTTCTGCACACCATCCTCTGATAGCCTTTTATAGCCTTTTAAAGACTGATAGACTTTATAGACTGGGACGTGAAAGAAACAGTAGGTGTAACTATAAAACTGATAGTAAACCAGGTCCTCTTTGGCATACAGTGTTTCTCTGTCTAGGCTTTATGGTCAACCACATTACCTGCATTATATTCCTGCTTGATGTCCTGAAGGGCTTGATCAGATGTGTTCTTGAAGTCTGAGACATCAGGTGTGTGCACATAGGTATGTGTGTCTGTATGCAGATGCATATTGCTTCTGTATACAGGAAGGAGGATTGGAAGAAAGTTCTAGTGCTTAAGAATGTGCTTCAATGCAGGGATTGAACTGGATTAACACAGAGAGGCTTTTCAACTTGGAAAGTCTGATTCCAGTATGGACGTTCGAAAGCCTGAAGGGCTCCTCATGGAAAGCAGCTTAAAATGGACGTGCTGTCCTTGATAGCTCATGTCCTTGAATAATGTGTGGTATGTGCGCTTCACCGTGCCAGCTATTCTTGCAGTTTTATTCTAATCCTTCGACTCAGCAACATTTGTTTTGGCTGCATTTCTGAACTTCCTCCTTAAGAGATACTTGGATTTTCCTCTTACAATGTGGCCCCCAGGGGCTGGCTGTATTTATCCACTTTTACAAGTGAACTGAGCTGTGGAAATGACCTCTGGGGCCAGGCTGAAGGACTGTGGGCACAACACCTACTTGTTGAAGCCAAAGTGACACTTGGGGAGGAGGGCTTGGGAGTCCAGAGCCTCTGAACTCATATTTCCCTGGTGAGCAGGTCTACATTGACTAACATCTTGCTGAGCTGTGACATTTGTGTCTTCCTTAAGCAGAGGACTTCTCAGTGGGTCAGGAGCTCTTAGGCAGGTGGCCTCAAGGCCTGGATGCTGCCTGGCCAGGTGTAGGTGATGGATGGGGTCCCAGTTCCATATCTGTGACAGTGAGATCATATTCTGCAACCTCTTTCAGTCTCACATCATGGGAACCATGAAAGTTGTGCTACCTAGAAGGTTTGGGGAAAGAGCAGAGAGAGGATGGGCATGAAAGTGCTTTGTAAATTCCAGAGGCCTTGGCCCAATTGCTTCTTGACCTTTTGGCTAAGATCAAGTGCAGAGGGCTTGGCCCTGATGGACTGTGGACAGATGGAGGTGGGCAGATGTATCTGGACTTGAATTGCACTCTCTTCATTGTCCAGTTACATGATTTTTGGGACTGTTCAATCCTCTGAATCTTTGACAAGGAACAACACAGATCTCCTTGGGTTTATAAGGACAATATGCGTGTCTTTTTATTTTAATAAATCTGGCTGTTTACTCCCCACTCTGACTCTGGTTAATCCTCCCACCACCCCAACCTCTGGCTTACACCCCACTTCTTCTGTGCATAAATAAATAAATAAATAAATAAATAAATATTTGGGAAAAAATGCTATTCAAAAAGTCAGATTCAACCCATAATAGATCTGTTTTCTTTATGTCTGAAGTACTCTACAAGGACACAAGGAGTATTTGAGAAGATGTGGTCTATATACACAATGGAATACTAGTCAGCCCTCAAAAAGATGAGCTGTTACCATTTGTGAAAACTTGAGTAGAACTGGAGGGGATGATGCTAAGTGAAACATGTGAGAAGGAGAAAAACAAATACTGTATGGTTTCACTCACGTGTGGAATATAAAGAAATAAAGCAAAAACAAATCTAAACCAAAATGAACTCTAGAAATCTGACTGCAGAATTGAGGCTACCAGAAAGGGAGAGTAGGAGATGGGGAGCAAAGGGGAAGGGGGCACAATAGACTAGGGTGGAGGATTACTGGGACTCTGGTAGAGGATGTGATTGGTAATACACATTTGTAGAGATGTGAACTTATACCCCTAAAACATACAGTGTTGTAAGTCCACATGGCCTTAATAAAGTGGATAGCTAAAATTTAAGAGTGGGGAGGATTTAAGTCTGGTAATGAAAGGAAGAGAGTTTAGATCCCTGTCAACAATACCAAGTGATAAAATCTCACTCCTGTGGGTGGCAATAGTGGCAGAAAATGGCCTGGGGAGGAGGTGAAGGACTCAGAAAGTGACCCACTAAAAGGGAAATTAGTATTTTATGATTCATTCTGCCTCTCTTCTATGTCTTCTCCATCTCCCATTTCCTTATGCTGTATTATCAGAACCCCTCAGTGCCCATGATAGGGCTACAGCAAAACTGAGTACCATCTGCTTAGCTAACCTGCTGTGTGTATTGTATTTGAGGAGTACTACATCAGGCATCTGATGTTATACAGGTCCTCCTGCCAATGAGAAACGGAAGTCAGAGTTGTAACTTGGGTTTAAATGTATTCCTATAGAGGGCCTCCCTGGTGGCACAGGGGGTTAAGCAACACCCTATGAAGCAAACCACAGCCACTACAGCACGAGTTCGATCCCTGCTGCTGGCCAGGGAGGGGACCCACATGGCGCAGCAAACCTCTCTTGCCTTGCCTGCTGCTCCCCTCAGCAGTGTGTTTCAGTCAGTCTGCCTGTTCTGCTCCCCACCCTGTCTCTGGTGGATCCTCTCACCGCCCACACCTCTGGCCTGTACCCCAGCTCTTGTATGCATAAATAAATAAATCTTTTTAAAAAATAAATGTATTCCCATAGAAAAAATATTGTTGGCAGCCAAAAAAAAAGGCAATGTTCTTAATATATATAAAGACTAATCATTAATAAAAAAAAATGAACACTCAATTGAAAAGTGGACAGAGGGCATACATACCTAAAATTAATTCAAAAACATCTGGAGAATAAACACAGTTAGCATACTTGTACTTGTATGTGGAAACCAATAACTGTAGAATGTCTGCTACATAAAAGGTGTGGGGGCCAGACCTTCCTGGTCCCAATTCTGGGCTCACTGTTTACTAGCTTTATGATCTTCAGGAAATTTACCTAAGCCTTTGTGTTTAGCTGTGAAATAGGGATAATAATAGACCTGTGCCGACCTGCAGGTGTAATCATAAGGATGAAAGCAATAATTCTGTAAGGTACCAGCTAGGTGGATAATGCATTTTTATTGCACATCAGCTATCATCACCATTAGTAGTACATTTGCATTTTGATAATTTAGCACTGTATCGCTATCTAAGATCTGCAGTTAAAACTACAGTGCAATATTTTTTACCTATCAGATTGGAACAAAGGTGAAAAAATTGGTGATACCCACTGGTGCTGAGGGTTGGAGATACTGATTCTCTCATGCATTGCTGGGACCCCAGGAATGATTACCTAATTCCTTCAGGACAATTTGGCAATATGCATTAATGTTAAAAATGCAGATACTTTTTGGTTCATTCATCTCCTAGAAATTTATCCCAAGGATAAGTACACAATGATAAATACATAAATGTTTATTCTGTCTTTGTTTACATAAGCAACAATTCAAAGCAACCATAAGTATAACAAATTCACACATTGTACACCTTAAACTTATAGATGTTATGTGCCAATTATATATCAATAAAAATATCCAGAAGCAGCTGGAAAGCCCTTCAGGGAGACTAGTTGATAAACTCTGCTTCAGTCATATAATGGAATTCTGTAACAACAGTTTGGAAACTGCTAACAGTGGCTTCTAGATTTTTATTCACTACCAGGACATATTGATGGACAAAAATTGGGGTATAAAATAACATCTGTATTATGTCTCCATATGTTTACTTACCTCTTAGGTCAGTAAAAGAAATAGGTTGGGAAAGATGTACTGTAAAATGTTCACATTCCTTTCTTCTTGGGAACTAATTTTTGGAATTAATTAATTGATGAATGTGTTTCTTACAGTTTATTTCCTACTAAAAAGAAAAAAGCAACGTGATCAAAACATCATTGATGTTTTGAATACAAACATCTGCTAAATTTATATACATTTCATACTTATTACATGATATATATTTTTCCATATCTCAAAGAACTATTTGTAAATAACATCTTTATCGATGGCTAACTTATTTCATTGAGTGAAATAGATCAGGATTTATGTAAGCATTCCTTTAATGTTGGACAGTTTAAAAAAACATTCATCTGAATAGGAAGCTCATTTTATTATTTGATATCTTTGTGTCTATTGTCTATTATCTTTTTAATCAGAAGGAAAAGTAAAGGTCTTTTTCTGGGTCCTCTAAGAGCCTACTGTAAACAGAGATCGAGGTGTTGATTTTGCTCATGTAGACTGACTTGGAGTTGTGTTCCAAGAACATATCATCATAGCTTTCTTCCTTTTCTTTTTTCCTTGTTTGTCATTCAGAGTGGTGTTTCTTCATTCTTGAGTCTATGACTCATGCACGAAGACATGAGAACCAGTGTTTTGCAAGGCCCTTCCATGAAATGGAAAGAACATCCGGGCTCACTCCAGTTGGGGGTGTGCACTGCAGGTTGCCTCACTCCATCAATAATGAGGCTGAGTGCTTTTCCTTTGCTCTGCAGGGATGGAATGAGCCAGAAAGAACTAGTCAGCACCAGATAGTCAGGTACTATCAAATACTAACCCCAGGGCCTGATGACGCTTACCAAAACACACTGCAAATTGCTTTTGCTTGTGTTGCTTAAATCACTGCAATAGAAGAATTCCTGGGGCATCATGTGGATGGTGTCCGCTTGGTTGATACCCAGGGAGCTGGGGTGGAGGAGACACCATGTGATGACTTGGGTGTTCTATAACCTCCACAGTCTCCCAATAGACCTATTTTGCATCTCTCCCTTCCCTAGCTTGAACTTCCCATCATTAACCAGAATTTCAAGATGGATGTCGTCAGCCAACACCATACAGCATTTAGCAAATGTTGTTCCTTCTGAACTGCATACAGTTCAGTGAGATAGGTGGAAAGGAAGAAAGGGCCCAAAGAGATTATGAGATGCGGCTGGGACTAACCTCTGGGTTCTCTCTCCTTCATGGTTTGTTCCCCCTCCTCCTGCCCCTTTGACTTTGAAGCTCTTCCAAACCATTGCTACAGCTCCATGGACGATTCTGGATTCATCACCCTTTGAAAAGGGTGCTGAGCTAGAGTACCCTGGAGGGCACCGATCAAAGTAGGCCATAGAAATGGACTCAGGAGTGAGAAGCTTCCTGCCAACGGCTTCTGTCTCAGTTGTCTGTCCAATCTCAGTATCTGCTTACCTTTGGCTTCACAAACAGCCACTTTTATTTCTGTGCTCTTTTATAGACATCTTGGGGTTCCTCTAAACTTGGATTTAAATCCCAAGTTGACTGGGCAAACTGCATCTTGTGCAAATAACTTGAACTCTAAAAACTTCCATGTTCTTACCAGCTAAATGCGAGGATAAAGTCTCCTAAAGGTTCGGGGCAGGATTGAGAGTTGAGTATAGTGTTTAGTGCGGTATATGACAAGATGGGTATTCAAGAATGTCTATTTTTTAATTGGTGATTTGGGAGCAAAGATAGGAGCAATATGGCTGGAATCTGCCCTTGGGAATCTTCCAGATATGGGTACACACACTTTGGGGTTACAGTCCCACTTCTTGCTGGTCTGTTCTGTTGCTTGGTTGATACTGGCTCATGCCAGTAGAAATGTTACTATACTGCTTTTCTCTCCCTCTCCCTGTATCACTCACCTATAAGTTAACAGTCCCTTAAATATGCAAAATCTGTCCCTTTTTCTTGGATCATTGAAGTAAATATGGAGTGCTGAGCATGTCTCCAGGCTACCTGCAAAATCACCACCATTACCATCTTTCTGAATTACAGGCCATCTTCTTGGTCAGACTTCCATGGCTGTTCATTGTCTCCTGGACAAAATCCAAACTCTCCTGCCAGTCCTCCATGTTCTTTGGAGTAGATCCATGTCTAATCCTCCCTAATGCACCCCCCTGTTTTGGAAAAATCAAAGGATTCCCAAATGTGCTAAGGGCTCTCTCCTTGGTGCCACCAAATGGTTTTTCCTGTAGCCTGAAAAGCCCTGCTGGTTCCTGTGCATGCACTTTTCCTGAGAGACCTCTCTGGGGTTAGCAGAGCTAATGTGGTCTCCTGAACAGGCCACATGCCCTAGGCAAGCTATGCTGATAACAATTGATGCTGTTTGCATCAGCACTACCTCTTCACCTTTCTGGATTCACTAATTCCTCCTCCATCCCTCTCCAATGCCCCAGTCCAGCCAGACTTCCCTCCCCCCCCCCCCCCCCCCCCCCCCCCCCCCCCCCCCCCCC
>JAGFMF010011971.1:903151-928460 GCA_019455555.1 Galemys pyrenaicus | reverse complement strand
TCCCTCCCTTCCTCCCTTCCTCCCTCCCTCCACCCATCCAACTAACTGTGGATGAATTTCCTTCCTTGTGTACAGCTCAGGTATTTCCCTACTTCTGATATGGATTCAGTGCCTCCTCTATGCTCATGCAGAAACTTGCTTTGCTTATATACTAATTGCACTGTACTGTCAGATATTGGTCTGTTTTCCTTACTGAACAGTGAGTTCATTAAAAAGAAACCCAAGTACTTTGTGTTTGTATGAGAATGTGTATGCATGTGTAGGTGTACCTGTGTATATACATGAATATGTGTGTGTATGTGTGTGTGTGGCCTTAGCAGCTACTTAGGGACAGACTCAACAAAAGATATTGAAAGAAGGAATGAATGAAAGGTGTTCTGGAAGTCCATCCTCTCAAAATAACCTATCAAGAATAATTGAGTTTGCATTTTTACAGTCTGAAACATGGACTCATTTGGGAATATTTTTAAAGGCACAGCATATCCAGTTGGCAAGGGGTTGTAAGAGGAGAGGGTCCCCACGATGCTAAAGGAACTACTTTTAGGAAATCTGTTGATCTGTTGTTGAAAAATCTTGTCTCCTTGTGGTCATGAAAGTATTCAGTGCAATATCTGTCTTCTGTTAAGAACAGCCATGTAATGATTAAAGAGAATAACCTTCATGCTTCTGGAGAATGTGCTAAACCAGTTCTATCAAAATACAACCAGTGAGTGCTGGTGATTATATTTAGAATTGAATGTGAGAGATAGAGAAGGGAGAGAGGGAAATGTCTCCAAATTAATTGTTGAGGTGAATTCCTGGAAGGCAGAAACTGGAGGCTTATTTTGCTTAGCGGTTCTCACAGCTAAACTACCAATGGCTATTTCTGCAAAGCACCTAATCATTGTGTGCTCCAAGCAGTCTCAGCAATAAAAGGCCTCTATGTGCGGGAGACATTGGCTGATGGGTGTGTTGAAATCCTCACCAGTAGCTGAAATGGAGGTTGGCTCCCCCTGAGGTCAGGGGCTCTTCTCTTGGAGATAAACTAAACTGGCTACCGAAATCACTCCCTCAAACAGGAACCAGGTTCACGGTATAATGGGGGTCATCATGGAGGTGCAGCTCAACAGGGAGTGAGGGCCCCAACTATAGGTGAAGAGGGCTTGAGACTGATGCACTGAAGCGTTTAAGGATGCCGCCAAGGCTCGTGGTGGAGTGGCAGCTTCTGAATGAAAAGATTATGGTTAATGTTCTGGGATTGACACCTTGGTGGTTCAGAGTCTGAGTTCAAAGCAAGCAGATTGAGGTTCAAATATCAGCTCTACACTCAAGGCTGGATGACTCTGAGCTCATTGACTTAATGTGTCTAAACATGAGTTTCCTTATGTTTGAAATGGAGGTAATAATAGGAGCAAGTGGGTAGGATGATGGTGTGAATTAAGGTGTGAGTGACATGCTTACAGACCCTAGGGAAGAGTTACCTGCCAGCTGTCAGTCTCAGCCCAACTGTGTGAGCAGGGGAAGAAGGGCCACAGAGACCGACAACTTCGAGCTTTGCTTGTTTGCATGGGCAACAAGCATCTCCATGCAGGCATGCACAGATGCATGTACTTCTCTGTTCTAAATGCTGGTCATTGCTATTTTCATGCAAAGGACCTGGCCAAGAGGGTATTTCAATGGCTCAGTAAAGCTTTATAATGGCAACTTTCAAATTAAATTGTTCAAGGTGGGACAGCAGAACCGGGGGATGGGTGAAGTGGATGAAGGGGATCAATATGTACAACTATCCAGTTGTAAAATAAATAAGTCACAGGATATAGGCTATAGCAGAAGGTCCTGGGCAATAATTCAGTGTTGCAAACTTGAAAAATTGCCTAGATGGGAAATAGACATAATGTGGTGATCATTTTGCATTGTACACAGATCCCACATATGCTGCACACCTGAAATTAATATATTTTTGTATGTCAATTATACTGCAATAAAAATAAAATTAGATTATTGAAGGAACAGTGCAAACCTTTGTTTTCATCAGGAATTCAGTAGTCTCCATATCCTCCACTGTGGCAGCTCTGGGCTAGGAGACAGGAAACTTGTGTGGTTTGCCTCAGTTAGCATTAATCAGCTTGGCCTTGACCAACCCCTTCAGTCTCAGGGTCTCACCTGCAAAATGAGGTCATTGGATCATGATTTCAAGATCCCTTCAAAAAGCAAAATTCTATGACTTCCCAATTTAATGCTGGTCACCCAGTGTGGTCACATAAGTTATTTTTTTTAAACAGTACACAATTTTTTTAATGCTTATACAATTCAGTTATTCTTAAGATAGTTTAATAAACAGAGATAAAACAAGTAGCTTTTTAGGCATGAGCAAATACTACCACATGCTCACAGGTAAATTTCAGTGATTGATTCCATCATGCAAAATGCATGTCAAATGTCCCACATAGGACCGCAAATGAAACAGGATGCAACAACACTCAAAGGTTGAAAGACTGAAGACAGAGTTCAGAGTTAGAACATGGAGTGGTTAGTGCTGAAATGTCTTCACCTGGTACAAGGGAAATGTCAATGAAATTCCTCTGAGAGTTGATTGGTAATAATTAACAACCTTAATTTTATATCCATATACTTGACAGGAATTCAACTTAGGAGGAGGGAATTCCAGTTTTCTACTCATTTTACTATGAATGTGAGCTTATGGAGAAAGGGGGGATAAGGAGACCAAAACAGGAGTATCTAGAGAACTTGACCTTCACCTAGGGAATGTTGTTGGTTTTTACTGGATTTCAATCTAGCAGTGATAATGGGGTTATTTGGGTGTCTGAAGTGGTACTATCTCTCTGATCAGAACAAGAGAGTCTCTGCTTTGCCCTCCCCCCTCCGCTGTACTTACATCCCAATACTGTTCACCATTGTGAAATGGATAGTATTTGCAGGGCTATTGGGAAGAATAACTCCATGGTACCTACAAACTACTTGAAAACTGTGTTATGCAAAAATGCTCATTGTTCTTGGTAAAAGGAATTACAATGTCAATTACCTAATTGCAACACAGCTGGATCCTTGCCCCTCCAATTAGCTAACTGTAGGTGCAATTAGCTTGCAAGAACAATTTTGTATCTAGGTGCAAATTTTCCCAAAGTGCAAAGCAAAATATGGACTATAGAAAAAAGAGGACAAGTTGTGTTTTTTTAGAGTTTATCTTAAATATTTGACGCTGCCCAGCCTGAGGCATCTCATTGTCATTCAAACACATGACTTCATTAAGATGTACTCTTGTTTATTTCATAATCTCTGAAGCATCTTACATCTGGGAAATTCTCAAACTCCAGAACCTAAGAGCAAAGTAACAGGAAGAGGTGGTACCCATGAGTGGAGATTTTCAGGGCCTCTTTCCTCTTTGAATTGCCAGGTCGAAGGCTTGATGGTGTGACTAGAGGCGGCGTCTGCAGTAAGGGGAAGGATCAGCTCTTTTAGCAGACAGGATTAGGAGGACCAGTTTGGGCCCTGTGGGGAAGAAGTAACAAAAACATCTCTCCCAAGGGCATTCTGTGTCATGGATGATGGGTGCAGGACTGGAGATGATCACCAACCAGCACTCACAATATGGTTCTGATATGAATGTTAGTGAATCTTTGAGGTAAAGGCTCAAGGTAAAAGTGAACAGGGAAGACCTGATATGAGCAACTTCTCTGCTGGAGTAGTTTTCAAAGATAGAAGAATATTCCCTCAATTATTTTGTGTTACTTGTAATATATTGTCTATAGACTGGGAAATTTTTCAAATGTATCAAAAAGATAAGAAATAACAAGTGTTAGCAAGACTGGAAAAAAGAGAAGCTTTGTGCACTGTCATAGAAGTGTAATTGGTACAGACACTCCAGGAAACATGAGAGAGAGCCTCAAAAAATTAAAAATAGAACTAGCATATCATCTAGCAATTCCATTTCTGAGTATTTATGCAAAGGAAATAAAAATATAAACTTGAAAAGTTATCTGCTTCCCCATGTTTATTGCAGTATTATTTATTTTTTTTAAGGATTCTTTTACTTTATTTTAAATTTTTTATGGTGCACTGGTGAGATGGTGATGGGGAATACATGGGGATTACAATTAATGGCAAGTATATGTAAATTTTAAAATATTTTAATAAAAAGAAAAAAAATAAAGATTTATTTATTCATGCATACTAGAGCTGGGGTACAGGCCATAGTCAAGGGAGGTGAGAGGGTTCACCAGCAACAGAGAGGGGAGCAGAACAGGCAGACTGACTGAAACACACTGCTGAGGGGAGCAGCAGGTGAGGCACCATGTGGGTCCCCTCCCTGGCCAGGGATTGAACTCGCACTGCTGTGTAGGGGATGCTTCACAGTGTGGCGCTCAACCCGCTGCACCACCAGGGAGGCCCTGCATTATTATTTATGATAGCAAAGACATGGACACAACCTAAAAATGTCCATCAACAGGTGAATGGATGAAGAAAAAATATCATATAGACATGCAACCCATGAAAATGTTCTGGTCAATGATGGAATGTATATATGACTGTGGTCCCAATAATCTTCACCTAAAGCCTAAGTGCGATATAAGCTATTCCATCTAGATTTGGATAGTTATACTCAATGACATTAGCACAATGATAAAAATGAGTAATTGTGCATTAGAACATGTCCCTTTGCTCAGTGACACATGAGTGTGTGTGTGTTTGTGTGTGCACACATGCAGTGAATACTGTTCATCCACAAAAAGAATACCTTGCCATTTGTATCAGGATGGGTGGAATTTGAAAGCATTATCCTAGGTGAAATAAGTCAGATAAAGACAAATAACATATGATCTTACCTATATATGGAATTAAAAAAAAACCAAAGTTGTAGATAAAGTGAACAGATTGGTGATTCATGGGAGTGGGTGAATGAATAAGGTGGTCAAAACTTTCAATTGTAAAAAAATAAATCTTGGGGATATAATATACAGCATAGCGACTATAGTTAATAACATTATATATTTGAAAGATATAAAGAGATTAGTTCTTAAATGTTGTCATTACAAGGAAAAATGAAGCTTAACCTACAGTATTGATATTTTTTTCTGTTGCTTTCTTAAGTTCGACAAGCACCTAAACAATAAATTAAGCCCTGACTTACAGTGTATGCCAATTTCCATGGTGTAAATACTTCCACCATAGGTGATATCAAATTAACAACCATTCAACAATCAGGTGATATATTCTTGAAAATTTAACAGTTGGTTCCAGCACATCACTGATACTGGTAGAACTTAAACCTTTTAGGAACTAGTGACAGCGAGTATTTATTATTTGAGAGAAACATGGAGATTTGGAAACAATGAGAAATATTGTGGGGAGCAGAAGGGGATAAAATAATTGTATACACAATGGCATTTAAGAAGGACAACCATCCCCCTCCATAAAGGATAATCAGATACATAAAAATGGAAAGAAGGAAATTCTAGAATTGCATTGACCTTGATGACAGCAAGATATGGAGAGCAAGATATGGTCCCAAGTTTTCCAGAATGTTTGATGGATGTACATTCTCCTTGTGTTCTGGGAAGGACTGATTTTATCTGTATCTTGAAGATACAAAAATTGAGGAGCACTGAATTGCTTTATCTTAAAGATGAGATTTTATTATTTTAGCCTATCTTAGGCTTTCCTTATTAATAAAGCACCAAAGCTTTACTAATGGAAGCCCCCTCTTTAAGATAAAACATGCTGCTTACAGTGATACAAAATCTTAAATGTTTCATTGGGAAGCTTTGATTTCCTCACTGGTTTTATTCCTACATGTCACTTTGCTTATTGGTGGTGTAGTCACTTCTTACTGGACAGAAATACCCTGTAGCTCGTGAGACTTGAAGAAGTTCAGTGTCCACTTTATGTGACTGATAAGGTGGAAACTGAACTTTAAGTGAAACGATGTTGAAGGAAACCAAGGCCTTGAATAATGTTGCTTGGTTCCATATCAGCTGGGATTTCTGTTTTATTATCAACATTAAAACACGATGATGTTGAATGAAAGAAATTATCTTATTCGAGTGTCTGCTTTACTTGTTTTTTACTTATGAAACTGACTCAACTGGACAATACCTGCCCCCCACTCCTGCTTTGCTTAAAAAATACCTATATATTCATCTACCCCACACCTTTATACAGAAAGAGAGAGAGAGAGAGGAAAGGGAGCTGCTGTTCAAACATTTTGGCTTTAATTCAATGCAATTAATTTTATTCAGTATACTTAATTGAATAGGAATAACTTGGCTTCCTTTGTTCTTGGAGAAAAGAGAAAGATTTTGGAAGTTGGGAAGACCTCTCATGTCCAGATCACCCCATTTCATCTTCTTGTATTTAGGGTTCAGGCTGTGCTCTGCAACTCATTGAATTTCAAGGCAAGGAAGCAGATTCTGGATGGACCCCAAATAGGCCCCGGCCTTCTCCACCTTTGGAGATACCGCAGCATTTAAAAAACTTAAAACCCCTTTACAACAATATATCCTTTTCTCTCCAGACAACCTTGCAAAAATGATTTCTGTTTTACTAAAATAAAATTCCATTTCAGCTTGACTCAGTCTTTTAAGATTTCTGGATTCAGGAATGAGGAAGCATAGATCAGAGACGACGAGCAAACTCCAGTTCAAGTGCCAGCTAGACGGATGGGCAGAGGCAGCCTGAGGGCTGTGAGGGGCAGAGGCGAGTCTGGGCTTGAGAGAGCAGCAGCCTGGGCTCCTGGGGTGCAGCTGGTCTTGTGCTTACCAACCCCAGCAGAGCTGGTACGTTGAGAGTGCAAATGTGTGTGTGTGTGAGCATGTAGATGTGTCTAGTATCTGTGTGTGTTTAAGTGTATGTGAGGGTATCTGAGTATGTGCATGAGTGAATGGGGGTGTGAATGCTGTGTGTGAGTGTGACTTTCAGTTAGTGAGTGTGAGTGTGTGAGCAGTGTTTCTGGATGTACAGGTGTACGTGAGTGTGTATGAATATGAATTTGAGTGTATGTGTGACTCTTAGTGTTTGTGTGTGTGTGTGAATGTGTCTGGGTTTGAGTGTGTATGTGTGATTATCTGAGTACTTAGAAGTGTGTGTGTGTATTTGTGTGTGAGAGAGAGAGGTGTGTGTGTGTATTTGTGAGAGAGAGAGAGAGAGAGAGAGAGAGAGAGAGAGAGAGAGAGAGAGCCAAACTGTCTCTTTTTTACTGTGTGTGGCCGGGCAAGGCCTACTGAGGTCAGGTTTGGGGATGGAGGTTGCTCTGTCCTATCCGAGGTGCTGAGGACTGTCTGCCCTGTGCAAAGCTGACCTCAGTGGAACAACTTCAGCTTTTGTCCCCATTGCTCAGGTGGCCACCGTAATTTTCTCTTGTCATTTTCACTACAGTCAAGGTCCAGGCTCAGTAGCCTTGGGGAAACCTCACATGACATTTCACCCTAAATAACTTTAAAACTGACCTGTTTTTCTCCTTTCAAAATTCCTTTTTGGTGCTACCCTTTACTGCTCCATGTATTCACAACGGTAGTTTTTATAGAGGCCCTGATTTTCAAAGACATATGCGCTGCCTATTTAGCTAATGGGCCAGACAATGACTAAGAAGCAAATTACATAAAGATTATTACATGGACTTAGTGTGTGTTCTGATCCTGTGACTCACCAGGAAACTTGTTTGTGTTGTGTTTATGGCCAGAGGTGTTTGAAAAAAGCACTTTGTCGAGCAAGAATTGTTCAGTCTGCCACTCATGGGAATCACATACCAGGGTAGGAGCTTCCAGAGCCTCAGACAATGCTGAAGAGCCAGGGAAGAGGGAAGGTATGTTCTGGAAGCCGGGGAACCGTCCCTGCCACTCAGCACCTCATCACCATCTTCATACCATCAGGAGGCCCAATGCAGACTTCAAGAGAAACTACTACTTTGGAAGTATCCCTGCTTCTCACAAAGGGCCACTGTTCGGGATGAACTTTGTTTTTATATTTTTAAACTATTTTTTCTTACATCATTGTAGTCCCCATAGTTTTCCAGCCACCATGTCACCCATGAACCGTCACCATATTCTCTTGTGCTCTTCTCTCCCTTGTTTTGCCCCCCTTCCTTCCCCTCCTTTGCTGTATGCCTCAGTGCTATGGTGAGTTTGCTAGTTTTGAATTTTTTATGGACTTTATGGTTTCTCTATATTCCACATATAAGGGAAACCATCCAGCATTTATCTTTTTACTTCTGACTTATTTCACTGAGCATCATCCCTTTCAGCTCCATCCCTGTTCCTGCAGATGGCATGAGTTTGTCTTTTTTGATTGCTGAGTAATATTCCATTGTGTAAATATTTTACAACGTTTTGATCTATCCTCTATTTTGGGGCATTTCAGTTGTTTCCATATGTTGGCTATTGTAAATAGTACTGCAACAAACATAGGCATACAGGTTTCCTTCCAAATTAGTGTTTTTGTGCAGAACAACATTTGTAAGGATTACCTGTGGCCAGGTGGCTAGGAGGAGAAAGAAAACTGCTTTGTGATGCTGAGATGGTAGAGGGCTGCGCATGACTGTTAAGTTGGTGCTATTTTTGCAGAGTATGGCAAAGAATAAAGAATACATAGCATAGATTTAATCACCCCAGCCGTTCCAAGCCCACAGCTGGGCGGTGTTACATACATTCACAATTGTGCAATCATCACTGCTGTGGTCTCCAGAACAGTTTTTCTCTTGCAAAACTGAAACCTTGCATCAATAAAGAACCAACCCCCTGCTCGTCCCTCCCTCCTGCCTGTGGCAATCATTTTTCATCTCTAAGAACCCTGCTACCCTGAAGACAGCATCTCAGCGGAATTGCTCAGTATTTGTCCTCCTGCCACTGGCTTATTTCATATAATATAATGGCCTCCAGGTGTATCCACATTGTAGCATGCACTGGAATTTCCCTCCTAAAAGTTGATGGGAAGCCCAGTGCCTGTGCCACATTCTGTTTACCCACCTATGCTTTTGTGGATGGACACTTAGGCATGTGTGTATATGTATGTGTATGTGTGTAGAATTTGTATTCTTAGTTTTTCATTTTTTTCTTCAATGCTTTGATGCAGCTGTTGGGACCACGGGGTACAGGCTGAAGCAGCCTTTTTGCTCAGCTTTGCTTGACAGCACTACCTTTAGAAAAGACACTTGTAGTTTATGTCCAGTCCGTTCAACTCCAGGCTCTCTTAAAACTGTAAGAGAATTGGCTTTTCAGATCTTAACTGGTAGTTCCTGTTCCAGCATAAAGTTAGTATTACCACTGGAGGGTTGTTGTTTTTTTTCCCCTTAAATTTGTATGGTCAAGATGGTCGCCAGGTGATAAAGGTAAAATGTTAAGGGAGGGGCCCTCTGGCAGCCAGAGGACAAAGGTGGTTAATGACTGACAAGGAAAGGGAAGTATTTCCAGCTCAGCTAAGAGTGGGAGGCTGCGGTGTGTTTTCAGTCATGCTCCGTGGCACCTACGTGGGGAGTCAAGGCTGTGATCCTGGGGACCAAGATCCCCGTCCAATTGCTCCTGGTGAGCATTTCAAGGGTCACATTGACAAAGACTTCTGTGCAGAGAAATGACTTCATTGGGAAAGTCCTTGTGATGGTAGAAATGATATGTTGTTTTCTTTTTCTTCTTAGGGAGACATTTCAGTATTATTAGTCTTGAGTCCAGGTTAATGGGTGAGAGTTGGGATTCGATTCATCTATTCATGCCTATGAGAGAAAAGTTTTATTTCTTCTTAGGATACTTGGCAGATTTGCAGGGCACTAGCCTTCCTGATGATTTCTTTTTCTACAGCTTGACAATGAAATTTGCATTTGCGACTTCTAAGCTAATCAGTGGACCAGTCCCATCTTTTGGAATGGGAAAATGTAGTCTGGGCTTTGTGTAAAATTGGCAATGGCTACAATGGAAAATCCCTTGGATTTTACCTTTGCCTCCCTAGCAGCTAGACCCCCCTCACCCAGAGAGGGTTTGGAAATGCACCCACACCTCTAAAACAACACTTCTCAAGAAGGTAGTTCACAGAAACTATTCAGAAAAAAATAGATTCTAACACAAGTTTTGGAAGTGCCAAGCACACAAAGATAGAGTACTTTTCTAAAGCAGGACTTCTTATGCCACTCATTCATTCATTCATTCACAATCTCATATACCATGTTCACTGAGTGGTTGTCACATGTCAGATTTTGTATTTGTCCCTGAGAGGGCAGTGCAAAGTCAGACAGGTATGTTCTTTGCTCTTGTGGAGATTAAAGTCTGGTTGAGCTTTGAAAATGCTAATTTCAAAGAGGGAGATAAAGTGGTCAAGGTCCCCACGCACACTTAACAATGAGACCCTCTTCCAGAGAACATTTCGTGACACACATTTGTGGGACTCACGTTGAGAAATGCTGTTTTCTCAGCATTTTTTCAGCATGAGGAAGAACAAAGGAAGGAGAAACACTGAGATTTCACAGCAACAGACAGCCCACAACTACCCACTAGTACCATTTCCTCCAGTTCTCACTGCCATTCGAGTCAGAAATACTTCGATCTTACAAATAAAAAGACTAGGTCTCAAAGCACTTAGATGACTGTCCAAGGCCACATGATTGGTAGAAAAAAGAGGGAAGCTTGGACTCCAAGTCTGAATGCATCTAACTCCATAGGTCTTCCATCTTCCCTCACATTCTCCTGAAACTTCTAAATCTTGGGTTAAAGGAACATACCTTCTAGGGTCCCCCTGGTGGCCTAGGGATTAAGTTTCAGGCTATCACCTCTATGGCCTAAGTTCAATCCCCAGCCTCGGAACTAACCCTAGACCTCTTCTGTCTCTCCACTGCTTACCTCAGCAGTGTATTTCAGTGGGTCTGCTTCTACTTCCACTATGTCTTTGGTGAATCCTCTACTCTCCTGCACCTCTGACCTGCACCCTAGTTCTTCCATGCAAAAAAAGAAAAGAAAAAAAGAAACATGCCTTTTAGTCCTGACCTTTATGCTAATTGACCTGGCAATTCTGATCCAGTCCTTTCAGACCCTTGACGTTTGAGTCTTGAAACATTCACCGAAGCATTGCTTTCCCTGTTTCCTTTGCGTTGTTAGACTCAGGCAAAGCAGTGCCTGTCCTGCTTTTCGGAGGGCTAGGTGTGTATAGTGCTGAACTGATTCTAAGCACCTAGTGCTACCTGTTGGAATACAGTGGAGATCTGACTACATTGCATACAACTGGATTGCATACAACTGGTCTTCTTGAAGGCAGCTACCAGGCAGTGTTTCTTTAAGAATTCTCTATGGAGGAGCCTCTCTTAAATAGCTGCCTCTAAAAATGACTTCAGTCCTCAGAAATACTTGCTAAAGGAATTTTTTTTTAAGAGTAGTAACACCTGGAGGCTCATTTATCACTGTCTCTGTCCACTAGAAATCCCACCTACAGACTGAAGAATGATGGTAAAAATAATATTTATGCAATAAACTGCTGAAAAAATGTGAAAGGGGCCCCTCTGTGTTGGAGGCAGAGATTACTGACCTATTTGTAATGATTTTAAATGGCCTCTGACCAGGCAGATTTGTGGCTTTGCAAACACAGAGGGTTCTTACATCACTACTTTTCTCTGGAGTCCAAACTGACAAATGGCACATTAATTGATCCGTGGCAGGATCGCAGGCGCCATTGATTTTTATCTGTAGCTCGGGCAGAATGCTTGACTCTGATGGGTCCCACCCAGGCGGGCATGAGAGCCAAGGGCTCCCTGAGCCATGGTGGAGACTGGCAGGAGGTAGAGAGAGACCACAGGGAGCTGAAACCTAGACCGGGGGCACAGGAATTCCGGGGGTTTCTTTGGGGGAGGAGGTTGGAAGATGAGGAAGATATCTCTGGAGAAGCAGTGCAGACAAGGCTGATGTCCAGCCTCCTTCTGGATCACGTACAGACAGCAGTCCTGGGCCACTCCTGTTGGTGTTTCCATGAGCCAGGCAGAAAGAACAGCTGGCGCATTGGGAGTGTACCCAGCGGACCTCGGGGCAGCCAGAGCCCGAGACCTCAGTGGTTTCCAGTGCTTTCAGGGGCAAACCCGTTTCTTTCGATTGTCTAAGTGCTCTTCAGACTTTCTTGTGGCAGAGTTGACAACTGGGGCACCAGGCACGCTTGTTGATAATTGCTGGAGTGCAGAGCGGGAGTGGCCGTGCGCACGTCTAGGTCACAGGGGACGTCACATTAGGCATGTCCATTGTTCTCCTGAACGCGCCACTGGACTGGCAGGTCATGGAAACGCTACTGGCCGGCAATTCAGCAGGGTGTTTGGCACAGCCTGCCCCATGAGATGCTTGTGCACAAGGTGAAGGTGTGTGGCCAGAGGTTCTGTGACGACCCAGCGGCAGCTGAGCTAAGTGATGACCAGCCCCAATCTGCAGCGGCTTCTCAGGCTGAGCAGCCGGACTCCATGCTGTTTTGCCCACTGGTAATTGACATGAAATTTTTTGGGGGGAAGCTCATTATTTTATTTATTCTGTTTATAAAAAGTGAAAAAATTTTATCTTTCCATTACTAATAGAACTCTTTACAAGTATGTATCTTTTAAAAATTCTTTTCATTGGGGTAACATTAGGATCCTCCCCAATAGTAGCACCACCACAGTGTACCCACCACCACATAGTCCACCACCATGGTCCATTGTGTTTCCTTGCCTCTCTGTTCCTAACCCTCCACAATAACCCTCTCCCCCACACTTTGAATCCTTCAGTTCTACAGTGAGCTTTCAAGGGTTAGGTTTTAAGACTGTCTTTCTCTGATTCTTAGTTTGTTTTTTCTAAATGCCACAGATTGGTGACACCACCCAGCACTTATCTTCCTCCTTCTGACTTATTTCACTTAGCATTATCCTTTCCATCTCCATCCACATGGCTGCAAATGGCATGAGTTTATCTTTTTGATGGCTGAGTAATATTCCATTGTGAATATAGAACACATCTTCTTAATCCACTTCTCTGTTTTTGAACACTTAGGTTGTTTTCATAACTTGGCTATTGTAAATAGTGCTGTAGTAAACATGGGACTGCAGGTTCCCCTTCAAAGTAGTGGTTTATGTTTTGTACAATCTGGAAGAAAATCTGAAAGGACCTCACAGTACATGTTAGAAGGAAAGGCTGACTTGGATGGAATGGTATTTCAGAGATTAAATCTAACACTTGATTTTCACTTGGGGTGAAAGAATTAATGCTCTAGCTCTCCAGCTCTCACTGCTGGTAGGAATAGAAAGGGGCACAGTGTTTATGGACAAGGATATGAAAATTCCTTGAGAAACCAAAAATGGAAATACTGTATGATTCAGCAACACTTCTAGGTATTCACCCCCACACACATAGTAGCACTATTCACAATAGCGACAAAACGGAAACACCTAAATGTCTACTAATGGATGACTGGATAAAGTTGGGGAACATATCCTCAATGGAATATTGCAAAAAAAATGAAGACTGTTGCTTTTTGCAACAACATGGATGGAAGTGGAGGGGATGATGCTAAGTACTGATAAAATGAGTCAGAAAGCACAGGACAACTACCAGATGCTTCCTCTCATTTGTGGAATATAAATAACCAAAGCAAACACACTGGCTAAACAAAACAAACCAGAGGAGGATGGAAGCGTCAATGCTACAGTGTACTGGTTGGCACAGAAGCTTGGGCAGAGGGTATGTGAACAGGTGCACATGTCCAGGTGTGAAGCTATGCTCCCCAAATGATATAGTTCTGTGAATGAATGATAAATTCACAAACTATAATTGAAAATTAACATAAAAACAGAACTGAGGGCTTATGGTGTGTGTCATCTGTTTGCTCAGCTCATGTTTGGCTGCACCATGGTGGAGGCTTCCCTTTGTAATCCTAAAGTGCCCCTCTCTTCTCTGAGCCATTTTTTGAGTGTTGGTGTTCAGTATGGGGCCATTCATTTAAAAAGACAAGGACAAAGCATCCAGTGCATAAAGATAAACCTCAAACAGGTTCACCCTCTGCCTCAAGAGACGAAGAAGCATGAAGACTAGGGAAGCATTAAAACTTAGGTTGAGGCCCCAAAGGCAAAAGAAGGAGTAGGGCTGGAAACCAAGACACTTTCTACATTCAGAGATGTCCAAAGGCAGAATGCCCTGGGGAGAGGTGATAGCTCACCCGCAGGGCCAGCCACACATGATGTCCACACCTGGTGTAGTGTGGCCAGGGGCTGGAAAGACTGGGCAGTCCCTGCTGACTCTGGGATTCTGGGAGTACATGAGGAACCAGGAGACTGGCAACCAAGGTTCTAACCTCCAGTTCTGCTGCAAATGACCTTAGAGATATTAAGAAAGCCATTTCAATTCATTCAGTCTCATTTTTCTTCTCTGCAAAAATAAGAAGTTAGGATTACCTCCTAGGTTTCATCAGCTCATTATTCTTCCTCTATTATCCTCATGTACCAGCCTGTGTTGGTGACCACTACTTCTTCCACAGACACCAGGAAAGAGCTTAAGGAATTATATCTTGGCTTCCATTGGAGGAGGTGTACCCACTGTCTATTTTTCTCTGAGCCTGGGATCCTTTTTATTAGGATCTCTCATGTCTTATATTTTGAGATCACTTGTAGCAGATCAGAAGAACAACCAAATTGGGGTACTTTTTATTGTAGTGGAGAGGCTGTGGTCCTAGAAATCTTCTGGTAAGACTTAATTCAACAAGAATCAATAAAAATGATTCTATAGATGTTTTAAGAAGTCATTTTAGTTTGGAGGTTGTTCCTTCTTTCTTTTGCAGTTTTTTTTTTTTTTTTACTTAAAGAGTCAATGATCATCATTTCATCCAGGGGCTGGATTTTGACTGTACGCTGGGGTTATTCCAAAATCTGCATCTGAATCCAGCCTCTTCCCATAGGCTGGTGGCTCTCACTAACCTCAAGGGAAGCTGTGGCAACTAGGTCTGACTAGTCAGTCCCAGGGGGCATTTCATTGAGATTGGTGGTGCCAAATTGTCTCAGAAATATTAAGTTTGGAAAAAAACAATCAGTCCATACATCAAGTAGTTTAAAATCAGAGTTTATATCCAAGGTATAAGCATAATTTGGATTGAAGAAAAACCCATTAGGATGGTCAGATAGGAAGTGAGTCAGATGAACATGTGTGTGCACATGCATACAAGTATATGTGTATCCTTGGTTGTGCACACCATACATGTGTGCACAGAGAAGTCCATATATGAGCATCCTATGTGTGTGTGCATCCTATATGGATATATGGCATATCCATGTGTGTGCATGTCTATATGATCACATGTACAAGTATATATGTCTGTACACGTGTGGGAGTGCATATCTGCATTAGTTTTACGTGTCCCCAGAGTACTGCTTGAGCAGGCTGAGTCCACCTGAAGAGGCTGGGCAAGGCTGACTTTGGAGTGACTGTGGGTTCATCTGGGAGTGGGTGCAGTGTAGTGTGCATGAAGTTGAAGATAAGCACCCAGCCCTGAACATCCATCATGTATTTGTTGCAAAACTGCTTCTTCCTGGGGCTGCTTCCCATGTGGGAATTAGGAATGAAACAAGCCAACATGAAAGGTGTCTTAAAGACTATGCCCTGGGCTAGAAAAACAACAAGATAAAACCTGGACTGGTGGTGGGGAGGACCATCATCTTTGTGCAAATGCAGAATCCACAAAACCTGAAGAAATTGGTGACACAACTGAAGGGTTTCTTGATTTGTAAGAAATCAACATTCTTTTTCCATTTTTTTAGATGCTGAGCTCAGGACCCACTGATTTGCTGTGAATGCTGTTAAGTAAGTGAGGGCAGGAGGATAACTAGTCTTAGCAGTTATCATCCTGTGTCTGCTAACCTGCCTTCCTTGTCCTGACCACTCCATGTGCTTTGCCTTCAAAGGCTGCTGTTCCTGAAGAGCGGGGCTTTGCCTGCCATCCACTTTCTGTATGTTGGGAAGGAAGCATGAAGGAAGCAGGAGGTTCAACTCAGCATGGGACTCCAAGGCCGAGGGCTTCACATATGGTGTCTCAACTGTTAGTGCTTTTGGCATTACATGATTCTTGCTTAGAAATGGAAAAAGAAATATCACCATCTCCCCAAGACATCTGTGATTGGCAGCACTGGCTAGGACCTGGATGTGTGAGCTTGGCGGGAAGATTAAGTACATCTGACAGAAAGAAGCTGTACCTGGTCTCCACTGCTTCCAGCAGCTTGTGAGAATGTGGTAGTACTTTGGGAGGCTCAGCTACTGATTCAGGGTTGACTTGGTCACAATTCTTTTGGACACTTATGAAGAGGATGTTGGCCACTGACGCTGGATCTTAAGGGAGAATGAGAAGCCAGAAAGGGTGCCTGAAACCTAGACATGAGATTATTTGCTGTATCAAAATGTACAAATAAACATCGTAGCCATTCATCAGAGCTGTCAGCTTCTATCACAAGCATTTATTTAGACATCCTGCCCAGTTGGAAGTATGTGTATGGTTAGCAATGTCTTTTTGGGGGAGACTGGAGATTCACGCCGCCCATGAGCCACTCTTGTCCCCAAGTGATAAAGACAAAGTCACGTTGTCTTATCTGCTCCATTCTGAGATCGTCAAAATGTGCAGAATAGAGGCAAGGATGTAACAGAGACTGTTCTGTGCCCATCTCCCTCCACTCCAGTACATGCAGCCACCTTGCACTAGCTTCTGTAACTGGGGAGTGGAACTGAGTGCTCAGTTGAAGCTCTGTAACAGGGAAAGCTGTGGCCTAGAGAAATGTGGAGAAGAGCTCACTTGCTTCTTGGCTTTGGACTTGTACCAGGGACTTAGGGGACTTGGAAGCGACACATGGAGGAGAGACATATAGAGACACTTGGTAGAGACACATGCATGGGAGATACTTGGGGAGGCTGACAAGGGTAACCTTTTGTCCCAGCTTTCTGGGACTTGGTTTAGAACCCTTTCCCTATGGTTCCCTGCCAGAAGGTCATTTAGACATTTCGATGTGTGGCAAGATTTCAGGCCCCAGTAGTCCTATTTTGGCTGGGCATTTACCCATGATGAGGTAGGTAATTTGGGGGTTTTAATGGGAAACTATTTTCCTTTCTTTTCTCCTCTTTCTATGCACAATAATTCTATTAAATTTCTTTTACACTAAGAGTCCATTTTATCTTTATGCACACAGATGGCTGGGGCCCACTAGAGTCTGCAAGTTTGGGAGTTCCCAGGTACCCCTCAGTTGCATTCTAACAGGCTATATAAATATCCAGAGGTACTATAGCTGCATGCTAAGGTCATCTTGCCTTCCCTGGGGGGCATCTTTTCTCATAAAACTTTATTACTGGTTTGTTGTGAAGATTAAATGAGATAATGCACGTTAATATGCTTTGTAAATTGCAAAGTACCATGCTCACTTCAGCTAGTGTCTTATCTCTAGAGAGGAAAACTGACCCTGGGAAAAGGTGAAATGGAGCTCTGAAAAAGATACCCACCAAATCACTTCTCTGCTCTGACACCGGCCCCAGTTACAGGAAGATCAGTATCTACTAGGATTCTCCCTAGAGGCAAAACAATGATGTCCTTTGGGACGCAGTCTGTGAGATTTTGTAAGTGAGAAAAGATAGGAAATGTAGCCCAGAAAGGAGGATGCAGGAAACTTGAGCATGGTTTTGGAGGCTGAACATGGAGGAGGAGAGATGTAACTCTGAAAAAGCAGAAGGAAGCTCTGACTGACTCTACACAGGTTGTTTGGGTAGAAAGAACCCCACCCTGGAGAAGGGAATGTATCAGGCTCTCAAAGGCTTTCTTGCTCATTGAACAAATATTTATTGAGCACCTATTATGTGCCCTCATAATGGAAAACTATCTTAAAAACAAATCCACTGTCTTTGCTCTGACTTTGACTTAGTCACTGAACAGCAATTTAGTTTTCAGCCCAAGCCCAAGCACTGCGTGTGTGTGTATGTATGGGAGGGGCCGGGGGTGGGGTGGTTGGTGGGATACCTGAGCAAAATTTCCTCTGGTTTTAGAAGAACAGACTCAATAAGTAAGCAGTGAGAACCCTGCAGCAGTTCTCCTGGATCCTTCAAAATGGCCTCCTGCAATTTGACTCCAAGTGCTAAGACTATTATTTGGGAAGTACATTTACCCACCAGGGCCACCATAACTAAGCACCACAGACACAGCAACAGACATTTATTTCCTTACAATCCTGGAACTAGAAGTGCGAGATGAAGGTGTCAACAAGGTTAATTTCTTCTGAGGTCTCTTTCCTAGGCTTGTGGATGACTGTCCTTTCCTTGAGTTCTTATGTGGTGGTTTCTCTGTGTGTCACTGTCCTAATCTCTTCTTATAAGGACACGAGTCCTTCTGAAATGGTGACACCCTAATGACCACATTTTAACTTAATTATTTCTGTGTAACTGCTGCATCCAAATGTGGCCACAACTGGAAGCACTAGGGGTGGAGATTTCAATGCATAAATTTTGGAGGACGTATTTCAGCCATCCACATGAGTAAATTTTCTACAGAAAAATCCCAGTAGTCATACTTTTGTCATTGTGGGAGTTTTATTCTTAGCATATTGTCTCTAAGGAGTTGGGTTTTCTAAAATGTCTATAAGTCAGTTATTGTGTGGCTATCAAGTTGCTTATTTGACTGGACTCCAACCCACACCCCCACTCCATATTCTCAGTTCCTCACCTTCTCTGAGTCAGTCTGGTTATGACAATCATGTAGTTGCCAGAAGTAGTGAAATTTTATTCTTTTAGAGCCTTTTCTTATTATTTTGAATTGTTTTAAAAGATTTATTTATTTTTGCATTCAAGAACTGGGGTACAGGCTAGAGGTATGGGATGTGAGAAAATTCACCGGAGACAGAGTGGGGAGTGGTGGGTGAGACAAGAGAGGTCTGCTGTGTCTTGTGGGTCACCTCCCTGGCCAGGGTTCGAACTCATGCTGCAATGGCTGCACATAGCTTCATAGTGCTGCGTCTTAACTTTACCCTACTGTCACCAGGGAGTGACAAAAAAATCAGGGAGGCCTCTGATTTTTTTTTTTTTTTGCAGGCTTTCAGAATTCCCTTAAAGGGAGGACATGAATGATGTATGTATGTCATTCGTAGTTCCCCTACATGCAAAGCCTTGTGGAGAATGATGGTACTTGCCACATTGCTGTCCTTAACATCAAGTAGTAGTTCTCTAGAAGGGTGGTCATTTTCTTCCACTAGCCTAAAACATTTGGGTTGCTAAGACGAACAAGATTTCTAGCAGGAGGGGATGTCAAAGAGAAGGAAAAGAACCACCAGGCTTCATACCTAGTGGGAAGGGTCCCAAGACTCTGCAGTTTCACCATCTCTGTGTTTTTACAAACTCACAAGATAAAACATTTGTTGATTATAAAAAATGTGGTTGAAAAAAATGTGATGTATTTTGTGCCTCAGTCAGTCATACTCTCAAACATTAAAGTGTCAAACAAAGGTAGACAGGCAGTGTCCTCCTGCCCACCTGTGACTATGCAGGTGCTTCGCTTCAACTCTCTCCTCTGCAGGGCAGCAGCCTCCTGTCTGCCAATGACCTGTACCCTGCTGGGGCTTCTCTTCACTGACCTCCCTCAGCAGAGGCAGCTTTCCTCAAGGCCACCCACAGGCCTCTCTCAGCAGCCTTGTCCCTTTCAGGACAGCTCTTCTAGCCGCTTATGTCCATGCAAGTGTCCTTTATTTTCTGTCCCTTTCCCTAATAAACCTGTTCATTAAAATAAAAATAAGTAAACAAAGATAGACAAAATGTAAACAGTGATAAGAAATGAAAATGGTAATAGATTCATGTTTCTATGAAGTGGTCTTGGACATCATCTAGTTGGGCTGCTGTTTTTACAGATGAGAAAACTCAAGTTGAGACAGTTGAAGGCCAGGGTGCATGTGGAGTTGGTGAGAGAAATGTGATTCTCTTCATTCTCTTTATTCCTAGTCCCATACTATTTCAAAAGGATCACAGTAGTCATTCTTTTGTCATGTGTGGGAATTTTATTATTCATAGCCTATCATTTCTAGGAAGTTGGGTTTTGTAATTCTTCTTCAGTCTGAACAGTGAACTTCTCACTTAAAAATTAACTCCAGCAATCTTAATTACTCATTCAGCCACTAGGCCACTGTTTAGTAAAATAATGTTTTATATTTGAGGGTTCTTTTATTTTTGAATTGAGTGTTTCCTTTTATCTTTCTTTTATTCTTCATCTATGAATTGGAAAAATACTGAGAATTTTTACTCTGTACTGCTGGTGAACAGTCTAGAGAATGTGGATTTAAAAGTCTAGGGCAAACATTACAATGAAAATTGTTGAAATAATGTTACATTCTTCTTCATTTTCCTTTCCTATTGATATACTTGACCATTCTGTCCAACACCACATAACCCATCTAATACATTTTGTATTTAAAGTTCTTGTGTGAGTTTTTCCTTAGCACATTTTCTTCTGTAAAATAAGAAACAGAAAAACAGACCCTTAAACAATTTACTTTCATTTTACTGCTCAACTTGGCAGTTCCTTTAAAGACCAAAAACAAACTAAATCTCCCTCCCCTTTGAGAATATTAAACTTTCTCTTGACAGTTGGTGAAAAGAAAGTCTACACATCCCCAAATAAAATGACATGAAGAGATTCCTTAAGAAGCCAGAATTTCCAGTTTATGCACAGGATTTTCCACAGGCATTGGGCTCTACCTCTGCACACTAAATAAATAGAAAACAAAGAGTAGAAACAGTTCCTTTTTCCTTGTTGAGCGACCAAGCAATACAGAAGAAAGCATTTTTTGTTTGTTTAGAAAGAAAATAAAATAAAGCACTGTTTTTAAATAAAATAAAGGCAGGGAGAGACAGTACCATCCAACTAATGCTACTCTGGGTTTCAACCTGTTTTCTGGGTGCAGGACTTCTCCCCGCCTGTTTGCCAGGTCACCCTGTTGTCCTGGAGTCCATAAGGAAACCCCTCAGCCAGTGACAAGTGTTCTGCCTGCCACACCCAGTATGGCCAGTCAGAGGTTGGATGGAGTTACAGGAGGCTGGAAACCCCGCAACATAATAACATAATACACTGTATAATTAAATCATTGCTATGATCTTAAATGAAGGGTGTTTTGTTATTGTTTTGACCTTCCTTACCTGTGCCATTGTCTGACTGCAGTTGTTCAAAAGCTGAAATCTACATAAACAACCAACCTCTTAGCCTCAGCTCACCTTTCTCCATGAAGTAGCCAGGGACTCAGCAAACATTCTCTAGGTCAGAGGGGGCCATGAGATCAAACACATTCTTTCCCAGGGACATTAGAAGGGGGTGGTTAGTCCTGCTCATTCTGAACATCTGGACTGTGAGAACAGAGGTGATGAAGAATCCTCCCAAAGACCCTGGTGTTGAGGAGTCAGAGAGGAGAGGGTCCTGATTTTTTACTGTGACTCTGGTTCTGATCCATCTGTCATTTTATATAGTCTCAGTGGCCTGGGCTATGTGGATGCTCTCTGTCCCTTCTGGGTCTGACAGTCTATGATTGTCTCCCATTTAGAGAGGAAGAGTGCCATGGAGCTCATTCTGCAGTCTCCAGGGTGGATGCTTGGATTGACATCCCAGCTCTGCCACTTGATTGACTTGATTGCTCTGTGTCCTCTCCAAGATTCTCAACCTCTCTGAGCCCTGGCATTTGAAATGGAGTTGATAGTGTTTCTATGGAGACCTTGTCTGTAAAGGATGTAGCCTGGAGATTCAGAAAAGCTAGTTGCATCCTGAGATTACTGAGTTCTGATTCCAGTCTGCCTGTCAAAGTCATCTTCTACTTTCATGTATTTTAAGAATTTACTCTTCTACAAAAGTACTCAGCCTCAAGGGAGTTTGACATGTATTTTTAGTTTTACTCTTTTGAGGTAAAATTTATATCAAGTGAAAGGAAAGTCATAGTGTATCATCCACTGGGTTCTGTGTAACCCAAACACCTCTCAAGAGTTAAAACAGTACCATCGGTTGAGTTACCTCAGGTTCCCACACCCTTTAACATCCTTTGATTAATTTTCCTCATTGTAGGAATTAGAAGATGTCTTTAAGATTCTTGGGTGTCGGGGCCTCCCTGGTGGCGCAGTGGGTTAAGCAACGCACTGTGAAGCAAAACCGCAGCCACTGCAGCACGAGTTCGATCCCTGCTGCCGCCCAGGGAGGGGACCCACATGGCGCGGCAGACCTCTCCTGCTGTGCCCGCTGCTCCCCTCAGCAGTGTGTTCTGTTGATCTGCCTGTTCTGCTCCACACTCTCTGTGGTGAATCCTCTCACCCCCCACACCTCTGGCCTGTACCCCAGTGCTTGTATGCATAAATAAATAAATCTTTAAAAAAAAAAAAGATTCTTGGGTGTCAGTGTACATAGCTGTTGTTCGTTGTTTTCTTTACTGCTAAATACTGGGTTGTTGAAAAGTCATGATGCATTTTTTCCTGCGTTTTTCAAAGAAAAGTTATGCCATGAGTTTTCCGATAACCCAATACCTCACGGAATGAGAAAACAACAATTAACTTATTTATTCTGCAAAAAATTGCTATTGTAAATAATCATAAGTATTCTTATACAGATATTTTTGTATAAATATGCTTTCATTTTTCATGGGCAACTAGTGCCAGGTCATAGAGCAAGTGTATGTGGAATTTTAAGGAACTCTAAGATCTTTTTCCAAAGTGATTGTACTAGTTTATATTCATACCTGATTTCTTTAAATTCTCACAATATTTAGTATTATCTATATTTAACACTGTTATTATATCTTTTAGTTGGTGTTTGGCATTATCTCATTGTAGTCTCTTTTCTTTTTTATAAATTATTTAAAAAAATGTTTGCATAGAAGAATGGTGGTATAGGCCAGAGGTGGGCATGGGGGATAGTAGTGAGAGGATTCACCAGAGACATTGTGGGCAGTCCAATGGGCAGATCTGCTGAAATACATTGCTGAGGGGAGCAGCGGGCAAGACAGAAGAGGTCTGCTGTGCTGTGTGGGTCAGCATCCTGGTTGGGGATTGAACTCAGGCTATAGCAGTGACAGTGCTGGAATTTAACCACTAGACTACCAAGGAGGCCCCACAATGTAATTTCAAATTGTATTTCCCTGATGTAATGTTGAAGATATTTTCTTGTGTATTCCTTTTATATACAACGTGTTTTTGAAGTGGTGACATCTTCTACTTACACTTACTTTTGTTTTCATTGTTTTGGGAGTACTTTATATATCCTGAATACATATAGTGTATATATATTACTATATATATTATATATATTGTATATATACATGTGTATATATACACATACATACATATTTTATATAGAATATATACGTTACGTATATATTATGTATATATTATATTTTCTCGCGGTCTCTGTTTTATTAACTAATTTTCTTGGTGCCATCTTTTAATGAACAAAAGTTTTAAATTTTGATAAAATATGATATTTAAATTTTTTATATCTTTTCATGTCTTTTCTGAAAAACCCTTGCTTGCCTAAACTCACAAAGCTATTTTATACACTCCTTTAAAAGCTTCATGATTTTAGCTTTTACATTTTGATTGATTAACCACCTCAAATTAAGTATTGGCTGGTATAAGTTATCTTGAGATTTTAATGAATATTCATGTTTTATACATTTATAGAATTTTATTAGTAAATAATTATGTTTTCTGCAAACAGAAATAGTTTTATTTATTCCTTTCTACTCTTCATACCTTTATTCTTTTTTTTACCTTTGAATGCCCAGACTTTCAGGAAAATTTTGAATAGGATGATAAGAGTGGACATCTTTCTCTAACTCTACATCTTAGGAGAATTAGGAAATAAAGCATTCACAAATTTCACTTGAGGTTTTATTTATAGATTCCCTTATCAGTTTGAAGTATCTCCCTTCTATAGCTAGTTAACTGAGAAGTTTTAAAAAATCATTCTTGTGTGTTAAATGTTTGCAAATACTTTTTGTGCATATCTTTAAATAATCATGTATTTTTGTGGTTTTAGTTTTAATTTGAATTTCTGGCCTTTGAGATTTTTCTAATTGTGTTATCAGCATCGAATTCTGAGGATTCAAGTGTGAATTTAAAGGGGATTGAGATTTCAGGAAATTTCTAAGTCTGAATTGAATAGAGGTAGAATTGAATAGAGAATAGAATTGCTGACAGTTCTTCAAAGATCAATTATCTACTACTTGATGGATTTGATTTTTTTTTTTTTTTTTTTTTTTTTCAGAATCTAAGGTGCAAGTCCACATTTCTTCATGCCCACATATTCTTCTTCTGAAAGGACATGGCAACTCTTTTAGTTCCTGGGCAACTTTGAGGTAGAGATTTTCATTATGTAGCACACTAAGGTCTAGAATAAGCATACCAAACTCTTTCAAAAATAGTTTAAGCAACCCAGTTGCAGGCCACCTCTCCAAAATTAAATCAGCTATGGTATACCTTAATGTTCTAGTTTTTGTCTACGTATGTTCCTTGACTCATCTCTGATATTTTTGGTTAATATCATTACCTTTAGTATTTACCACACAGTGTTTCATTATAGCATAATACAGTTGTTGGGTTTCATAGGCAAAACCAAGAATAAAGTTTTGTTTCATGATTCATTTTATGTAAATAAACAAACCACTTTGTTGATCAAGGGTGTTTCAGCTCATGATGACAGCAAAGAATTTGGGGATTAACTAAGTGATGGATGTAGAATTTAATAGGTCATGAAAGATCTTAGGCATAATCTTTTAAACCTTTTATGAATATACTTAGGTACTATGTTTTACATACATATTAAGTAGTTAAGTATCTTTGGATTCACATTAATTCTCTCTTATACTTCAAAGCATAAAATTAATATATATGTAAATTGCCAATTCATTTAACTCTTGATTTTTTTAATAATAACCAATATTAGAGAGGCTTCAGAAGAATCTGCTCAACCAGTGGGCAGTGTACCAAACATTCATTACTTCCCTGATTAGTAGATTTTCCACAGGTCATAAAATTTGGATTCTCCTTTCATTCTATAGCAAGAGTCTAATAAAGTCTTCTCTTTAGTAGGAAAAATGCTTTCACTTTTATTTATCCTTTTTTGATAAAGATCTGAAAGTCAAGAGGTGTCTTTTCTTCAACCTAGAATACCCTTTCTGGTACATTAGATAATCCCATGCAGGAATTTAATGTGAGGTAAATACATCTTGGGGTGTCAGAGACTGAAGTCTCTTGACTGAAAAACTAAAGGACATCATAATAGGGTGGTACCTCTGTCTGGACAATATTAGAGCCCAATACAGTATAATTACCAGGTTGAAATAGTATACCAAGGGTTCCTCCCTCCC
>JAGFMF010011971.1:806242-892925 GCA_019455555.1 Galemys pyrenaicus | reverse complement strand
AGATGTGGGTGAGAGACCCGTGGGGAGGTTAACAATGGCAGTTTTCATCTTGATTTTGATTTTGCTCTTTTCCTCCCAGATTTGTCTGACTCTTTCTGATCCTTTTCTATGGGTTGCTACTGAAAGATCCTTTGGACGTGTGGCAGGCTTTTGGGCCTTGCTTTGGGCCAATCCCATTTGGCTGGACTTTTACCCTCAAGGAGATGGGTAACTTTGGATGCTTAACTTAGTCACTATGTTCTTTGTCCTTTCTGTATTGTACCCTAATTGTATTAAAGTTCCTTTCCATTAAAGGTTTTATATGTTGTCTTAATGCAGCAGATGGAAGAACCCATTCAGAGAGGGCAGGCTTGGGGGTTCTGGGGTGCTCCTCTCCTGGGGTACTCCTCTCCCTGCCCTGTAACAACAGGACCGTGGGCTTAGATTTGAGTTAAATGTCCACATGGCTGCTTCCACTGCCACCCCCAGCTGGTTTCTCCTGTTTGCCCCACAAAATCCCATCTCCTTGAATGGGCCCTATCAGATGACACCAAATCTCTTGTTTCTTCATGGCACTTTCCACTGAACTCCTGGTCGCCCTCGTGTTCCTGGAAGATCTGCAAGGCTGGCTGATGACGCCTGTTGTCTCTCTCTGCACTGGCAATGCCAAAGCCACAGGGATGAGACTGATGCTCTGGTCACTCCAAACTTGGAAATTTCTTATTTTTCCAGACCATTCTGTCTGCCTTATTGCCTGGTACCTCCATATACCTGCCAGGACCAGGAAATTGGTGGGACCACTTGCTGGGCCCTGTGCCCACCTTTGCAGCCTGATGGCTCTGTCACTTGCTCGAACCCAGCACCCTCCCAAAGACAGCGCCACTGGCTAGATCCCAGGCTGCTCCACCCACATCAATTCTTTGCTTGTACCCTCAGTGCTCCTGGCAGAACCTCCAATTTGCTTATCCCAAGCTCACCCTACTTCACCCTGCACCTAAGCAGAAGTCTGCTTTAATATCTGTGCCATCCTTTCAAGGGAGTGCATGGACTATTTCCTGCTTCTGAGAAGTTTGCTCCATGCCCTTCCTCTTAACTGATGATCTGGTTTCTTGTTTGGCTGAGAAAATAGGAGTGTTTAATAAAATCAGTTCAGCCTCCCTGGTGGTGCAGAGGTTAAAATCTCAGCGCTATCAAGTTATTACCAGCCACTGTGACCTGAGTTCAATCCCTAGCCAGGGAGCTGACCCACATGGTGCACAGCAGAGACCTCTTCTGTCTCACCTGCTGGCCCCCTCTGTAGTCTCTGCTGTGTATTTCAGTAAATTCTCCTGTTCTGCTCCCCACTCTGTCTCTGGTGAATTCTCTCACCCTCTGCACCTCTGTCCTATACCCCTGTTCTTCTATGCATAAATAAAATAAATCCTTAACAAAAATAATAAAATAAAACCAGTTCTTGACCTCACCTGCCTCTCCATCTTGTATTTTCCTTCTGGTTAGTGGGGAAGGAAATGCTCTCCCTCTCTTTCCAGATGGTTCCCCAATCTGTGGGCCAGAACCTTTGCTCTCACTAGTTCAGCCTCCTTTCCCTGCCTCCATAAGCCCCCTCCCCTTTTCCTTTATCTCTCCCTCCCCTTTTGGATCACCCCCAACAGCATATAAACACAAATGTTGCTATTTCTGTGTGTGTGTGTGTGTGTGTGTGTGTGTGTGGGCACATGAGAAAGGTTATTATGTATGTTCAGCAGGGATGTGCCTTTGACTAGGGGGTGGCTGTGGGATTTCCTCACCATTTCTGTCGTAGTGGACTTAGGTCTTTTACTCTCATGGGTTCAAACCTTGTTCACTCTGACCTTTTGTTGTTCAAACATGGACTGGGACAGAAGTTTGCTTAGGATTATCTCTGAGGAGAGACTTTACCAGGCAAACTTTTAGTGAAAATAAAGGACTCTTCCAACTACTTAGAAGAATGGACTGTTAAGGACATTCCAGAATAACGTTTCACCTGTGGATCTAGGAAAGTGAGACCCACAGATGTCTTGCAGTCCGACTCTTGATACAGCAATGTGTCCTAGTGATTTCTAAGAGGAGTAGACAGAATGTGATGATGGTGGGAGACTTCTTGCCTCAAAACACCTAGATACATTTCTAATTTCCTTGGGGCCACAGTTTGAGAACACTGCTTTGGAAGTAACTGCTTGCCTCACTATTATTTACAAAGTGATAATAACTCTTATCCATTCATCAAAATAGTGTCACTGCACAAAGCCATCAATATAACACTGATAGAATCCACCTAGTTCAAGTTAATGCATTTTCTTGAACATAAGAAGCAGTTGTACATCAAACATAGTTGATAATTCAGCACATTCCTCCCTCCCTCCCTGGTATGTCCCTTCCTTATTGACAATTGATCAGTAATAAGGATTATAATACAAGTGGTGGGTCCAGTCAATTTGAAGAGCTGTAATATTTCTTCATTAATATATGTCAGAATTAAAATGTCTCAATCCAGGGTTATTTGCACCATTTTTAGGCTATTCGCTCTTTTTTTTTTTTTTTAAAAGAAACTTTTTCTGTGTGACAAGCTCTTGCCAGTGAAAACAGATCACAAATGGACTCTTCAAACTACTTAAAAGAATGGACCATTGTGGAGACCCCGGAATAATGGAGGCTGATCTTAGAATAATCGTTGGTCATTATTTTAACAAAAGCTGTGTAATTTTCCAAAGTGTTAGAATAATTTGCATATAGCAGAGAATGTCATTTATCTTTCTGTTACTTGACTGGAAAAATAAAAAAGAAAAGGTCATTCTACATCTGGAAGTCACTGTCATTTGATCACCAACCCCAAAGAAGAGAGACCTGGGTGGAAAGAATGAAAATGTCTTTGTTTTTAGGGGGTGAGCCAATGGTAATGTCATTGAACCAGTGATAACTGATGCTTTTGGGGCTTGGGTAAGGTTTGGTATATAACCCATTCTAAGTGGTTCTCTACACTCTCTGATGGCTCTCCCCCCAAATCTGGAAAACAGCTAGGTTTTTTCATTGTTGATGAGAAAATGCTATTGAGGATCTACCTGGTGGCCTAGAGATTAAATCTCAGCACTATCAGCTATCACCACTACAGCCTGATTTCGATCCCTGGCCAGGGAGCTAACCCCATATGACACAGCAGACCTCTCCTGTCTCACTGCTCCCCTCAGCAGTGTATCTCAGTAAATCTGCCTGTTCTGCTCCCCACTCTGTCTCTGGTGAATCCTCTTACTTCCACCCTGCACCTCTGGCTACACTCTAGTTCTTCTACACAGAAATAAATTAAAAAACAATGCTATAGATTTACCATTGGTTTACAATAATATTGCAAACCCACCTCATCTACCACCAAAGTTCTTTTTTTTAAAAAAAAAATTATTTATTTATGCATACAAGAGCTGGGGTACAGCCCAGAGTCCGAGGGGGTGAAAGGATTCACCAGAGACAGAGCAGGGAGCAGAACAGGTAGACTGACTGAAACACACTGCTGAGGGGAACAGTGGGCGAGGCAGGAGAGGTCTGCCACACCGTTTGGGTCCCCTCCCTTGCCGGCGGCAGGGATTGAACTCGTGCTACAGTGGCTGCGGTTTGCTTCATAGTGCTTTGCTCAACCCATTGCGCTACCAGGGAGGCCCATCTACCACCAAACTTCTAATTCCATTCATACACTCAGGTTGGTCCACTCACCTTCTACTCCCTTCTCCTTTCTACTAGACTTATTTAGAGGCTGGGGGACAAAGTGGTCCTCTCTCTTTTCCTGGACACTGAGCTGCCTGGTATCCAGGTTCAGTTTAGAGAGCCCCATAACAGAAATCTTGTCGCTGACAGTAGGCTCCCCCTGTGGCTGGTCCCACTGCCAGATTGGTTCCTCTTTAAAGTTTGTGTGATTATCGGGGCCCATGAGATTTCAGCCAAATCAATCCATCAATTAACTCACCAAGCTTTATAGTCTGGAGGCCAGAAAGAAATGTCCTGCCCGCTGTCTCTCCTCTCCAACCTGCCCTCCACCAGAGGCTGAAGAAACAGGCGACTCTGTTTTCCATCTCCTGAATGAAGGCAATGGACTATTCTCACTCTGACGGGCAGAATAAAGAGTCCTGCAATTTTCACTGTTTTCCCCCAAATGAAAGGAAACAGACAACAACCAAAGCAAGATTTACCATCATCTTTATTGCTGCTGCTGCTGTTATTGGTAGTATTTATTATTTTTTGTGTTAGTAACAAAATTTATGCCACCCACTGGGATAACTCACGAATGGGAAGAAAATGATATAGTACCTTAAATAACTATGACATTGGCCCTAGCTTTTTTTTTTTTTTTAATTTTCTGCATCATTGTTCTTTTTTGACAATGTTTGATTTCTCTTCTCAGGTGTAGTCCCCAAGAGGTTCCCACCACCAAGACACTCATGAAACATCACCATACTCTCTTGTTCTCTTCCTGCCCCTATTTTGACCTCTCTCCCTCCTTCTTCCCTGCTGAGTGTCTCAAGTTTATGTTGACAGTTTGTCTGCTAGTTTTGTCTTTTTTTCCTTCTGATCCCTTGTTTAGTTTTCCTATATTCCTCCTGTAAGTGAAACCATACATTATTTTACTTTTCCTCTGGCATATTTCATTGAGCATCATCTTTTCTAGTTCCATCCATGTTGCTGCAAATGGCATGAAATCTTTTTCACATCAGAGTTGAAGGGAAATTTTTACTGATTGGTTTATTTGACATTGGCCTCAGTTTGCTAATCTTGTGCAAATGAGTTTCGGGTAGTAGAATGTTACTCTCATTCTCACCTTACTCTCAAACAACATATTTGATATATGTTCTTTCCTGAAAGGCTGTGTCTTAAAACTTAAGCATTCTTTCTTTGGTATATGTGTACTTATATTTTAGCTATATACAATGAATTTAAGACAGATTATATAGTTATAAAAAATCATTTAACATTAAATTCTTGGGGGGGAGTAAGCCAGATACAAACAAATGGATAGATACAATTTTTATTTCAAGTAGACAGAATAAATTTGGTTGGTGATTACCTTTAACTCAGATTTCTGGATTTCACCAAGACTGTGGAACTACTTTCTCATGACAATGGTGGATTTGGGCTTCCTGATCTGTAACATGTTTGACAAAGGAACTTATGTAATTGAACTTGAGCCAAGCTTTTCCAAAGCAGCAAACAAGTTACTCAGCTATTCTTATCACCAATAGTCATTATAACTCTCAATTGCATCACTCTTCTTTCATATAGTTTATCAGTCACTGGAAGCATTTCAGGTCAGCGTTACCATTTCCTGTGTTGGCATGAAAGCAAATTTACCAAGCTAATACATAACTCTTGCTTTTAAAATATAAGCATTGATTGGCAAGTATGTGCCAAACATTTTATGTAAGTTTCTCCTGGAAGCTGTAAAATCTAAAATGAACAGGAAAGTAGGAGCAACTGTTACAGATGTTAGTTAATGTACATTGAGATCTCTCTTTGGTACCATCCACAGTGTTTGTAGTCATTTTTTTTTTTTTTTTTTGGTAATTGGAAATAGACCCAAAAGATTGCTTTGGAAGATTAGGAAATACGTTTAAGTGTTTGATCCTCTTTTGGCTCATGTGTATTAGAAAAGTAATGTTTTCCTTGTTACTTGAACATTTCATAATCATTATTTCTTCTGTTTATAGAAGAGTAATTGATTCTATTGAGATCACTTTTTCTTTCTCAGTTATTCTCTTGCCTCCATTAAGAGCATATTTAAATAGCTCTTGTTTTGAAAAAAAAATTATTGCTTACCTACCTCATGCCAGTGGATCATTCAAGTCTGTCCTCTTTTCTTCTTCTCAAACAATTGTCTCCATTTAAAACATTATCTGTCTCTTAATTATTCACCATCTATTGCACTTCTGAAGGTTGCCAATCATTTTTCAAAATATCTGATCTTCCCTCCACCGTTTTTCTCTTGATGTCCTGGTAGCAATTGGTACTGATGACCACACCCTTGTCCTTTAAACTCTCTCCTCCCTGGGTCTTTGTGACATCAAAGCGTCTTGATCCTCTATCTCATTACCAACTCCATTTCCTCTTGTCTCTTCCCAGGGGTGCTCTCCGAAGTCTGTGTTCCCAGCAAAGATACCATTTTCTGACCCCCCAGTAAACCACCTTTGTCTCATCATTAGCCGTGACTTCAAAGCCCAGACACTCATCTCTAGATCTGTTCTGTTTCCAGTGACTATATCTCAAACTTGACATGTCCAAAGCCACAATAACACAATTGGTTTCCTTTTTCAACTCCTTTATTTCCATGAGTAGTGTCATTACTTTTATAATTAGTTTCAGTATCTTGACATAATCTTTTATAGTTTCTTTCTCTCCTCACATAACTACATTTAGATAAGTGCTTGTCATTTTTATAAGATTCCAAGTTACTCTGCATATGACCAAATAAGTTATTTTTAAATAGAACTGATAACATTGTTACATATTTAGAAAGACCTGTGAAATTTGAATGATTTGACTAGTAGTGGTCACAGGATCAAGACTGAAAGGATAATCATGACACTTTGAATCACCTTTTGAATCAAAAGTAACTTCTTTAGCACAATCTTACCCATCCCTTTAACCCATCCATCTGTCCATCCATCCATCCGTCCGTCCATACACCCATCCATCCATCCATCCATCCATCCATCCATCCATCCATCCATCCATCCATCCATCCATCCACTATTTATAAGGAATTAAGTGGCATCCCAAAAAGAGCTTCACCTAATGGAAATAGAATGCCATTTTATTTACAAATGCAGAGCACACTTTGCTCTCTAGGGTTTAAAGCCAAGGTCCACCACTCGAATTATCCTGAGAAGTGCCTTTCAAAAATTCTTTGTTGTAAGAGAACAGTGAAACACTCTTCAGCCAGGGACACTGGTTGGGATGCTGTAACAACTTTATGAACCTTAACTTTCAGCTGGAAACTATTTGGCAGGCTGACCCTATTTGCAGTGCAGTAGGACAATGGGCCCAATTGCAAAGACCCTGTCTTTATGCTGAGTCACTTGAGTCCACTTTGGTGTGTCTTGTGCTGCTTGCCATGCTTTTTGTTGGGTGATAGCTCCTCCACATGCTGAAGTCGGTCAATGGAGGTTGAGCTGTAATGGCTATTAAGTAGTTAAGGTAAAACTTCACCTATTCACAGCATCTGAAACAGCAAATTTGTGAGGGTAGCTGTTTCCATATTTGTGCAACACTGTGTTTCTTAGAGCAAGAATAAAAAGCAAGAATAAATGTTTTATTATTCTTTCCACTTATTATATTTTCCACTGAAATTGTATTCCTACAAACCAGTGGTCACTGACTCCTCTGTTAATTAAAATATTTTTATTATACCTACTTTATAAAGCAAACTAGGTTGGGGATAGTCTTAAATATGAATTTAATTGAAGATACAATCTTGTCCTCTAAGAGTTGGAAAAAGAGGGCAGGCATTCCTGGACACAAGGATCATTGAGGGTCCATGATAATAAATAATAAATAATTAAAAAAACACAGGGGTCTCCCTGGTGGTTCAGGGGTTAAGTCTCAGCACTATCAATCTATCGCCAGCCACTGTAGCATGAGTTCAATCCCCAGTCAGAAAGTTGACCTACAATTGGCACAGGAGACCTCTTTTGTCTTGCCCATTGCTCCTCTAAGCAGTGCAATTCAGTAGAACAGTGTGTTCTGCTCCCCACTTTGTTTCTGGTGAATCCTCTCATGTTCCTTTCTCCCCTCCCCATCCCTGTACCTCTGGCCTATACTCTAGTTCTTGTATGCATAAATGAATAAAAATAAATATTTTTTAAAAAGTATTAAAGAACATGAACACAAGAATCAGCTAAAAGCTGAGTTTGATTTTAGCTCCACTAAATTCTAGTTCTTTACTGGAATAATAATGATTCTCTGAGTGTTTGCAAAGATTAAGAAAAACCACATTACAAATTGTCCAGTACACCTACACATCATAAACATTTTCAGTGAAAACAACTATTTTTTCTCTGTTATATATGCAAAGGGTTGGGTACATTTTCTTTGACTATAAAGGCTATGTTCAGATGTATGATAAAAAAATAGACTGATCAGCCTGAAGTGATATAGAAATTTAACACAATCCCCATCAAAATACCAACAATATTATTCAAGGAAAGTTGAACTTTACAAAACATCACCAAGCCCTCAAATAGTAGAAGCGATCCTGGGAAAAAGGAGAAAAATGGAGGCATAGAATTACCTGCTTTCAAACTTTACTATAAAGAAAGAGTATTAAAAGCAATATAACAACAGCACAAAAACTGATACTTGGATCAATCGAGTAAAAACAAAACCTCTAGAAATAAATCCAAACATATATCAATCAATACCTAAGTTATGATAAATCAGCTAAAATCATATAATGGGGGAAGGAGAGTCTCTTTGAATAAACAAGCTGAGAAAACCATACATAACAGAAAGATGTTCAATCAATCTCTAGCTCCATACACAAAAATAAATTCCAAGTGGATTAAAGGTTTATATCTAAGACCTGCAAAAATAAAATACATAGAAGAAAACATTGGTGAAATATTTCATAACATCAGTGATGCTTTTGAAACTTGACTCTTATGGCAAAGAAACTAAAAGCAAAAATAAACAATTGGGATTATTTCAAATTAAGAAAATTTTACATGGTGAAAGAAGATATAAAAAGATTTAAAAGCCATCTTACTGAATGGGAGAAATTATTTACACAATGTATAAATAAAATGTATAAATTTTATATAGCCAATAAAATCTTGCACAAGTCAACAACAGAAAAACAGCTCAGCAAATGGGCAATAGACACAAACAGACAATTCACAAAAAAGGATCTCGAGGTCAAAAGAGCATGAAAAAAAGTGCTCATTTGCTTTCAATAAGAAAGATGCAGGTTAAAAATCACAATGAGAAACTATTTCACAGACATAAGAAGGGCATATATTGAAAAGATCCCTAACACCAAGTCCTGGAGAGGATGGGGAGAGATGAGCCCTTGTATGTACTGTTGGTGGGAATATAAACTGGTGCAGTCATAATGGGGAGAAATCTAGATTTCTCTTATAAAAACCAAAAATAAAAATGCAGCCATTCAACTGTATTCAAAAATAAAATACTTGCAAAAACTAGTGGACATTAACAAATCCAAGGCTTTAAGGTTAAGAGGGAAGGGAGAGGGAGAAAGCAACCAGGGGATAGAGAGGATGGGGGAGGGGGAATAAATAGCTTGAGGTCAACATGACTTGAGGTCATATCATCTGGAGATGAAGGGTGTGGCTTTCCAAGCCAGTTCTGACAAGAAGAGACTGGGTGTTGGTGGTCCCTGAATCTGAGTTCATCTTTAGAATCTTCCTGGGATCCTGGTAGATTGAAGATGAGGCTTTTGTCTGACCTGTGTTGTGTGAGAAATGTGGTTCTGCAGAAATGCAGAGAGAAATGCAACTCTATGACCTGCCTTTGGCACAGGCCATCCTGCTCCCCCCACACACCCTGACAACTTCTTCCATACCAAGCCCTTACAAAGCTTCCCCACCCTGCTTTGTAGGCTATCCCAACTGCCCTGTTTAAAATACCCTATCAGAGCCCATATGCGATGGAGGTGTCTGGCAAGATTATAAGAATAAAATTTAGATCCTTCCCTAGCTTGTTTGCAGACAGATGGCGAAGTTAACCCCTCAAGTATGATAAACTTGCAAAAAGCAGTAGATGGGGATGAGGTCTCAGAGACTTGGGGTTCCAGATGACTGGGGGAGAATACATCCCAGAGGAACGAGGGCAGCTAAGCATTAAATTTGCAAACAAATCATCAGGAAACCTGATGACTTTGGAGGTACAGAATGGGATGAGATGTGGTCCCTGCTAGGGTGGAATGGGTGATATGGTGCAGCAGAAGGGCCTGGGACAGACAGCTCAGCTCTTCAACCGGGAGGTCCAGATAATGGTCCAGGTTCAAAGGCAGGTGCATGTTTAGATAAGAGGAATAGTTAATTAGTGACGAGACTGTGCAATGTGTGCTTACAAAGGTTTTTCTTTTGTAAAGTCTTGTTCTTCACTGGTACAATGAAAAAAAAAAGCTATTATAAATATCACTTTCTGTTAAGAAATTATATTTTCTGGAACCAGCCCTAGATAGGTATGATGTTTGCTACATTCAAGGATTTTTTTAACCTGAAAGCTTCCCATTCAGAGGATGACAATGACTTCAAACAGCACCTTTGTTCTCCCACCGTAACAGTTAATTGTGGTGGCAGCCTAATATCTAGATATTTTACATTTTAGAAAAATTAGAAAATTGAAAGAAATTGTGCATAATAAAATAAGGTGGCTACATTTGGTATTCCACATTACGTGTCAGGAGTATGATCTAATTTAAAGATTCTCAATCACCCTCTGAGGCCCACTCTTTCTTCACCTCCATTTTATGGGCTAAGCTCAGTTACGTGACTTCCCCAAAGTCACATAGCCAATCAGCCAGCAGGCCAGTGTTCTGGGATTTCTGGAACTCTGAGGTGATTTCAGGGTCCCCTTAGGAATCAGAATACAAAATGCTTTTTAATTTGGTTTTATAGTTTTCCCAAACAAAAATAGAATTCAAAGAATACATATAAATGATTGGTATAGAAAACATGTTTTAAGAGCACAGAAAATTGTAAGAAAATGGAAATCTTTGGGAATTCTGCTACCCTGGGCTGACAAGCGAGTATGATTTCCCCTCCGGAATTCCTTTCTTTTTTTTAAAAAAAGATTTTATTTATTTATGCATATAAGAACTGGGGTACAGAACAGAGGTGTGGCAGGTGAGAGGATTCACTAGAGACAGAGTGGGGAGCAGAACAGGCAGATTGACAAGGTGCACTGCTGAGGGGAGCAGCTGGCGAGACAGAAGAGGTCTGATGTGCTATGTGGGTCACCTCCCTGGCTGGGGATCGAACTTGTGCTGCAGTGACTGCAGATATTTTCCATTTCTCTCCCATTCTTTAACCAACCCCCAAAATGGGTTTCTTCGATACTTGCCTTCATATCCGTATGATTACAATACAATGATTTGAGTAGATGCACACATATATAAATGCATTATAGTCACTGCTTATTTAACTAAAATAGAATCTCATTATGTACACTTTAGCTACATTTTGTGTCCTGTAGAAACCCTTTCAGTCAATTGATAGAAATAATCATCCTTCCTCACATTATCTAGAAAGAATGTTATAGGAAACACACTTTCCTGCTGCTTAGATTTTAACTTAAACTTTTAATAGAGACCTTGAATTCCACATTTCCGTCCCTCTGGCTCTCCACTATTCCATTTTATTTTACTGTATTAACAAATATATTTCAAAGCAAGTGACAGAAATCAGAATCCTTCCCCCTAAAAAATGTGCATACACGTCACTTGTTCATACTCATTATTACTTTTTTTCCCTTTGGAAGCAAAATTTTGTATGCAACCTAAGGCACTCACCTGGAGTGTCTCCTTGGATAGTTTCTGGCAAAGGCATTCATCTCTGTCACCCCAAGCCTTGCCCAGTCAATTCCCTGTTCTGCTTTTTCCCACCATAGGTTAGTTTTCTTTTCTCTCCAGCTACATCTATAGACACGAAGTGACTTATATTGATCCATGCAGTGTGAACTCTCGTACCCACTTCTTCCACAAGCTGGGATGTTCCTGAAATCCACCTGAATTGTTGCAATAGCAGGAGTTTATCCTTCTCTTTCCCCCTCTGCTGTGTTCCATTTGATGAGTATACCTGTGAGAGTGTTCTTTTTTTTTTAAAGATTTATTTATTTATGCATCCAAGAGCTGGGGTACAGGCCAGAGGCATGGGAGGTGAGAAGATTCACCAGAGACAGAGTGGGAGCAGAGCAGGCAGATGGACTGAAACACACTGCTGAAGGAGCAGTGGGCAAGGCAGTAAGAGGTCTGCTGCGCCCTGTGGGTCCCCTCCCTGGCTGGGGATCGAACTGATGCTGCTGTGCCTTGGATGCTTCAGAGTGCAGTGCTCAACCCACTGCACCACCTGAGAGGCCCTGTGAGAGTGTGCCTTGCTCTTGGTGACAGACACCTGGGCTGTTTCCAGGTTGGAGCTATTAAATAAAAGCTTCCATGCAAAGCATTCTTTTAATGACTATCATCTTTCATTGCACATATTTACAAAAGTTGAATCCAATCATTCTCTTTAATAGATTTTTAGCTCTTTCTCTCACACATTTAGCTACTAGGAATCCTGTTATGATTAAGATGAAAAGGTCCTTAACCTACCAATGCTTTTATTTTTGTCAACTATATTCTGTTCCTGGAAATGGAATTCCCAGGTTCAAAAACAAGGATTTTTTTACATTTGTACCTAGTAGATGCCATCAAACTGCTTTGCAGAAAGCAGGCAACCATCCATAAATCTACCAGAAAGTATGTGAGAGTATTCTTTACCAACTTCCCTGCTGGAGAGATGCTGTGTTCAAAATGTATTTCCTTACTCAGTAGTCTCTTCTTACTACTTTCCTTCATTTTCCTGACCACCAGTGGAGTTGGACATCTTTCCATATATGTGCTGACCATTTGGAGGTATTGTGCTGTGAATCACCCCTTTTCCTTTAGCAGTTTTGCTTTGGGGTTTATGTTAACATGTGACAGCATTGCATATATTGTGAATAATCCATTGCCTTCATCTGCAGGTGAATTCTTTATTACATGTATTACAAGTATTTGTCCCCAATATGTATTTGTCTGGATTTAATTTAATTTAATCAAGCCTTACAGCTTAAGTATTTTCAGTTGTTTTATTCTGTGCATATTTTGAGTCTCCCTCTTTTTATATTTGATAAACGATCTCTACTTGTTGCCTGGGTCATTTGTATATTCTCCCAAAATTTTCAGTATGTTATTATTATAAATTTATATTTTTATATTTAAATCTTTACGCCATTTAGCTGTAGTTTGATATGTGGTGTGAGATGTTATTCTAGTTTTCTCCCTTCCAGATGGAGAACCATTTGTGCCAGCAATATTTGTCTAATAAACCAACCTCTACCCACCAACTGTGCCATTTCTTGAATTCTCAAATAAATTAAGATCTGTTTCTGGAATTCTGTTTTGTTTCATTAATTTATTTGTCTATCTTCATGCCAATATCATTTTATTTTGCTAATAGTGTTAGAGTGACATTATAGTATATCTTAGCTGGTAAGGCAAGTCTCCTCTTTTCCCCTCCCCCATACTTAAAAACTTTTTCTTTGATATCTTTGATCATTTTTTTCCCATATGAACTTTAAGATAACTTTATTCAGCTCACATTTTCCCCAGATATAATGGGATTAAAATTGAGAGAGAGAGAGAGAGAGAGAGAGAGAGAGAGAGAGAGAGAGAGAAAGAGAGGGAGAACTTATTAATTAGCAAATACTAGAAAGAAATTAAAGATTTAAGCATAAGACCAGGAACAACATACAATAAGGAACATAACTGGGTATACTCTGTTCTCCCATAAAACATCAATCATTACAAATGTACGTGTAAATGTGAACACACATACCCAAAAAGTCTGCAAAAGTAGGATAAACTCTGCTTGTCCTTAGTGGTCTTTACAAAAGTGCCCTTGAGTAAGAAGATCAATGCAAGATAGACCTTAGTTTGGGGTTTGAAATTTTGTAGTTTACTAGAAGCAAATTAAACATTTAATAAGGTATACAGGTAAATGTTTCAACAACAGCTTGTGGGGTGGAACAGCTCTGATGTGCTGCATTTTGCCCACATGGGGTAAATACTGTTATTCTTTAAGCTATCAATCTGTTGCCATGGTCAGGTCTGTGAAGCTGGGGCTAGAAGTTTCCATGGTTTGTTCCCCAGGACAAGTTTGAGAAGGAAGCCTGGATTCCAGCAGCCGACGTCACTAGAAGTGGGCATTACTGGATGTGGGGATGAAAATAACATGAACGACTCGATGGACAAGTTTCACAGACACATTCCTGTGGTTTGCTAGTTGTTTTTAACAATCTAGTCATGACTTTAAGTTCTAATTACAGGATTTTGTTTTTAGTTTTAAAAACAATGTGGTCTCTATGTAGGGAATCTTGTTCCTGTACATTCTCTGCATTATGATGATGTCTTCTGAAAAAAACCCAGTGTGGTTGGAATCTGTATATTCTGACTCTTCAAAGAAATTGAATTTTAATGCTGGAAGGAAGAAAGTGATTTAAACTCCCTTCTTATTTCCTATAGTTCACGTGGGTACTAACCAGCTGAAGCCAGTCCCTTAGGGGCCCACAGCTTGGTGAATCTGTTGGCTTCTTTTTCACATTTAACAAATTTTGGCTGCAGGGTTAAGTAGGCTAGTATTTCATATGGGGATATTTATCAACAATCTGGATAGGAAAATATTAGTGTAGAAACTTGGTTTTAAAGGTCTTTTAGTGAAGCTTAAAGAAAACAAGACATAAATGACATTATTCTTAGAAAAAGTGATGAACTTTTATTCATTCCTTTCCTCTTGTGCAGGAATCAGGGCTTGTATTCAGTCTCTCAGTGAGCCTCTTAAACCACCTCAATTTTCCTATTTTATCAGGGGAGGGGTTCAGGTGTTACTTGGGCCCTGTAGCTGACTTCAGGAAAGACTGGTGTTTTACAAAGCTTTGGAAAATGTGGCCTTTGCTTGCAGGCTGCTATATATGGAGTTTCCTGCCCTGGGGACACCCTGGGGGTAGGTTGAACCCACCAAAGTGAATAGACAGGAAGTATGATGGGGGGTCTGAAAAGATAAGAAAGGCAGGAGCTAGCTCTGGAGACATGAGACATATATTCTGCCAGACCAGCACCTTCCCCATGCCAACGGTCCAGACTTGAAGACAGGAAAGGCCCAGACTGAAGACACTCTGTTTTCAGCCTCTGAAGAAGCTTCTAGCAACTGACATTCTAAAGAGAAGCTGAAAGGCTTTGCAGGTGACCAGTTGGTTGAATTATCCTTCACTCTTGTTGTTACCTGGAAAGAGAGAGAGCAAAGGCCCTAGGCCTCGTATCTCAGTTGTTAGGGTGGACCAAAGGCTCACAACGAGCTGTCTATCGGTTTGTCAGCCATAGTTTCCACTGCTGTCTGCTCCAGTATTAGGTGCTGTTCACCCCAACCTTGGCAGTGTCGCTGTGGGATGCTGCTACATCTTTTCACTGGCCTTCTGTTCCGTGAGCCCTCCAGCTGCAGGGGCTGCCACGGTGTAGGGTCAGAGAAAAGTATCAGGCTTTTCTGCCCTTCTGCCATTGGTGTAATGATGGACACCTGCAGTGCTGCATGCAGGCCTAAGTGAGCATGCACAAGTGGGTGCACCTGGGCTTAGGCACGTGCATATAGGGGCGGCATCACGAGGATGCCAGTAGAACAGAGAACGAGAGCAGAACATAGAGCAGTGGAACAGGAGACCAGCAGAACAAGAGAAGCAGAAGCAGCTGAGAGAGTGAAGATGCGCCGCGGGCTAGGAGGCCCACCAGCCTCCTGGTCCCCGGGCCCCCTGGCCCCCCTGCCTGCTGGTTGCCTCTGATATAACAGTGCAATAAAAGACTAAAAACGCCACTGAGGGCTCCAAGGATTCCTCCTCCTTTACCTGTCTGCCGGAATCATGGAAAACCTGCTCTGTGTCTTTGTTGGCACCACACATGGTGAGTTAGATCCTGGCCCTAGTTGCTGGCTGCCAGACCTCCAGGTGATTGCTGGTGGGATGCTTTAAAGGCTTTTGGACGTACAGCTTTGGTTTGGGCCTTCTGGACACTGAGAGTAGCTGACCACTTGTGGCCTTAGTGATGTGTTGTTTGCCCTGTTTATTAAATAAGTCCCATTACTGTTGTTCCCTGAGCCTGAGTGGTCTTGCAATTGTGCATGTGGATGAAGAACCCACAGGCAGTGTCGCTTATAGGATAGTTTCCTTGGAAGCTTTAGTGCCCAGAGAGTCGTGCATCAGAGGTACAGTTACAGAATTTGGCCAAGGTATGTCAGATTGCCAGTAAATGGCTGAGTCTGCACCCTCCTTCCTTTGTACCGTATGAGGTGTACACCCTCAAATAGCCTCATTGGGGACATCACCAGCAGTAATCGGAGCTCCAGTAATACCATGTGAGGGTAAAAAGAAGTGACCGTGTATTCAGGACAAAAGTTGTCCTGAGGAGGCAGTGCCCAGACGCCGTTGTTAGAGTGGGGATCCCTCCTGACACTGCCCCCATTCTCCCCAGTGATGCTGAGGTGGGAAAGGAGGTGGATTTGTTAGCAATTTGTTTTAGTCAAACCCCTTCTTTAAAAAAAGGCACTGAATACATTTTAAAGACTGTGTTCATTAACACACAAAGTTTAGGTGGTCTCACAGAGTTGGAAGCTTAAATTTTCCTTCTTTGTTTCTCCCCATCCTACCCTTACATCAAGTGAAATGACAGGAATTGGAGAATACTCTCCCAATCCTGTTTCTTCTTCAGACACAGGGACTTGAACAGCTGGCCAGAGAGGTTGCTTCCAGTCGGGATGGGTTGGAAGCCATACTTAACTCTTGGTACAGAAGGGGGTTTTGGGCTTGTTTGCATATTTGTTTTGCTTGGATTTTAATTTTCATTTACTAATAAGAGCAACAGAGGATGTATCATCTATTCATCATTTATCATCTACCTATCATCCATCCTCTAAAATTAAAAATAATAATACCCCCCCTCCCCAAGGACTTCTAACAGGTGCAAGATTCCATGACATTAAGAAAAACGGGTCAAACTTTGGGGCTGGGATGAAAAGGTGATTAAAATGGAAAGTGGAAGGAATAAACAAACACCTGAGCAAAGAAATAAATTCCGGTTTTTGTATACTCTCTAGGGAACTATTTCCAAGTGGGAACTTAGCGGGCAGATCAGAGTTGACAGCAGTGGGAGGACAGGCAGGGGACTGAGGGGGCGATTCTAGGTGCTTCGAGGCTTCCAGGGAGAAGGAAGTGCCTGAGTTTCCAGGGGAAATGCAATCCTCTTTGGTTTGCACCTGACCCTCCAGCTGCCAACCACAGGACCAGGTGTCTTTGGAGACTCAGGTGAGTGGTGGGGAACGGCCATGTCAGTGTTGTTAGTGGTCTGATGAAAGGCTTATTCATATTTTCCACCCCTTGATGCTCCCGTGTGATTAGGAAAACAGCACTAGCAGATGCAGCTAACAAAAATACAGGATCCCCAGCTCCACTTCAAATCCAGATTAAATAACAGGTTCTTTTGCTTGTTTGTTTTCTGTTTTTTTTTTAAGTATAAAAATGCATGTTTAACACATATTTACATTAAGAAAAAATGACCCATTGTTTATCTGAAATGTAAGTGAGGCTGGGGCTCTGTATTTTATCTGGCAGTGTGTGTGGGAAAACACTGAAATTTGAACCAGGCCCAGAACACATTAGCTACGTTATTCTCCATGAGGCCTGTTTTTCTGTGAGACGGTCTTAATCAGACCTAAGTCATGGGGTCGTGGTGAAGATTAAATAACAGATGTAGAAGCAATAATTGCGGTGTCTAGAACATGGATGATGGTTAATAGGCTACTTACTGGCTGAACTGGAATTGGCTGCAAATTAGATAAGACGCTTGGATGGATCTTGACTCCCTTCACCCTTAGGGTCGTGTTACCCCTGTGTGGGCCCAGCCTGTGCCCAGGAGACCTTGATATGGACGAGGCTACACACTTTTCCAGAGGACACCCTAGGTGCCTCCTGGAAAGAAGCTACCCCTGCCTTTGCTTCCCTTGACAAGTATTTATGGATCATGCAGCCAGGAGCTGATAGAACAGCAACAGAGACAGCTTCTGTCTCCATGTTCTGACAGCCAAACAGAGGGAGAGGGAGCAAAGTTTAAACAAATGGAATGACACCTTGGAATGATTTTATTTTGAAAAATGACTGTGTGACTGATGGGGGTGTGGGGGAGAATGTATCAGGAAGGTGTATAACCTAGCTTGAGAACAGAAAGGAGTTAGCCCTGGAGGCAGGGAAGGGTGCCAGGAACACCAGGAACAGCCTATGCAAAGTACTGATGCCCAGAGGCATCTGAGAATGGAAGAGGCTGACTGCTGGAGCGGGCTCTGAGTGGGCTGGAGGAAGGCCATGTGTGGGGCCAGACTGAGGCAGCCAGTTTGCTCTGCTGAGGAATCCAGAAACCTACCTCATGGCAAGGAGGAGTCGTTGGAGGATTTTAATCGGGGTGCCATGACAACGGAGTTTACACTTACTCTTGCTTTTCTCTCAAAAACATACGTCCAGAGTTTCAAGTTGCCAACTGCTACATTTGCTTGGCAACCACCACTCTTGTAAGTGTCAGAAGCAAAGCTATTTAGGGTCAGTCATTAACACCATCTCCCTAAAGGAGTGGGAGGCAGATTAGCACGGTGGTTAAGCATCCAAGCTCAGAAGTCAGGCTCATCTGGGCTTGCATCTTTTTTGCTTTAAATAAATTTTCTCTGACTCACCATCAGTTCACCATACTCTAAGTTCTAAGAGTACAGCTTCACACCTCGAGATGTATATACACCTCACTGCCCCACCAAATCCTAGTGTGGCTCACACACCATCACACTGACCCCTTCCTCTTGGCCCCTTCCTCCTTCCCTCTGATAACCACCCTATTTTTCTTAGAAACTGAGAGTTATTTCTGCTAGTCTGTTTACTTTATTTATATTCCACATATGAATGAAATCATTGGTAATTGTCTTTCTGTCTTATTCTTCACATCAAGGTCCATTCATGTTGTTGCAAAAGGCAAGATGTCATCTTTCATAAGAGCTGAGTGGCAGTATTCCAGTGAGTATTCCCACCACTTCCTTTTTTTAATAATTAATTTTTAAAATTTTCTCATTGTTTATTTTTGCATATTTGATTCCTCCCCTTAGGTGTAGTCCCCATGAATCTCCTACCACTACAGCACCTGTGATCCATATTCATAGTCACCTGTGCTCTTCTGTCCCATTTTGACTCCTTTCCCTCCCTCTCTCTTGCTGTGTGCCCCAGACCTATAGGTGCCTACAAGCTCTCTCTCTCTCTTTCTTTTAAACCTTTGTTTGGTTTCCCTGTATTCTCCTGTAAGTGAAACCATCCAATATTTTTCTTTTTCCTTCTGGCTTATTTCACTGAGCATCGGCCCTTCCAGTTCTATCCATGTTGCTGCAAATGGTATCCTTTTTGATTGCTGAGTAGTATTCCATTGTATATATAGATCACTTCTTCTTGATCCACTCATCTGTTTTGGGGGGTATTTAGATTGTTGCAAATAGTGCTACAATAAACAGCAGTGCAAGTTTCCTTTAAAATTAGTGCTTTTGTGTCCTTTGTGTAGATTCCCAGGACTGGAAACACTGGATTAAATGGTACATCCAATCAGTATTTTGAATATCCTCTACACAGCTTTCCATAGTCTACATAACTTCTTTATCTCATCATTCATCAATGATGGATGACCTACATGGCCATCTGGGCTGATTTGATGTGTTGGTATTTGTTATTAATGCTGTTTTGGATGTAGGGGTGCTGATATTTTTTTTTCTATTAATGTGCTTTCATATTCTTGGGGTAGATACCTAGAAGTGGAATTGCTGGTTCCTTCAGTATTTCTATTTTTAATTTTTAAAGGAATCCTCATACTGTTTTCCATAGAGGCTGCCCCAATTTAATATCTGCATCAGTGATGTACAGGGCTCCTTCTCCACCCTGATTATGGTCCATTCTCACCGGTGTCAGGTTAAGAGCTCCTTGTGGTTTTGATTTTCACTTACTCAGTAATACCTGGTGATGAGATTTTTTTCCATGTGCCATTTGGCCATATTGTCTCTGGATAAGGTGACTATTCAGATCCTCTGCTGGGCTGGCACCTTACCACACATTAAAAGTGACTGAGTAAAGTGAATATCCCTCCTGGCGTGGTTGGAGGGTTAAGAGAACCATCGTGAGCTATCATGGGATCTGACGTTGAACTGTTTCACAGTAAACTTTAAGCATGATTCATGTGAAAAAGACAATGCTGATTCATTTATTTGCTCTTAATTCTTAAGACCACCAAATGTCACTTAGGTTTATGTGACCCTCACTCCTATTATTTTACAGGATTATTACTGTCAGTTGGAGAGTTTCAAGAGTAATGCCAAAGAGAATCAAAATTCCTTTAGATAATTTAGAGCTAGATGTAATGACCTGGCATGAACCTAATTCCTAAATGGGGAATTCATGAGGGTAAACGAATGTATTTAATTATAAAACTGATCAACTTTATCTTAAAAACCAGCTGTGTGTAGATGAAGTATTCTTGATCACACATGGGGCAATCTCAAACCTACCCTCATCATAGACCTCTTATAATCTGATTACTTAAATGCTGACTGTCGACTTTCTAGTGTTTCAAGCCTGTGGGCCTGTTTGGCTGCCTTTGGCTGCTCCTTTGAGGAGGACTCTTGAGGGGAATATATCTCAGGGCTGAGCGGGGAGCAAGGAAACCTGGCTGGCTCTCTTTGGGTAAAGAAGCAAGAACTGGGTCTCCCCAGCCCTTTCCCTGTCACTTTTGGGGATCAGCTGGGAAGAAGAACCAGACATGGAGGCTGGGGTACAAGAGGAGTAAGATGTGCTCCAACTTGCATTCATGCAGAAGTGCTGGCCCAGCAGAGCAGAGGGCTGCTGGGGCTGTCTTCCCCAGACACACCCTGCTCAGGCTGTGCTCACTTGATTCTACGCTGTGCACCTCCCTTCTCTCACAAGGTAATTGCTCTGACCTTGTGTTGATCAGCTTTCCTGTTGTTTGCACCCGTGTTTTCCTGGACCTATGTTGACTAGTGCGCTTAGCTCAACACTGAGCCCCCAAGTGCAGACCAGCTGGGACTTGGGCCACAAGCTCTGTTCTCACCATCAGACCCCCATCAGACCCTCACCATCAGCCCCACCAGTGTCCACCACAGTGGCCTGCTCACCTCCAAGACTTCCCAGCAGGACCATCCTAGGGTCTTCACTAGCTTGGTGACCATCCCTTTCCCCAACACCCCTGTCCAGTTGTCTGTGCCTTCTGATTGCTACTTCTCCACCTCTTGTCCCTAAAACCTTGGCTCTCTCTCCCATGCTCGTCCTCTGCTTCCTCCTTCCTCACCTTTCACCCCTCCTTTGGCTTCAGGGTAACTATGATTGTGGCTCCCATATCTCAACCCTGGCCCTGTGTGGTGTGAGTTCTAGGCTCATTTCTGATTATTTCCCGTCAGACATTTGCCACCAGATGCCCCACCCTCCACCCCCACCCAGGTGTGAGAAGCCAACCCCTTGCCAAGCGGCTTCTCCTCCTCTCAGTAAGACCCCTCCTCTAGACAGCCAGCTGAGCAAGCCAGAGCAGCCCAGGCCACCTGGAATCTCCCTTCTCCTTTGTGCTTGGCACTTCCTGAGATTCCTCTCCCTTATACACGTCAGTGCTGGCAGGTCTCACTTCTCACTGGGCTCCTGCAACAGTATCCTTAGACCCCCACCCTCTCAAGGCCTTCCTCAAGGTGTCCCTTAAAATGTATCATTGAGTTCTGCCACCGCCTCTGGCCCACCTGAGATCCTGACCTGCCCTGAACTGCCCTATATGGGCAAGAGGGCTCCCCCTGCACACAGTTTCCAGGGGATGGAGCAGGGCTCAGAAGGAGGCACTGGGTGATCCTGTGGGGCTTCTGGTCATGTGTCTCATCCTGATTGAACTCAAGGGTTATCTGGGGGAAGCTCTTATGAGATTCTTCTGAGATTCCTCCCAGAGAAGTTGCCTCAGTTGCAGGTGTGATGATAGACAGGCATCTGCTGAAAAATGCCCAGATGACTCTAGAGGTATCCAGAGTGAAGAAGAACAGGATTGTAACAAGGGGAAATGAGAGAGAAAGCACTAAAATCAGAAGGTGCTGGGTGAGCTCAGGTGCAGCACCTGTTTATGGGGGGGGGGCAGGTGCTGCTGTCGACTTTGACTGGAGGAGACTGGCATGCGGTCATTCTAGAAGGTGGCAGGAGATGTCTGCTGGAGCATGGTGCCTGCTCCACTGAATGGAGAACCATGTTTGCGAAGGGACCAGAGCTCTCCCTGCAGACCAGTACCGTGGTACAGTGACATTGATGGTTGGGATAGACAGGACACCAGCTGGGCACCTGCACCCTGAAGTTCAGGTGATAGACATAATGAAACTTCCCTGGATGGGTGCCAGGAATGGAAAGCTGGGGAGCACTGGTGGAGCAGCGAGGAGATACAATTGACATCAATAGTCTGCATAGCATGTGGGGGCTGAATAAGCCAACAATTAAGAGATATCACAGCAGATACATTTGGAATGAGCAACTAATCACTTGGGAGAGTTAAAGGGAGGATGAGATCAAAAGAGTCATGGATGAACGTTACAGGTTCACCAACCACAGGGCTTCAAAGGACAGGAGATTGACCTGCAGCAGATGGTTAGAGTGCTATAGTTATTAAGAAGTGATCCCCTTAAACTTGGGATTTAAAAGGTTTTTCTCTCTTCATTCTTAAAAATCTTACTTGGAGACATCTTTCTTTCTTTTTTTTTTTTTTTTTTTTTTTTTTTTTTTTTTTTTTTTTTTTTTTGTGCTAAAGCCCACTGAGAGCTGTAGCTTAGAGTCCCAAATCTAAATCCAAATTGGAGAGCACTATGCTACATCAATGATTCCTGTGGAATTTGAGATATAGGTTGGGGAGGGCCTGCCCTCTGATGCACCAGGATGCAGATTAGCAAGGCAGAATTCCCCCAGAGGGATGGAATTGATTTCCCAGGCTATTTCACTCAGAAATGCCTGGGAGAGCCCCTTTTCCAGACAGGACATTATGCTGGTCTGGGCTTGTAAGAAGCTCAAGTGGAACTTCACAGAAGCAGAGAGCACTCTATGGTCTGTGGGTGTGGGAGCCCCTCACCCTGCATCTCAGCTGCTCTCTCCTCATGGGGCTCCCTTAGTCATCTGCCAGCATGAACTTAAAGAGGTGGGGGTTTCTGTAAGTCTGGGGTTCTACTCTCCACTGGGCAACACTATCCACCTCAGTGGCATTATTCCAGCCTGTCCCTGTTGCTCCCCTAACTCACTTTGGCTGAGAACAGGCAGGGCAGTTCAAGCACATGGGCATCAACCATATCTGGGCTTGCCTGTCTCCTCTGCCCTTGGCTAGCTGCTTGACCTTGGGCAACTCACACAGCTTCTGAGCCTTTGCAGGGATTAAATAACATATGTATATATACACATACATGTATCTCATTATATATGGCACATGTTGCTACTTGGACCCTCAGTGGGTTGTAACATTTTTTACTATTATTTTTGTCCCATTAAAATTGTATTTATTTGCCATTATATTACCAAAAATATACAAGTTTGGGAGTCTAATTTCACACCTCAGTGTGTGCACATGTTTTACTCACCCTCCAGCAAAGCTTCAGTGCCAATACCCCATCACCTAAACCCCTCACTCTGCTTCTCTCTCCCTTGATTCCTGCTAATGGCCACCATATTTTTTGCTGTTGAGTTATTTTTATTGTGCTTTGCTAGTTAGCTTTCTTTGATTATTTATATTCCACAAATGAGTGAAGCTGCATAGTATTTGTCTTCACTGAATGCCATCACCTCAAGGTCCATCCATATTATCTCCCAAAACCACAATTTCATCTTTTGTGTAGCTGAGTATTCCACGATTTCTTTATTTAGTTGTCTGATAATGGGCACTTAGGTTGTTTGCATGCCTTAGCAATTCTCAGTAATGCTGCTATGAACAAAGGGGTGCAGATATATTCTATATTAGTGTTTTCATATTTTTCATATCAGTACCATGGATCACACCATATTTCCATTTTTAGTTTTCTGGGAACCAATATCCATTCCCTCTAATGGTGACGTTTATTGCTATTTAGCACTCTTCCTTTTGGAACTTTCTGGAACTTCCCCACTCAACCTTATCAATTCCACTTACATATATTCCTCTGAAATGGTTGCTTACTTGGTTTGTGTCCAATTGTTAGGGGGGAAAAACCCTCCCGAATAAATTACACAAGTAAGTTATAAACTTCAACCCCCTTTCCAAACCTAAAAAATCCAAAAACTACAAATCCCATAAGGTCATTATCAAGGAGCAAATCACTGGGACCTAAAAATAAAATTAAACAGCCAGGCTAAGTATAAAAGCAAACATGTAAGCCTTGGGATCTCTCTCTTTTCCTTGAAAGCCAGGTCTCAGCGTGCCATTGAGTTCCAAATCCAAAGAACCAGTACTAAGCCATTTACAAATCTGTATCCCTCTCTTCTCCTTGTGTTATTCGCTATGCTATTTTCCCTTCTCTTATAAATAAAACCCTTTATTAACCTTTGTTGTGTGTGCCTGCAGTTAAAGCATTATAAGTACCTTTCAAACGCACAAGTAAAATCCAGTCAAGCAGACCCATTTTATATTAAAGTTGCCCTGTAACAGTTTGGCGCCCAATGTGGTTCTTCCGCCCTGATCAACACTGCAGGAAACTGCCCAGGATTCCTCCTTACAGGAGTTAATGTGCAATCATGTATTTGAAAAGAATGACTTGATGGGCACCTGATAGGAAGTTGTAGCAAGAAATAAGCCTTGCAAAACCTGTGGGAACGTTCCTGCATACGCATGTGTGCGTGCGTACGTACGTACGTACGTGCGTCTGTTCGTCCGTGCTTGCGCACCGCTCTCACCTGACTGAGCCCACCTTTGGAGGACCTGGGCCAGACTGAGATGCTCTCCATTCTCAACAGGACTGGTGGAGAGCACGGGAGTCCTCAGGGTGAGTCCCATTCCTCCCTCACATGTCAGCTGGTCTGACAGGTCCGCGCACTCTGGCATCCAGAGATTTGGGCGCATGGAAGTGCCTGAGTGCGAGGATGAGATTCCAGGCTGCAGGGTTCCTGGGAAAGGGAGGCCAGTTCAGGTGAGCCCTTCTGGAAGGAGCCTCCCACAGATCAGTTGCAGGTGGGGTAGGGGTTCTACATACTGGTGTTGCTGGCACCACACCCGCCTGGAGGCTGGTTCAAAGTCCGCGGGAAGCTGCGCTAAGTTTATGAAAACACAGAGCTTATTTGGTTATAGTTTTCCCCTGAAGCCTGAGGCAAGAGGTATTGATCATAAAACAACCGAAACTAGTTACAGAGTTGAACTTGCTCCATGTTTGGATGTTGTGCAGTTCTCAATGCTGGGAGTTGGGGGTGGGGGGTGGCAAGCTTCTCCTGGAGAAAGCAGGAATAAATGTTGGGGTACATGGCCAGACCTGAGGAAGGACTTGGTTACTTCAGAGTCAAGAGGGCTGTAAAGGAAGGAGATGCCCTACTTGTTCCTCGAGGAGGCACCACAGCACAGAGGTTCTTAAATTCACCAAAGACTTGCTGGGGGCGAGGGTGGGGAGTCTGCTTGTTTTATCTCCTTGGTATTGACCCCGACCTTTGGACTGTTGCATTTTCCAAACTTCTGCCTGCCCCTTCCAGCTGAGCAGCTGAAGAGGAGTGAGGAGGTAGCAGGGTGAGACTTTCCCAGAATTCCCCAGGCTTCAAAGAAGATAGATGGGAGAGACAGGGCCGGCCACAATGTCTTCTAGGGAATTAGGAAAAAAGGAAATTTAAGAGGGTGAATTGTTGAAATGAACACTATTTTTTTGTAAAGCAACCTACAGAAGTATTTAGAGATCAGTGCCTTGGTATATTTATGAAGCAAGGCAGCATTTATACTACCAGTTGGCAACAAAAATCAGAGTATTTTTCTAAATCAGTCTATCTGATGTCAAGTCTCCATGTAGCCAGGGTCACCAGAAATTCAGTCTGTACCTTTTCTGCCCTCACAGATAGGCAAGGTCTCAGATTCTCATTTTGGAGGCCCAGCTGGTATCAGCTAAATCTTGGCCTGTGTCTCCACTGCCACATGCTTGTGGATAATGGGGAGTGGCCCTGGTCTTTAGGACATGCTGGTTCATGACTGTGGTCATGGCAAAGCTAGCGATTTTGAAGTCTTCTGGTTGAGTTCATGTTCATTGTCCAGGCAGGGAGCCCCATGCCCAGGACATGGCCTCCTAGGTGGTCTGGTGTCCATGCCCTCTGGTTCTTCCATTTTTCAGGAGCCTCGGCAAAGGTACCACCCAAGTCCTTTCTCCTCATGGAACCTTAAGTTGTCCTCTTCTCCAGTCTTGAGTCTTCCTCCGAAGCACTTGCTTCTTGGCTCCTCCTTTCAGGGAAGGGTCCTCTCTCTTTCTCCCTCTCCTCCCTGGCATCCTCTCTGTCTGCAAGCAGATTTGGACCATGGGCAATAAAACGTGTTTTCATATGGGTTCATTTACCAACAATATCTTTCTCCACACACAGCTGGGAGAACCGCTGCTGAAGACAGGCCCTGATGAGCTGAGGGTGGGAGATGATCTCTATGTTCTCTGCTTTGGCCCTGCTGTCCCCCCTCTGTTCTGTTGCCCAGATGTCCAGATGGAGCAGTTGCCACAAACTTGGCTTTGTGGCAGAAATGAAAAACAAACCACGAAAACCAAACTTTCTCACAAAGTCATTTGAAAATGTGATAAATAGTGGAGGGATCTGAATGGGAGCCCACTCTCCCCACCTTGTAAGAGGGAGAATGGGCAACAACCAGGATCACCCCTGGACTCCTGCGTCACTCCCCCAAAGTGATTCTCTGCAACACCTGCATCATCTAGCTTCTGATATTCTATATGGATTTTGGTTTTATTGTTTTAGCTCTCTGAGTCCTTTGCAAAACCTTGCTGGATTTATGCTTTACTAAGAAAAAGGGATGTACCAGGTCCTGGGAGGAAATAAAGTAATCAAGCTAGTACATGAAGAACTTATCATTTTTATCCAATGAGGGCATTGCATAGAAGGTGAACTTTGGAGAAGAGAGGGATATTGGTGGACAGGAAGTAAGTATTGTTTGTAGCTGAGTAGGTTCATACATGTCACCCCAGCTTCATGCTAACAACAGATGGTAAGATAGAAAAGAGACACATGACACATAAATGGACAGATGATACATGAATAGATAGGTGATAGATTCATAAGTAGTTAGATGATAGGTAGGTTGAGTGATGATTGTCAGATAGACAGATGATAAGTAAGTTATAGACAGGATACCAGTTTTTAGGTTTTCATTGCATATACAAACACAAAAACTCTGGACCAAGGAATAGACCCTTTACTCATAGTGTAACAGGGTCGTCCCCAGGAAAGGGGGAAGTTCCAAAATTCCAGTTCTACCCTAAGTGGGTGGAACTGAGCAAGGAAAGAAGATTCTGCAGAAAGGACAGAAGGAAGGCAGGAAGAAGGAAGCAGGATGGAGAGCAGCAAGGAGACCTAGAGGAGGCACGTGGAGCAAAGAGACATGTAAAGAAACTGCCCTTACTTTTTAAGGTTTTGGACTGGAACAGATGTGGGTGAGAGACCCATGGGGAGCTTAACAATGGCAGCTTTCATCTTGATTTTGATTTTGCTTTTCTCCTCCCAGATTTGTCTGACTCTTTCTGACCTTTTTCTATGGGTTTCTACTGAAAGGTCCTTTAGACCTGTGGCAGGATTTTGGGCCTTGTTTTGGGCCAATCCTGTCTGGCTGAACTTTTACCCTCAAGGAGATGGGTAACTTTAAATGCTTAACTTAATAACTATGTTCTTTGTCCTTTCAGTATTGCACCCTAATTGTATTAAAAATCCTTTCCATTAAAAAATTTTATGTTTATCTTAATGCGGCAAATGGCAAAACCCATTCAAAAAAAATCAGGCTTGGGGGTTCTAGAGTGCTCCTCTCCCTACCCTGTAACTATAGAACAACTTCTGTAGGTCCCTAGAGCTTCTGTTCACCATGTGTGATCCAGTGGAAAGCACCAAATGTACCCACGAAGCAGGGTTTACAAATATGACACTCAGAGCTGGCACATCTTCTCCTCTATGCAGAGAGTCAGAAGGTGGGGCAGAGAGAGAGAGAGAGAAGGAGGAAGAGAGGTCTTTCTCAGAAAGTCTCAGCCGATGTCTCTGAAGGCTAGGTCTCTGACTTTTTCCAGAAGTCTCCATCTTTAACTTCTCAAGACCTGTTGACCATTTCAGTTGTTCTTAACTCAGTTTACCAGTAATTTTCATTCAAGCAGCTCTGACCATGCAGAAACAGGAAGAGGTTTGTTCTAAGTGTTAGAAACCACATGTGCCCAAGGTCAGGATCAAGAATAGGAGCACCGTAGAAAAAGTCTTACCTGGTTGAAAGTGTGGATAGGATAGGATAGGAGATAATGTGAATTCAGATAATGAAAAGACAATGTGCTGGAATGTCAAATCAGTTCTGTGATCTCAGAGAATTTTCTAGATCAAATATCTTTTGTGGTACTGAGTTCAAAAATGGAATATTGCATATGCTCTCAGGAGCTACCATGGAAGGACAGAGTTTGGAAGTAAGAGGGTGGAATAAACACCCAGTTGACTGCAGCACTAAAAATCCTCCATGTACTTCTAATTGTTTGAAGGACTTTGCATGGATTAATTCATTTAGTTCTCTAGGTGACCTTGTGAGGTAGGTAGTACAATTGCTCCCATTTTGAAGATCAGGAAATGGCAACAAAGCAAATTTAAGTAATGAGACAGAGACCCTGGTGAGTGGCAGAGCCACTATTTGGCCCCAGGCATCCTGAGAACATGCTTTGGGCCCCCACCTGCTTATCTCTTGCATAGCCAGACTGGAACTCTTTGGAGTTATGGAGGGGGGAGTGTTTAATATCCTAGATATTATTTTCCTTCATTTCATGTGTATTCATTTCTATGTACCCAACAAAACCTCCCTCAATAAGAGCTTGGTCACTAGCTGAGTTAGGTTGGTCTTGGTTGGCTTTCTGAATCTAAACATGAAAGCTGCCTTCTTGCTCCACCTGTGTGTTCTCTAAGTTGGCAGAATGTCAACAGGGAACCTACTAAGAATAGAAGGGGAAATTCTGGAGACCTGTCTCTACCCTGTGGGCATCCTAAGGTCATTGTCAGAGGCCTAGCTGGGCAAGGCAGTTTGTATTTAATTCCCCAGGTAGGTAAACGCTGAAGCCATCCAGAGATTGGGGGTCCCTTCCTGCCCTATCTCCCCCCAACCTGAGCTCTGTCCTCCCTCAAAAGGAGTCTGAACAGGAGGTATGTCTTTAACTTTGGCTATTTCTCCCCAAGTCTTCTGTAGGACGACTTTGGGGCTGTATGTTTGCTTTGCTCTTCTGAATCCTAAGAACATTAAGTGGAAGAGGTGAGCAAGCGCTATGAAGAATGCTCATTTATTTAAGTTGGCTTAATTACTCCTATTAAACTTAATTGCCATAATTGTTGCTTCACTGTCTTAATTGTTCCTGTTGTCTTTATGGGGATCACCAAAGGCTGTGTGAACTTTGTGCGGTTGTTTACATGGCGTTGGATTTTATTTGTGTTTCACATTGTTTACTTCCTGTTCCGTGGGGATTGCATAATTTACTAAGCACCCTGCCTTGTCTCCACAGCTTTGAAGAAGGGACAAAGAGCTGTGAGCCTTGTCAGCTAAGGAGAGCAGGAGGGAATTAACTATGTGGTGAAGTAAACCATGAAGTGTGCAAATACTCCTTGAGACCTGGTTAAGGATTCTTGAGACTTCCTGTGGGTCAGGTGCTTATGTCCATCTCTCATTTAACCTTCTCAACAACCCAGTGATGTGGATGTTCTTATTGTGGTTGTATAGATGAGGAAACTGAGAAACAATGGCACTGAGGGACCAAATTTAAAGAGTTAGGAAATGACAGTGCTGAGGTAGAATCCTTCCTGGATTTTGAGCTTGAGACATCTTGTTAACCTAGTCCTGATAGCTGGCAAGGTGCTAGACTCTGGTCCTTGATTTCAGATTTGTGAAACTGGACAAAAACACTCTAGGTCTCATTCTCTTGATTCTATCTAAACAGCCAATGTCTCTGATGGTGCTGAATATCTCCCACAGCAGTCCTGAGTTTCACCATTAAAAGTCTTTCTTTTTGTTGAAAATTGTCATTCTTAGAGACAGACTTCACTTTGTGTTAATTTTCTGCTCTCATGCTCTTCTTTTTGAAGATTTTAATTTATTACATACAATTATTAATGCAAACAAACAAAAACACAGTTACGGTTGGGTGGCCTCCTCCCCCACAACTAAACCAAATTAATTTCATTTAACATACTTGTTTTTTAATAAGGCCCCTGGGGGTGATAATACCTGCAAAGGTTGCCTAGAGTTTATCAAATTATTTTATCTCCTCTTAGTAGATTTTTGGGTCCAAAGAAAATGACAACTCAAAAGAGACAAGTTTTGTTTTTGTTTTTTTTTTACCCTTCATGATATTTTATTTTTTTAATATAAATTTTTTTTAAATTTACATATATTTAACATCAATTGTATCCCCATCACCATAACACCAGTGCACCATCACCTCAGCCCCCTGTGCTCCTGTCTGCCCTCCACCCTTTCCCTCTTCCCTCCCTACCAAGTGTCCCCAGTCTGTCCTTGTCTCCTCATTTTTGGTTTTTGTTTCTTTCTTGTTGTTATTATTATTGTTCTTATTCCTTTCCTTGATCCTTATTTGGTTCCCTTATATTCCTCCTGGGGGAGGAACCATCTGGATTTTTCTTTTGCCTTCTGATTTACTTCGCTGAGCATAATCCCTTCCAGTTCCATCCATGTTCCTATGAATGCGTCTAGTTTTTCATTTTTGACTGCTGAGTAGTATTCCATCGTGTATATGTACCATAGCTTCCCGATCCACTCCTCTGTTTTTGGGCATTTAGGTTGTTTCCAGGTCTTACCTATTGTAAAGAGTGCGGCTATAAACATAGGGGTGCAGGTATTCTTTTGAATCAGTGTTTTTGTGTCTTCAAAAGAGACAAGTTTTGGTATGATGAGAGAGTCAGCTGGCTCAGGCGGTCAGGTAGGGCTCTTTAACAGGTGCCATTGGGAAGCATGATGGTAGTTGGCACAAAACTGGAAAGGCACATTTGATTGTATTCTAATGGGCACTTGTTTTTCTCCTACAAAACCTTCTATTTACTTGATTTTATTGATTTGTACACTGTCTCTTCTGCTATCTAAGCTAAGATAACTTGACTTTTTTCTTACTCAAAGCAACTACTCCCAACCCAACCTATGATCAGTTCTATTTCCTTAATTGATAGACTCCAATCAAATTATTCCCTCCTCCTTTCCACATTTCTTTCTTTCTTCCAGTCTATTCTCCACAAACTATCAGATTCAATCTTCTCAAAAACAAATTGCTCCTGTCATTCCTTGCTTAAAATTTTTCAGAGACTCCTAAGATCTTCTGGGAGAAGTCCAAATGCCTAATCATGGCAGGTTCTTCATGATCTGTCTTCTGCCTCCTCATTCACATCTGCTATTTTCTCCTGCCTACATCCTGTGCTCTACAAATGCCCAGCTCCTGGAAGATTCCCAAATGGGTCATTCTCCTTTATTGCTCTTTACTTTTCCTTCTGGTTCCTCGAACTAGCTTCTCTTCCATTTCTCATTCCAGACATGTATAGATATACATATTATAAGGACAAGCAACCTTCACCTCTTGCAGAAAATTTCTCCACTGTTCACTTCAGAGGGTAGAAAAGACTATGCATCCTTTTTGCCTCATTTTGTTCTCTGCATATTCATCCATCATCATCATTTTCTTCATCATACCACAGCCCTCACCACTGAGCAATTACTTTCTTCTCATTAATCAACTGGACATTTATTGAGAACCTATGTGCCACAAGTTGTCTGAAGGGCTGGATATTTATTGGATATTTTTTGGTTCCTGCCCTCCCAAAATCTTGAGTATGAGAGAGATAAATATTAAACCAACCAATGTCTATAAAACTACATGCTAAAATATATGATGCTAAAGAAAAGTATGGGGAACCAGAGGGGAAATAAGAGTAGAAGGAAGCCTACTTTAAGTGTTAAAAGAAATATTTACAGAGGAGGCATTTAATCTGAGTTAACTCATCATGACTGATGAGTTTCTCAAAAAACAAGCTATTTTTTGTTTAATTGATTTTTCCTATTGCTTTCTGTTTTCTGTTTCATTGATTCCTTCTCCGATCTTTCATATCACCTTCCTTCTGCTTATTTTGAATTTCTTTTCTCTTCATTGTCTAATTTAAGTAGTAATCTGAGATCTTTGATTTGAAACCTTTCTTTTTTTTCTATTCTTAATTTTTATTTTATTTTTTTAAAGATTTTATTTATTTATGCAGAGAAGAGCTGGGGTACAGGCCAGAGGCATAGGGAGGTGAGAGGATCCACCAGAGACAGAGTGGGGAGCAGAACAGGCAGATCGACAGAATACACTGCTGAGGGGAGCAGCGGGTGAGGCAGGAGAGGTCTGCTGCGCCACATGGGTCTCCTCCCTGGCTGGGGATTGAACACATGCTGCAATGACTGCAGAAGCCATTGCACAGAAGCCACCGTGCGGTGTTCAACCCCTTGCGCTACCAGGGAAGCCCCTCTGTGGTTAATTTTTAAAGTAATCGCCATACTGTTTTCCATGGTGACTACACAGTTTACTTTCCTACCCACACTGTAGAGGATTCCCTTTTATCCATATTCTTGCCAACACTTGTGTTTTTCATCTTTTGGATGATAGTCATCCTCACAGGTGTGAGGTGATATCTCATTATAGTTTTTATTTTATTTTCTTAATGATAAGGGATGGTGAACATCTTTTCATGTGTTCTTGGCCAAACCTTTCTTCTTTCTAACAGTCATTTTAATGCTATAAATATTCCTCTAAATACTATTTTATCTTCATTCCACACTTTCAAAAATTTCTTTCATTCAGTTCACAAATACTTTTGATTTATCTTTTTTTCCCTTTGATCCACAGGTTATTGAAAGGTATGTTATCCCATTTCCAACTATTTGGTGATTTTCCAGATATCTTCCATTATTTGTTTCTAATTTAATTCCACTATGGTCTGAGAGTATGCTTTGTTTGATTTGTTTTATGACTTAGAACATGGCATATTAGTGAATTTTTTGTATGCACTGGAAAAGTGCATTTTGCTGAAGTTGAAATCATCTATAAATATCAATTAGGTGAATCTGGTTGGTAGTGTTAATCAGATTTTCTATGTGCTAACTAATTTTCTGTTTACTTGCTATATCTGTTATTGAGAGGAGTCCTGAAATCTCTGGGTATAATTAAGGATTTGTCTTTTTATCCTTTCAGTTATGTCAGCTTTTATTTCATGTATTTTGAAGCTATTATAGGAACATATGTGTTTGGGCTTATTATACAATATTGATGAGCTCCTGGAGTTAACCTGTGTCTTCTACTGAATACACCTTCTCTGTCTCATTTGATCGTACTCAGGACTTCAATTGTAATCAACACTTAGTATTTCCAATTGCTGTCTGGAAAAATCTAACTGAATACCATATGTACCTCAAATACCTAACTACTTTCTATATACTAATTTAAATTTGCCCCATTTTCTGTGTTATTCATTAGTTAATGATTGCTAAATTAGCACCTAACAAAAGTCAAATAAAATTGGCTTAAACAAGACAGAGATTTGTTTTTCATATCAAATACGTCTGGATAATGTTTGCACAGGGCTATTATGGAAACTGTGACCTTCTTCAGGAAACTGGTATACTTCTATTTTTCTGTTCCATCATATTTAAAATATGGTTTCCATCACAGTTTTGTTTCATGATCCAGGATGGTTTTTGATGAGCTGGTCATCACATCTAACTTCCAAGTAGGATGTAGGAGAAAGGAGTGCAGAGGCAAAGATGTCCTTTCAAGGGTCTGTCCTAGAAATCCCACCTAATAATGTCTACTTCTATCTGATTGACAGTACAGCAATGCTGAATTGCGAAAGAGATTGGGAAATGTAGTCTTTTTACTGGGCACATTTCCCCCTGGATGCAACTGGGATTCTGTGACTAAGAAAGATAGGGAGAGCAGATACTGAGTTGGTAGTTCTTCAAGTCCAGCAGTTACCTTTGCACAAAATTGAAGACTCGCCATCAGTTTCTTCTTTCTTTTCATGTTTGAGCAAGAAGTCAAACTCAGACTCGCAGTTTTATCAATAACATGTCCCCATTAATTACAGCATCTTAGATCCTTTCCTTATATTTCCAGAATTTTTCATTCCTCCTCAGTTTCCTCCTCCCATTTCTGTCTTCCATGTTGTTGCTAAGGATACTTTGCTAAGTGACAAGTGTTTATATGCTTTCCTAATTTAAAAGAATCCCTTAGCTTCCACTGAGCATAGTGGAATTTCTTAGATTTACTTTGCATCACAAACCTTTCTGTCTTTGATGGAAATATTCAGGGGTCTTCCCAAGAAAATGTCCCATTCATAACAGGTAGCCCAAAGTCAAGGGAACTGGGAAGCTGGGGTTCTATTCCAGGATTATGAGGCTTCAAATGCTGAGCTCTTAACATATGCCTCTACTTTCTGAGCAGGGGGAAAGGAAGTGGAAGACGTGGTCAGCATGAGTGTGCTGGTCAACCAGTGACTTACACTAGACTAGAGAGGCACTCACACTGTAGTTGGGTGGAAATAAGACCCTCAACCTAGTGATGGACTAGCCTTCTTGATTTCTAATGTGAGTTAAAAGGTAAGTTTAGAAAGTAATATGATAAACAGGAAATAAGAATGAAAGAGCTCTCAGGGAATATTAACATATGTGTTGCATTGTTTTTCTAATAAGAAAAGAGTGATACACACAAAAGGTATGATTTCTGGAAAATAGAGAAAGGCACAAAGCAAACATCAAAACTGAAAAAACAAAACAAAACAAAGCTAGCATTTCTACTACCCAGATATAAACATTGTGTTTATTTCTGCTACATATATATGTATATACACACACGTCTGTATATCTTGAAACAGATGAATTTTTTATTAAAACTGAGATAAAATACAGAACAGGGTGGTGACTTACTTTTTTCACTGAACAAGTATTGTGAATAATTTCCCATGCTTTTAAATACTTTTCTCCAATTTGACTTCCAATGGCATGGATTCCATTGCATGGATGAAATATACCTTTGTTGGACATGAAGTTGTTTATGATATTTGCTATTATAGTAAATATATATGCATATCATATATAGGGTGAATTTTTAAAAATTTTAATGATGTTTATTGATGTAACTCTGGTTTATGTTGTAGGGGTACAGGTTCACACCTCTTCAAATGTATGTCACCACTCCTCATCACCAAACCACCTACAATCTCCTATCATAGTTCATTGGGCTCCCCTTCTCCCCTCTACTAGACCCATTCTTTTTTTTTTTTTTTAAAGATTTATTTATTTATGCATACAAGAGCTGGAGTACAGGCCAGAGGTGTGGGGGGTGAGAGGATTCACCAGAGACAGAGTGGGGAGCAGAACAGGCAGACCGACTGAAACACACTGCTGAGGGGAGCAGCGGGCACAGCAGGAGAGGTCTGCAGCACCATGTGGGTCCCCCCGCTGGCCAGCGGCAGGGATTGAACTTGTGCTGCAGTGGCTGAGGTTTGCCTCATAGTGCGCCGCTCAACCCACTGCGCCACCAGGGAGGCCCCTACTAGACCCATTCTACAGTCAGATTTCCAGGTTTTGTCTTGGTTTAGGTTTGTCTATTTCTTTGCTTTGGTTTTGTTTCTTTATATTTCATAGGTAAGTGTAATCATCTGGTATATGTCTTTGTTTTTCTGACTTACTTGGCTAGCTCAATCTTCTCTGTTTCCATCCATGTTGTTCCGGTTGGCAAAGTTTTATACGTGATGAATCTCGTTACACTTTTTCTTTTGCACATACCTGTTTGCTTCCTTAGATAAAATTCTGGAAGTAGGTTTATTAGATCAAATGATATGAACATTCTCTTACATCATTTTGATAAGTTTTGATGATTTGCCCTCTGGGAAGATTATACAAATTTGTGCTTTTACCAACAAGATATGAGAATTTTCCTTATATCCCATAAATTATCACTTAAACATATTATTACTGTAATATGCCTGTTTCAATAGTGATAAGCGGGTTTCACTTAATTTGTTTGATGTTTATTCTTATGGTTTGAATTACCTTTTCAAGTTTTTACTCATAGTTCTACTTATTTAGTAACGACAATTTATTTTTATGAATACAAATACTTAATATTATTTACTTCTATATTATAATAATTTGATAATAGTGGTAATAATAATGGTAAACATTTAGTCTTTTCTATGTGCCTTTCGCTGAGTTAATATGCCATTATCTCTTCTAATCCCCACAGTCCTGAGATATATTACTCCCAATTATTACTCCCATTAAAGTGGTACAAGTTTATTTTTTTATAAGATTTATTTAATTTGACATAATTTGTAGTCCGCAGGGAGTTCCCACCACCATTTCACCCGTGCACCACCACCTCAGTCCCTTGTGCTATTTATGCTCTCATCCCTGTCTTTGCCCTCCCCTACCTTAACCCTCTCCCACCCCCCCATGATCCCTTTGGTTTATCTTTGTCCTTTTGATCTTGTTGAGTTTGTTTGTTTTCGGTTGTAATTGCCCATTTTCTTGAGCTTTCTCTTGATTTTTTTTGTTTTCTTTTTTATTTTTTGTTGTAGTTGTTGTTCTTTCACATTCCTCCTAAAAGTGAAGCCTTCCGATATTTTTCTCTTGCCTTCTGACTTGTTTCACTGAGTATAATTCCTTCTAGCTCCATCCATGTTTCTATAAATGGCCTTAGCTTATCATTTTTGATTGCTGAATAGCATTCCATTGTGTATATGTACTAAATTGGTACAAGTTTATGAAGATTAAGTGACCCATACCCTGTAATACAGATAGTGTGTTATATCACTATATCTTCATTAAGGAGATTTATTAAATACTAATGTTATTTAATACTGATAGCAAATGTCAACTATTTAATACTAGAAAATACTAATCAAATATTAACATATACATTTATAAAATTAAATTCTATCAAGAAAACCAAATATTCTCTAAATTACATAAGTATATAAATGTTATATAAATATAGTTTATATATCAATATTAATTATCAAGGATTTTAGAATTTTTCTACTTGCTTGTCTATTCAAGCGCTTTCCTTCTGGTTTGTTTTTCAGCTTTTAATTTAACTAGTGCTCTTTTATGTGGAGAGTTGCAAATTTTCATATGGTCTTGCATATTGATTTTTTTATATTATATACCATATATTATGTTATATTAATTATATTAATCATATGCTGAGGAACTGTCCCTCCAAGGAAAAATGTAGCTTTATTAATTTCTAGTTTTGTTGATGACACTTTGCTGCTTGTGATTCTGTAGCTCATTTAAAATTTATTTTGAAAACAATATATTTATTTTTGTGTATGATGTGAAATAGGAACAGAGTCCTTTACTCAGTGATCCACTTTCCCTTCTGATTTTAAAATCCACCTTTTATCATATGTGAAACTATGATGTGTATGTGTCTGACTTTGTCCTTAATTCTGTTGGGGGCTGGATCTCGGCCCTCACTCCAGGATTGTGCTGTCTGTTTTGCACCTTTATTGTCTCTGATGAAGCATACCTTTCCTTTCTTCTTCGGTCAAATTGTTCTTGGCTGTTCTTCCAGATGATCTTTAATCAGGCTCATTTTGAGTGGGTTTTCCCCAAGTCTCTGGCTACTCTGATGTTCTTTCCCTATCCTTGAACAAATTATCTGGTATTTAGTTGGCTGATCGGAGTCCTCCTTTGAGTTATGTTTTTGAAAAATGCCTGTGACTTCCCTTCCCCTGAAGATAGAATTAAAGAACCACCCAGCTAAAAGTCTACTCTTGGCAACATGGTTTGTGGGCCTTATTGGGCATTGGAAAGAAGACTGTGGACTTCACAGACTTCTGCAGCGATGATGACTGGTTGTGTCTTATCTTTCTGGCAATGGCTCTGAGTACTCAGTCTCAACTTCTTCCCCAATAATGGTTCTCCAACTGAGAGTTCAAGACAAACTCTTGTTAGAAGAGTTAACAATCTCCACATCGGTACAGGTGGTATCTAGGTGACCTCAGAAATCCCCAGAGATGCCTGGAGCAACACTGAATTAGAGCTGAAAGGATGTTGGAGATAATCTACTCCAACCCTGTCATTTTGCAGTGAGGCCTCCCGCAGCTCCAGGACCCAAAGCCCTCTTGACAGCCACCAGGTGGTTAGTGAGGAACCAGCACTAGAGCTGGGTTCTGATGTCTAGTCCTGTGTCCTCTCCTTGACACTTTCTGCCTTTCAAATGCAGTTTTCACTGGCAATGGAGAAGGGTGAGTCCATTCTGTCAATATGTGGAAGAGATTTCTCTTGTTACTCCTTAGGTGTTCCCTCTGCTCAAGCACACACTTTAATCTTATCTTGATTGAATTTTGGCCAACTCACTTTCAACTAAGCCCCTGGTTCAGACAGATGGGAAACTACCTCTTCTGGGCTGGATGAAAGGAAATGTGTGGCCATTGCTCTGTTGATGTTATATGACTTATGAAAAAGCAGAGACCTACTAAAACGATACCACAGGTCAGACAACCCAAAGAAGTAGTAAGACATGTGCAAATTTATTGATAAAATTATAAAGCCTTGCTTATATCCTTCCTTAGAACTAGCTGCTCACACTCCTCATTCTTCACAGGGAACCTTTTAATTCTTTTGAAAGCAGAATGTGGATGAGACTGCTGGGTTTCCTTTACCACCTCAGTTAAGGAAGGTCACTGTCAAAGCACACAAAGAAAGTAACATGTATACTTAATTTTCTTTTTACATGTTGAAAATGCATTTATCCAAAGGAGAGGTATGTCATATTCTAATTTAAAGAATATTTTTGTATTAATTCATGCCAAGTTTTTTGGCTTAAATTTGCAAGAATCTCATTTAATATCTGAAAGGATATTAACATTCCTTTCAATTAACAATGAAACAAGGACATTCACAATCAATATTGAAACCTGTCTGTATTACTATATGCTCTAATTACACATTATTTAAGTTTACAGTTAAACCATGGCTACACATTTATTGTATAGGTATGTGCTGAAAGTAAAACCTATGTTTACTAGACTTAATTCTCAACAACTTCAAAATAACATTATTTATACAAAACAACAATTATTATTTACTCTATAAAAGCAAGCTCAGAGGGCTCCTTTATTGTATTTTTAAAATTTTAATTTTGGGGTTATATATTGCTTTTCATATGTGCTCATGTTCTACTCAACCACCACCAAAATAGCCTTGCCCAAACCTCATCCACTTACCTTCCTGGTCCCAACAAATAATGTTTTCAACTTCAGTTTTTGGAACAGTTTTCAACTGTTCAAGGTGCCTGGTGGGTATTTTAGCAGAAGAAAGACAGACCCTCCCTTGCCTTCTTGGAACATGAGCTCCAGTGGGAAAATTCAAAAAAAGACAAGAGACAAATAGGTTAGCACATTTTATAGTTATCAATGTCATAGAAAAAGCAAAAAGTAGAGTAGAATAGGGAAAAACTAATGTTGAAACAGACTTCAAGGAGGGAGGGATTAGCTTTGACATATGTAGGGGCAGGTTGTGCCCAACAGGGGGATATGTTATCTTTGAATATTTGTGCATACCCTAAACTCCTGGTCTACCTTACACAAAGTAGAAGCTCCTTGAATATTTGTTAAGAGTAGTGAACATAGATCTCCACTAAAGAAAGAAGGAAGAATAATATGTAGAGATTAATAGTTGTTTTATCTAGAGACACAGTGTTTACCATAGGTGCACAGGGAAATGACACACACACATACACCTTTGTGCTCATGCTAGTGGAGACGAAGAAACAAAACCCTTCCTGTCTCCTCCTCTCTTAGTCAAGGTGGGGCTTTCATGTCGATTTCCAAGTTACATGATAATATTTGCTCTTTCTGACTCTATACCTAAAGAAACTCATTTTGGGAAAGAGTTAAGAAAGGAAGTAACAGGAGGAGGCAGAGAAGAGGGGAAAGGAGCATGAGCTAGAGGAGACATTCCCTTCTGTCCTCCTTGAAGGTATGGGAATGTGGTCCCCAAAAGAGTAGGTGAATCAGAGGGAAGACCTGCGAGGGGCCTTGGTCCTGCTTGGCCCTTAGCTAGTCCCTGGAGGTCATCTCACTTGCTTGGCTTTCAAGGGTCACAACCCCAGGTCTGACTCCTCTGTTGCACCTTCCAGTTCTGCTGCCAGTTAGCCCAGGGGAGATCCAGGGAGGATTTTTCAGCCTGAACTTTTGTACATTATATGGGACCTGTGGGTCTGGGCATCAGGACTCATGACTCTCTGGTCCTTAATTGACCAGTGAAATGTCTCCATATTGTTACTGGAAACCCTGGTAGGAGCTGATCCAACCTGTGCCAAGGAAAACTTTATTCCTATTTGCTCATTGGCAATGGTACTTGGTTCTCAAGGAATTTTCTGAGATTTATGGGGTAAAAAGGAACAATGAACTGAAAACTGGGGTAACAGCAACTTCTAGAGTGACAGGGAAAAGCAGGGCTGGTGCAAGAGGAAGGCTGGAGCTGATACCTCAGAACCATGTAAAATGCCACTAAATCTCATGTTTTATGTTCAAATTTAGGGCAGATTGTGCTGAACCCTGTAAGTCACCTGCCCTTTCATATAAGAGGCCTTGAACTTACTCTTAAACCAGACATTTCCTAACTTATCTCCTAAATCTTCTGTTGAAACTTCTGCTTGGAAAAAGAGGTTCTAGGTTCATAACTTGGATTTAAATAACCTGGGTGCCCTTGCTGTCTCCAAGCGTTGAGCCCATTCTAACATGGAGAAACACATGTAGTTGAATCTTTGGAAAGGCCTAATTCTGGGCAGAAAGAGAAGGGAAGTTTGTGTGTCTATCATCATGGACCATCAGCTGCAGGTTGATCTGACTCTGCTTAGGCTCGCTGCCATTCCCAGGATGTGGTCTTTCTACAAAGAGGAGGCAAAACTTGAGAACATAGATGACGAATGAAATCCAGTTGTCTGCTTGATATTCCTGTCTGTATGGACAACCTCTAGCTGGTAGTTAGACAGTTTACAAAAGCCCATTTTTATTTCAATGTCACCATGTTTGAAGACCAGCAGGTCACCCTCAGCCTGTTGCTGGAGAAGGGGTGTTTTTCTCTTGGCTCCAAGGCTGATGTTCATCAGTTATATCATCCTGAGGCTATGTCTGCCTCTAATAACCTGACACTAACTTCTTTTCCTGGGTCTGTTCCCAGGCATCTGGATGCTGCTGCTCCCTGGGTTAAACTCTTTTCTGCTGGGAGCCCAGGCTTAGTGCTAGCTCACATTTACCTGCAAGGAATGGAGGGATCTAAAATAATGTCAGGGGTTGACGAGATGCCACTTTTTTGGCCGTTTTCCATAGGATCCAGATTCCTATCTGAATGCTGGATGTTTTGTCTGTTTGCCTCACATGCTGGGACAGGCCTGTAGTCAGAGACAAGCTCAGGGGAGTGGAGGGAAGAGGCTTGTTTTCACACAGGGTCTTCAGGACAGCAAGAGCTCCCTTCCAAATGGGCACTCTGCTCCTGGGGATGTTCCCCAGCACTCCCAGATTTTGGAAGCCTCCTCGGAGAGAATTTCCCCTCAGCTCCCTGCCATTTAACAGACACCTCCCCCCACCTTTTGATGTTTTATCTGAATCCTTGGCAAAAGTCTAGCTTATAATTTTTTAATTAAGATGCCTGTATTTGAAGAGGTGGTGACACCGAGCTCCAGGCTCCCCTGGTTTATCACATGCTCTGGGACAGGTTTAGGTCTGGATTTTGCTCAGGTCATGACATGAAGTCAGAAGCTGGGATAATTTATTCACAGTAACAGAGGCTCACTGAAAGAGAGGGAGACACGGGAGTCTCCTATACCCCAGGGTCTTTGTTGGTGTGCCCTTGAAGTGAAGTTTATTGCCACTGTGGGGAACCTTTCAGATTTCAGGAGACCTATTTCTTGCCTTGCAGGAGATTATCTTTTCCTTTGGCTACCAGTGACATGCAGGCTCACTTGTGCAAATAAGGTAGAGTATTGACTGATTCTGCCTTGCAGGTACTGGCCAATACTTAGCCAAAGGAAGCTACTGAAACTGGATAACCCGAGGGCTGTCTTAAAAGGCCAGCCTCACCTGTGGGTGCCTGCCATCTTCATCTTGGGGGCTTAAGGTCACACTTAAGATATAACTGTCACCAAAGAGCATGTTCACTCTCTCACAACTCCTTTTTTTCCTTCTCAAATGTATTATTTTGTCAATTTGTATGTAACTGTATGACTTTGGAAGTACAGCTTCCCTATGGCCTCATGCTTCACTCATTCCCCACCGAAGTCCCAGAGCCAAGGCCTGTCCCCAGTTCCCCTTTCTGTCTACATTTATTCCCTTTCTCCCTCCCTCCTCCCTTCCATCTACTCAATTCATTTATTATCTATCACCTATTTTTAATATCATCTTTAATCATCTATTTGTATGTACACCTATCCATCTATCTAATCTATTCATCATCTATCGTCTATCCATCGATCTATAATCTATTTTTACATATGTATATTTATCTATCATGAATCAGTTTGTCTTTTTAGGCCATTAGATACTTCAAATTGATCTTTATTCTATATAAATCTTTGATATTAGGAGTCTCTTTATTCCTCTGAGCTCTCTATTAAAAGTCCTGACTTTTAAAAGATCATTTGTCTTACAACTGCTAAGTGTGTCTGAAAATAAACTTTCCCTACATATGGAGCTCCTCCTTCCTTCTTTTTCTTTTTCTAAATATGTTCCATAAACTTTTATTGGCCACCTGTTAGTTTATAGATTATACTAAGTGATAGAGAACAAAGATGAATATAATGTATTCCTGTCCTTCAGATGTTTACACCCTAGTTGGGAAGATGGTCATAATACATTATTGTTTTGTGATTTTTTTGTCTGTTCCTAAAAGGATAGCATTTAGAAAAATCATGAGATAAGAGTACAGATCATTTGAAATGATGTGTGGAGTTGCTTTGAGTAGATCATAGAACGACAAATTGGAATGACAAGGGCCAAAAATGAAAACGCAAGAAAGGACAGATCACGAAGGACCTTGAATGGCATATGAAGACTTTTGAACTCTATACAGGAATGCCTGGAGAATAAGTTTAAGCTTTTTGCCAAGGAGATTAAATTTCATAAAGATCACTTTGGCCACAATATAGATAGTGGATTACAATGGAACAGAACTTGAGGGAGAATGATGGCAACACATGATTTATTTCAGATAAGAAACTGATGCAAAGCAGTGTTGGGAACTGAGATGAAGTCAGGAAATGTAAAAAAAATGGAACTGACAGAACTTAGGGTCTGAAGTGATGTGCATGGTGATAAAGAAAGAGGATCAGAGATGTCCCTTTGGTGTCCACCTCTCGTGACCCTGAGGATATACTGGAATAGGGGAAACCAAAGAAAGCACATATTTGGACTACAGGATGGTGAGCTAAATTTTGGATGAATTGAGTTTGAACTGTTGGTCACATAGAACTGGAGTTGTCTTGAAGCCAACTGCAACATGGCTTTGCAGTTCAGCAGACACAGTTCGGAATAATTGAGGGTTTTCTATTTATAAATGACATATCTAGATGAGGCTGGAGACCCCAGAATGGAGGCAAGTCATCTCCCAAGGCACAAAATTGCCCTTACACTCTCTGTTAAGGTACTTCCCATATCCACAGTCCATTATTTTCTATTTCTAAAGAGAGATGAAAACACTGCCTTTATCATTGCTTCTTTTAGTCATACATCTGGCATCTTAGAAGAAAGTTTAATGGTGACTAAAATATTTTCCACATTTATGCTTAACAACTTGCACATCCAGATTTTTTTCTACTAAGGACAAAGAAAGGAGTACAAACTACAACTCTACATAAAAAATCTTGAAAACCATGTATTTGAGTAATAGGTAAAATCTGCTCCTCTTGTGGAAATACAGGACTAAGTTAAATGTGTGGTCTTGGGTGAGTTTTTGGTATACATTTCCTTTTAACCCACGACATTAAACTTCTCTGTTGCACAGAATGGTTCTGTGATTTCTCAACCCAGTGGATAGCTCTCCGTTTTTTCATGTATAGTTTTTTTTGCCAGTATCCTTTATTGGTTAAGCTTAATCTAATGCATTGATTTTTTTTAGTTACCTATTTGTGTGAAGGTGGGGTTTTTAGAACTTTGCCCCTGTTTCTCAGTGCCAAGCTAAACTATGACCTTTGAGGTCAGACAAGACTTGGTTTGAGCTCAGCTCTGTGGCTGACTCATTCAGCAATCACAGACAAACTTCAAACTCTCTGAGATGGGGTATCTGCCTCTAAAAACTGAGGATGTAATAAGGTCATCATAGGGTGGCTGCAAGAATGAAATTTAATGACACACAAATGTTCAGCATAGCGGCTGAGACATCTGGTACTGAACAAAATGTTTTTTGCTGTTTCTATTGAATTGTGTCCTTACTTTCCCCTCTGCTGATCGGTCCAGTTCAGTCCCAGCAGTACATGCAGTGTTGGTCCTTCTACTTTGCACAAGTCCTGCATGGGTAGGGGCACATACAAAGATGAAAAACCCCTCCAGGAATTCAATCTGAAGTTTAATCACTGTTATTTTCTACCCACTCCCTTCCTCTGTCCAGGAGAAATGTTTTTAAAGGTTTTTCCAATCTTCTTTGGACCTGGGGAGACTTCTGGTTTGTAGTGATGGGATTTTCTCACTCCACATTGCCATCTGGAACTCTTTGTTCAGGCCTCAGTCAGGGGAAAAAAAAAAAAACAAAACAAAACACACTACTAAGGAAATAGCATTTGGCAGGAACTTGGCATCAATAACCCCTTTGTTGCCAGAATCCTTGTTCACCGTGTGGGTGGCTCAGATGGCACTTAATTAAATGCATTTTCCTATAAATTCTCAGCAGTGTGCTTATTTTTACTGGTGACTAATAACTACCCTATCTCTAAGGCAACCAAATCTCACAGCTCGAAGAATAGGGAAATCGGCATGTATAAATAACACATTGTTTTTGTGAGTACTAGCCCCATTCTTCATCATTCTCGAGTGACAGCGGACTTATCTATTAGTTTTTCCCACTTAATGCTTTGTCATTCAGCTCTTTCTTCGTCTGATAAACCAATATGCCTAAATAGTGGCAATACTTACTCATCTGAGTGCCAACTGGGAGTCATGACTATACTAGGAATTTCATATTCATTGCCTAAGTTTACCTTCACAATGCTTTGAGGTGGGTATTAGTATTCCCATTTAAAAGATGGCAGGACCAAGGCTTAAAGAAGGTAAACATCTTGACTGGGTCATTCAGTGGAAGGGATGACTTCAAGGTTATCAGAAAGGCCTGTTGGATCACAGAGCCTGTGATCTTCCCTTCACGCTCTGTGGACTTTATCAAGGAAAAGTGCTGCCATGTTTCATGCAGTATACACAGACCTTTGTTAAGGCCACACATCTGTAGGAAATTGCTTATGCCTCTATTTATATATTTATTTTTGTGTGGAAGAACTAGAATGTGGCCAGAGGTGCACGGGGTGAGGGGCGGTGAGAGGATTCACCAGAGACAGAGTGGGGAGCAAATAGGTGGATTTACTGAAACACACTGCTGAGGGGAGCAACAGGTGAGACAGGAGAGATCTTCTGTGTCATATATGGGTTAGTTCCCTGGCTGGGGATCAAACTCATGTTGTAGAGGTATTAGTGTTTGAGACTTAGCCCCTACGCCACCAGGGAGGCCTGCTTATGCCTCTGTTTAGCGGCACATCTTGCCCTTGTTGAGCAAATTTTGTGCAGGAAAGAAACTTGAAGAAACTGAGAGACAGAGACAAACAGAGAGGAGAAGAGCGAGCGAGCGAGAGAGAGAGAGAGAGAGAGAGAGGAAGGGAGGGCATGGTAATTCCCTTCCTTTCCCTGCTGCTGTGTGGTGCTAAATAAAATATTTGTTCATATTTTCTCATATCTTTGAATTATCAAAGAATTTCACTTATATAGAGGCTTCTTTTCTTAGGTATATATATGTAGCCTGTTTTGTATTTGAAGACCAAGGTAAAAGTTGACTGAAAGTTGTGAATTGGAGCAAGGAGAAACGTGAAATGTATTATTTGGTTGCTCTTAGAAGCAGCTGTGGATTTCTGTCTTCTCTGTTTCCTTGAGGTGGTATCCTCCTGGGAAGGGGCACACAGTGGCCAAAAGTTGGATTGCACAAATCATCTTTTTAGCATATTTTTGCAAGTTTGTCTGCCGTGGTCTGTATTGATAGATTTCACTAAATGCTTTATTTAACTTTCATTTAAAATATGTTTTTATTGGTCTGAGCATTTTAAAGATGCTATTCTGCAATCTTCTGGATTCTATTAGTTCTTTGGAAAAGCTCTGTTGAATGTGATGGTCCCTTTCTCATTGTCCCCAGCTCTCTCTCCTGGTTCTGTTTAAGCTTTCTTTTGGTTTTTTATTTTTAGCATGTCCAATCTGTGATGTTTTCAGCACCGTGTAATGCTGATGTATCTAAACGTGTTTCCCTTCCTTTGTATTTATCCTGCTTCTATTTTGTAAGACTTCTTGTATCTGTGAATTAATGCTTTTGACAGTTGGGGAGATTTCTTGGTTGGTTCCTCTTCAGATATTCTTCTGTTCCTTTATTGCCTCCTCCTTGGGGGAACTCCAATTATATGTATAATATGCCTTTTCACTCTCTGGTATTTCTTAGGCTTTCATGTTTATTTCTCATCAGTTTTTCCTTCTTTTCTTTGGTCTTTCTACCAACCTGTTGTCTAGTTTGCCTTCTCTCTACTTCTGTTAGTTACCTGTTGAGCATATCTTTGAACTCTTAATTTTGATAATTATTTTTTAAAAACTTCTGGAAATTTTAGGAAAGGAATAAGAACAATAATAATAACAATAACAGCAATAAAGACACTGAAACCAAAAATGAGGACACAAGGACAGACTGGGGACACCTGGTGGGGAGGGGAGGGGGAGGGTTGAGGGAAGATGGGAACACGAGGGACTGAGGTGATGGTGCACTGGTGAGATGGTGATGGGGAATACATGGGGATTACAATTAATGGCAAGTATATGTAAATTTTAAAATATTTTAATAAAAAAATGCAATTTTCTACCTTTGTTATCTATTCTCTTGGTTGTTTAAACTGTGATTATTTTATTTTTTTTTAATTTTTTTTTATTGATATAAGAACTGGGGTACAGGCCAGAAGTGCAAGGATCAACGAGACAGAGTGGGGAACAGAACAGGCAGATCGACCGAAACACATTGCTGAGGGGAGCAGCGGGCAAGGCAGGAGAGGTCTGCCTCACCATGTGGGTCACCTCTCTGGCCGGCGGCAGGGATCGAACTTGTGCTGCAGTGTCTGCGTTCTGCTTCATAGTGCGTTGCTTAACCCACTGCGCCACCACGGGAGGGCCCTAAACTGTGATTATTTTAAAGTACTGCCTGAAAGCCACACTATGTAGATCACAGATGCGTCTGTTTCTATTGCCTATATTTTTATTTCAGTTTTCGTTCATATGGTCCTATTTATTATCATATAAATGATAATTTAATATTGATTGCTGGATAGTGTATATAAAAATTGTAGATTCTTTGAGTAATGCTGTCTTTGTTTATAGGGAATTTACTTTCCTATTAATATACCATTCAACAACAACTGATCGCCTTGATCCAACCAGGGCTGAGATGATATAAATCTTTGGGTTTAGTCTATTTCTAGTTCTCCTTACTCCAGATGTTTGTCTTTATTCTCTAGAACTGTGAGTTTTCTCAAAGTCTGCTAAGTTTTGTAGCCTCTTAGTTGACTCCTGTTGGCTTCCTGGGTTGTTATCATACATGGGCTAGGAATTGATAAATACCTCAAGAAGAAATACAATGCATTTCTGTTCTGCCAAATGCTTAGCTCCTCCACTAACTCTGCCCTGCTAGTCCTGGCCTTCACTTTTTTGTTTCTGACACCTGATGAAAGCTTTGAGTCTTTGATTTTCTGTAGAGCTGCAGTTTTGCTTAGGGAAGAGCAAACGTTTCAAGGAAAAAAGCCAGAAAGGTTCCTGAGCTCTCCTGTGTTTTTTTTTTTTCTTTGAGCTCTTTGCCCTTGGTTGCTGTCCCTTGTCTTCCAACAACTTGTTTTGTATTTTGTCCAGATTTTGTAGTTGTTTTCAGCAGGATGGTTTGGTTAGTAGAAGTCACTCCATCTGAGTCAGAAGTGAAATCCTTCTTCAATCATTTTGAGTGCAAAGTTGCAATTCTTTACTATGGTTTCATTTTACCTACTCAGACATCAAGATACATGTTACTTCAGTCATGGCACTGAAATTAAAACAAGAAAAATTGCATATCATCCTAGAATCAACAGAAAAATGTTTTGTCTTTTGTCTCAATTCCCCCAGCATTAAATGGTCATATTATCTCATCTATCTAATTATCAGGGATGCTATTGAAAATATTGAAAGGAAGTAGAAAGTGATTATTTTCTGAAAAAACACTTCTTCATTCTTTTATAAATTAGCTCCATGTAGGTATTAAATTCATAATTAAAATCTTATTGTAACCACCTCCCCCTCATATCTATCATTCTGATACTGAGACATGCCTGTTTATCATCTATCTACCTTTCAAAGAAAACTGAGGAGTGAGCAGATGTTGACTCAGTGTGAAATTGTAGTAAGGGTGCAGCTTGTATTGAACTTGTAATATCTTTATAGGCTTTGCAGCACAGAGTATTTGGAACAAGTTTCAAGAAGATTTCTGAGAAAGAGAAATGCAATTATTCATAGAGGTGATTCTCACTGGGATCACATGCATGCTTGTCAGCGGCCACAAAGAGCTATGAGAGTTGACATGTGTCTGTTAAGTTGAGCCTGGTTGAGCACTCAAATATACAATCTTGGTTATCTTAGTAAGCCAAAATTGAGTCAACTTTTTTCCCCCCTAGGTAAACCTAATCTAAAAATAACACTTTCATCTCTTATTAATAGGCTGGTTATTATCTAATGTTTTGCTGTAGGTTCACAGCAGGGCTCCAGAAAAAAATCATGCTTTGATTACAGGGTGGTTTGAGGTGTGCTGAGTCATTCAGGATGGAGCTGGGCACAGAGCTGTGGTCTGTTCCCAGGTCTCAGCTGAGATAAGGCTCATCAAATCTTTTCTGTCTTGCTTATATCATGCAAGAAGAGGTACAGAAATTCTTGTATTTGGAGCAAGGGAGAGAATAAATCACCTGAAAAGTATTTCTTCTTCTAATCCCATTAGGAGATTTTTGTTTCATTATTAATACAAGTTATGAACTAGAAAGAAAGTCAAGATGTCCTGGGGATTAGCCCCAGGTCACATATATACCTCAGACCTTCAAGTTCAGTGTTCCTCCATAATTTAAAAATCTCCCAGGTTCAGGAACTTGATGACTCTGAGAAGGGCTCTCTGTCCTTCACATTACAAGATCTTGTGGACCTTGTTTTGTTTTCAAGAGACACTCAGAGTACCCAATTTAATGTTGTTTTATTTTGAAATTGCTTAGGTAATAAAGAAAGAACAGGAACCAGCCTCTATAGAGACCCAGCTTGTTGAAGGACCGCAGGGATGGATGGCTAAGCTCTGACACCTCAAGGGATGGAGTTACCTGGTCATGCATTCAGATGTAGGTGCCTGAGTGTCCTGTACTGGGACTCAAGCACCATGTCAGGAGCTCCCTCTGTCTCTGCTTCTTAGTCTGGCTACTAGTGATTCTCATCTCCCTACACATCACTCTTTAAACACATATTTATTGAATACCTACCATGAGCCAGTGGTGATTCTAAGTATGGGGAACTCACATGGACACATAACAGTTTTGTTTTCTTTCTGCGTCATGCTTCTACTTGCCGATTTCCTGTGTCACCATGGGTTCTTTTTGCTGCCATCTCAACCGTATCCTTGTTTATAAGTAGTACAAAGACTCCAACCTAAGGACAAGGTAGTTCCTGCCAATTGCTCATCTACATTAAGAACTCATGTCGAGCAGAGCTCTTAATCCAGTTCCCTTTTGGACCATCTTTAGGCCAGATATTCATCTTTTGTGTGGAGTCTTTACATCTGGGGCTTATGTAAACCCCATAGAGATTTATGTTCAGAAGACCCTCATCAGAAAACTCTGAATGTGGCAAGGCACAGGTGTTCTTCAGAAAGGGTCTGTTTATACCATCCACAGCTGGTCCAGTGCAGTTGGTATCACCAGTCCAGGCATCACTGAGTCAAGCATGCATGACTAGGTGGAACTCGTCCACTTATTTCTCTGAAACTCACAGGTAAATTAACAGAATAATTGTCCAGCTCTTTTTGAGGTTCCCTTTCATGACTGCTGGGGCTTAGAGTGCTGGTCAACCAGGCAAAAGTATGTTCCTATAGAAGAGAAGACATAAGTCATCAAATCCCCAGCCAAGGATGTGGGGATGGTGTTCTCATGCCTGACTGCATGAGGGACACAGTGAACTCATCTGTATGACGTGGAAGAGATGAGTATGGGACAGGAAAAGTGAGCCACAGGGTGGTGGGAACATTAGGTACCTGCTCAGTGCATTCCTCTAGAGCAGGTTGCTCAACTGTGGTGCTGTTGATGTTTTGGGCTGGATGGTTCTTTGTGGTGGGGACTGTCCTGGGCATTGTGAGATGTTCAGAAACATCTCTGACCCCAACCAGTAGGAGCCAGTTGCACTCCCATCCATCATGCCCCAGGTTGTGAAGGCAAAAATGTCTCTGACAGTGTCCCCTGTGGCACGGTCACTTTTGGTTGAGAGTCACTACTTTAGAGGGAAGCAATTCATGAATGAAAAGCAAGAATTCTATGACTTTAAGTGGTATGTTAGTGATACACACAATGAGAACAACCATAAAGGATGATCAAAAAGCCTCCATCCAGCTTCAAAGATTTTATGACCTACTTGTGTTAAGTTTACCACGTTTACCATGATTCTGAACATCAAGGCAATTATGAGTCTTGAATAAATACTGTCATTTTAGGTTGAAGATATTTTAAGCTCACTAATGAGATGCTCTTGGGGAGACAATATCCTACCTTTGATTCCCCAATGTAGTGTTTTATGTTGCTGTGCTTAATCTCATTCAGCCAACTCTTGTCTTTGCTAGTAAACTGTGTTTGCTAACATCATTTAGGACCCTGACAGTGGGTTCTAACATGTTTGGAAGTAAGGTGGTTAATGCAATTTCAGGAAAACACAAACAGATTCATAATGTTTTACTGACCAGATTGAAACAAAATTAGGAAAGAAAATCTGCTAGGCGACTGTCTAACTCACAGAAGCTCCTGTGACTGTGCTGAAGTGCTGTCATTGCAAGGGACCAGTTGGACACAGACTCAGAGCAAACAGATTCTGATTCTAGATGGGAGCAGAGGCAGAGACAGAAAGGAGACTGAGTTGATACCAGATTCTGGGTTATTTTCTTTAAAGATTTAGTTTATTTATTTATGCATTTAACAATTGGGGTGTAGGCCAGAAGTGAGGGGGTGAGAGGATTCACTAGAGACAGAGCAGGGAGCAGAGCAGGCAGATCTACTGAAATACACTGTTGAGGGGACAACGGGTGAGGCAGGAGAGATCTGCTGCAGCATGTGAGTCAGCTCCGTGACTGGGGTTGGAATTCATGCTGCAATGGCTGGCAAGAGCTTGACAGCACTGAGACTTTAACCCCTGCACCACCAGGGAGGCCCAGATTCTGGGTTCTTGAGCTCTCTAAGAAATAGAAATAATGGAGACTCTCCTCCTGCAGACCCCAAGCAAGGTTTTATCAGAGCATATGCAGGTGGGTCTAAGGGAGTCAGCCTCAGGTCGGCAGCTGCTCCCTGGAAAAGGATGCAGTTCTGTTTGAGCAGTTTGAACCCAGCATCACTGAGGGGCTAGAGGGGCCTTTGTTATTTCCATGGGGTCATGATATCTCTCGAACTTGTGATCTCCTCGTGCCTATGATTTCTTGCTTTGTCATGGTGGATTCTATATCATTAGCCTAGAGGGTTTATTAGTGCTGAAAACTTTATTTTATTTAAAGTATATATTGGGGAGTAGTTCCTTCTTAGAGACAGGGACAGTCATTTATCTGAGTGTGGGTGACCTGGCCTCATTTCTTCAGTGGGGAAGATGCTGCTTTACACATTATGGTGACATGACTGGCTTCAGCCTGAGCAAACGTCCAGTATCACGGAGCTGCCCAGTATTCACTGGACCCTGTCTCCTGTCTAACACAGATTTACCGGGGAACCATAAGATGTGAGTCTGAGTGGAAGCAGAAAGAGCTGCCTGTGGACTGAGGAGACTTTGGGGCTGTGGCAGGTTGTGCAGGTACAGCCTGCAGTCGAATTTCCTGCAACCCAACTCTTCTCCATGAGAGTTAGGGCAAGGGCAGTGTCTCTCTTCCTGATCCCTCCCCCTGAATTGCACTGCAAAATTGCTCTTGCAACCCCAGCAAGACTCAGGCAGCTCAGACATGTGTCTTTTTCAGCTTTACATGCTCAGTGTTAAGAACAGTGTGTTGCACCAAGGAGACACTCAGTCGTTCCCAATTGACCTTTCCCTGTAGGTCCTGGCAGAAGCTGGCTTGATCCCATTCAAAAGATGCCCTGTGCACACAACTTTTCCTTTATTACCCAACCCTGGTGATGCAGGGAAAGCAATAACATGACTGATTGTATTTCTCATTGGACGTAATTTATTCACATCAGCTGCAGCCTTTGATCTTACTGAGATTCAAGAGGAGAGACATCACAAGGGGTATCGGAGCTGGGAGCACCTGGGGAGACAGCCAGGAGTGGGCTGAGGGAATGGAGCCATGAGGGGCAGTGATGCTGAGGCTGGATATACCACCTGGTGCATCTTCCAGTTTGTGACCTGTTGCACTTGTCCAGCAAACACTGTCTGGGATCAGCTACTTGAAATCTGGTTTTGCCACAGCCGTCCTTGTTTTATTATTAATTAAAAAAATTTATCATAATTTTTTGGGGTTACATTTAATGTGCATCCATGTTTTATCATCATCATCTCTTCTCTGCTGGTAATCACAGAGCTTTCTCAGGCTCTTTGGAAATATTCTGAACCTCTCAGTTTTTGGCTCTTCAAGGATGCTGTATGCCTCAGTTTGGAGGCACTTCTAGGTTGTTCTCAGATCCTCTCGAATGAGGGCCTGTCTCTGGTAGGTCGGCTTTTCTGGCCCTGAGCTCCAAGAGATGACGGTTTGGGATGGCATTTGTTTGTTTGATTCACGAAGACTTGGGCCTTGTTGTTCTTTACTGTCATTGTGGCCTCAAAGGTTTTCATCAAAGGCTGTTTGGAAATAATGCCAGCTAATTAGCTATTGATGATGCAACAAGGTGACTCTCTCTTAGTACCTTAAACCTTTCACCTGAAACACAAACATGCCACACTCGAGCTTTAATTGTCAAGGAAGATGAAAAGTCTACCAAATCATTTGCTGGATAAAGGCCTCCCTGTTGACATAAGCAACAGGAACCCGCAGGCTTGTGCAATGTGGGCTTGTAGCTGCAGATCCAGCCTCCCGAGCACGCTGTCATGTTAAAAGTGGATGAGTGATGTGTGTGATCTCCAGCAGGCTCTCAATAGGGGCCTTGCATCTCGGTCGGGCTGCCTCGTCTCTCCGTTGTGTTCATTGAAAGTACCTGCTAAATCTGACCGCAGAGGATTCCTGTCTTGAGTCAGAACTTTCAAGAGAATGATGAGATGGGGTTCAAATGGGTGTTTGGTTTCCTCCATGTTTCTATTTGTTTGTGGTTTATAAAGAGTCTTTTGTTCACTCAGTCAACAATGTTTACTGAGCACCAAATGTGCCAGATCAGTGACTACAAAGACATGAAACCTGCCAAGAAGGGGCTGGTGGTCCAGCATTGAAACAAACAGGAGATAATTTAAAATGGCATTGTAAGTGGCACATTGAGAGGGGTGGAGGGAAGCTGCAGTCTTCCAACCAGAGACTCCAAGGGAGACGAGAAGGTGTGCAGGGGTTAATGAATATTCCCATATACGTGACTTGGCTTATAATCGGCGTGTGGCACCTATCAAAATTACTAGGTTAAAATTAGTCCAAGCCACATTCATCTGCATCAGGCAGTGGTAAATCTGCCTTTACCCACTGCCACTGTGGCTATAACAAGGCTGTCTGTTGAGTCTTTAGAATTTCTATTTTTACCTTATTTCTCTGGATGATGAGCTAATCATGGTTAATTTAACCAGTTCAACATTAAGTATTTTCTGACTTGGTGTAGAGCATCTTGTTAAATATCTCGGTTTGCACAATATAAATCAGTTGATCTGAAGTCTTATAGTTGGCAGGTGTAGTAATTTAGACAGAAGTTGAACAGGATTCACCTTGAAGAGTCAAAGGAAGGGTTTGATAAATAAACTGGTAGTTAATGAAAATCATAGGGATTAGTTTAAAATGTTTAAAGAGAACCAATTGATTTAAAGCTTCTTAAAGTTTGACAAGTAACCATTTACATTCAAAAGAATAAGTATTTTTTAAAATACATTTTCCTAAAGAGCCAAATGTTAAATATAAAAGTCTTGTCCTATTATTTGAACTTGAACTTCTTAAATATACTCAATGGATAGCTTTAACAATTTTATGGCTATTTTTTTTACCACATCATTTAAAATAGTGCAAATTAAGGCCATTTAAACATTTTTATTAAGTGATTAATATCAGCAAAATGGTTCAAATAAAGGTCTTGAATTGGTTGACGTAGTAGAATTGTTCTTAGACTTTCTAAGGACATGAGACTTGTTGATACTCTGGAGAAAGATAGAGAGTTCCCAGAGAAACACATACATGTAAAGAGCTTGACATACTACTTTGAAGGATTTCTGATCCATGGAAAATCTGATTTCAGTTTTTCTGAATTGAAACCCTATTCACTAGGGCTTGAGAAAGAGCTCACCTAGTGTGGAAGTTTATGTGTTCACTACACATAGTGGGACTTCTCAGTCCATGAAGTTAGGAGAGAGGAGCCAGCTCACAAAAAGTTCAACAAAGCAGTTTCATGAACTCTTTTAAAAAATTGAAAATAAGTCCAATTAGTCATTGCAAGAGAACTTTTACATCAGTTATTTTGTCAAATATGCCCGATATGCAGACTATATGCACATGGACATATAGAACTATCTATAATATATACTTACATGTGATATATAACTGTATAATTTGATAACACTATATATATTGCTATGTAATATGTGTGAAAATATATGATATAAATACATATTCATAAAGTGGATTTCAGGGTTTTTGGGGTATCATAAAAATATGGCTTGGAAATCATACATTTCACCAATATCTATGAAGCACTCTGTCTGTAGTGACCCTCTTTGTTATCTTTTAAAAACTTGTCAAGGACAACTTGAATGTGGAGAAGAAATTCTCCAGACATCTTCTCTCCCACCTCAGAGGGTTGTTGTTCATGCTGAACGCATTTTTTTTTTTTGTAGAGCTTTGCCTGTGGGCTTTCCCCCTCCTCTTCCTACGAAGATGTTCAAATATGTGAGGGCCAGAGTCAAAATATGGCCAATGACTTGCCTGGAAGGATCCCTTGTGTTGCAAAGATATTTTTCTAGTTTTCATTCAGCAGTGGAATGTCTTCCCTTGGAAAACAGGAAAGACTGGACTGGGGCCATGGATGCAGAAGAAGAGCAGTAGTAACAGGGGTGCCTTTCCCCTTCTTTCCTTAATGCATAGGGTGGATTACTAGGAACTGAGTAAATGGCATCCACGATGCTGGAGTTAGAAGGCCCTTGCAGTGATGTGAAGGCAAGGCTCCTTTTGTCATATCAGGTGACATCCTCGGGTTCCAGGAATTAGAAAGTGAGCATATTTGGATAAACCATTAATAGCGGACACTGAGAATCTGCCATAAACACCGCTTAATGTCACTTGTATGTGGCATACAGAGCAAACAAACATAAACTAAGTTAAAGATAAATTTCTGGGGAAGAAAAGAAAGCAGCTTTCCTCATGGTGTTTTCTTGTCTAATATTTGGGAAAGGGAACTTAAAAGCTCAGTAAAATGTCAACCCAAAGGCAGATCTTTTGTGTCAAGTGTCTCACAGCAGAGATAATTGGGCGGGCTATTTGGAATCTTCAATATCAGTCTCTTTTGGACTTTTCCTCCTGGGTTGGTCAGTTCCCAAAAAGATGATTCATTGGCTCCTTCCTAGAAGGTAAAAGGTTTGCCCACTGTTGTTCCAGAAGCCCATAAGGAAGAGTCATGGGAAAGTGACATTCAAACTGGTGGTGGTTTGCTATCACTTAGGACCTTGCTTTCCAATATGGTGGACATCTCCCAGCTAGAGTCCCTCTGTATTCCCTCTGAGAACTAAATCTGCATTATCATGTCTGTGTGGAGTGAAGGGATGGTCAGCTGTGACAAAGCAATAGGAAGGGGAGGCTAGACATTAACCTGCTTATCTGTAATTAACCTTCACCTTTTCTCCCCATTTTCAGAAGTACTGGATGCTAATGATACCTGAATCATCTGCAACATTAGTTGAGTTGGTTCTGGACTTAACCCATTGCCAGATTCTGGCCCTCTTAGGTAATTTATCATTTGTCCTTTTGATTTCTAGTGTTCAAAATTTTGTGATTGTCATTTTCCTGTTCTTGACAGTTTATGCATTCAAAAATTCCTTTACCTAGCTTTGCAGTGAATAAAATGAGATTTATGAGTTGAACCTGCCATCTTCAGCTGGAATTTAACCTGTGACTTCTTAAGAATGGATGATAAGCAGCCCCGCAGCAGGAAGATGTGTGGACCTGTCTATAGCTCTGAACTCACTGAGGTACTGTTGAAGGTCTTGAAACATCACATATTTAAACTGTATGGTTTGACATATGTGTACGCACATCATCACGATGAAAATTGCCAACATTTCCATCACTTTTCCCCACGTGTCCACTGGTCATCTTCCTGTCACTATATATTCAAATATGTTTTCTAAAATATTATTAAAATGGAATCAAACAGTAAAGGAAATAAAGAGAAAGTACCTAAGATAGTTTCTTCTTCCCTTAAAATAGAAACATCTTGGGATAGGTAAGGCTTTTGGTTCCTTGATCAGAATCAGTAGGATATCTGTTATCCCAGTTTGTTTAAAATGGTGCTTTACTGTGCCTGTTGTTATGGTGTAATTGTTAAAAACATCCCCTCTTTTCTGTTAAAAAATATTCCAAGTTTGGACCATAACTATCCTGTGGAAGGGGAGAAAGGAAAAGGATCCCCTCCTTAGGAGAATCCCCATTGGGGGAGGGGATGACAGCATCTACGTCCTCACAGGACATTTGGCAGTTCCACAATCCCTGTGCATGTGGGACTTCCACATGACAAAATTCTGCTGGGAAAAAAAAAGCTGGAGGATAGCCAGGGAACCCACACCCTCCCATCTTTCCATCATTCTGGACTAGAGAAGACTGCATCTTGAACTTTGCCTTGAATAAGTAAGTTCCTCAGCATGTGTAAGCCATAATTCTGCCACCTTTATAATGAGGATAAATAATGAGTGGATTGGCAGTGTTTTGATGAAGGTTGGAGAGAATGCACCTAAAAACTAACAGATTGACTGGGGCATAGGTGGGGAATAACTAAAGCCATTATTAAGAAATTAAATATTTCTTAAGTCACAGAAACCAGTAACATTGATATTCTTCTGGTGTTGAGTATTTCAAGGATCAATCATTTATCATATTGGCTAAATAATAGGGTAAAATTTTGATTTTAGTGTCTCAGGTACATACACAAAAATCTTACTTCTGAGTACCTGGTACCTAATCGCAAGAAACCCAAGGGCACTGCAGTGCTTCCAGAAAGCCCCATCCTACATTCTCACTCTATATCCTGGGCTCACCTACCCTCTCCCACAATGCTGTGCAGCTGTGGCCCCAATGGGAGATCACCTTACCTCCTTCTGCTCCTTTCCACACAGTATAAGAGCCCTGTGTGTTGGCCTTTGCAAGACACATACACCTGTCCCCTTGAGTCTGTGCTCCCTGGGTGCTCCCACCCAGTGCTCCACCTTCAAAACTTATTCCATTGACATGCCTGCCTAGTGCAATGGAGGATCCAATTTCATTGGCCCAGTGCCTGGTTGCCAGTATGAAGTCATTGAGATTGCTGCTCCTTGAAAGATTATTTCTCCTTGAGAGTCAACATTTTTTTTGGGTGAACTCATCCGAGACAGAGAATCAGGAGAAAGCAAAACTGTTTGAGCTCTGGCTTGAATGGACAGAGGAGGTGAGAGCTAGTGGTGGTATGAGAATCCGTGCATTTTATGGTGAGTGCTAGATGGAAGTCATACCTGTGGAGGTGGTAACAGACCATATTGCCTTCTGAAGTTGCTGTGTCTAAGATCTGAGATTCTAGACCAGGTTCCGTGGGTCTTGGAGATGTCAGTCAATGATAGACAGTAAACAGTCTTTGCAAACTCTCCTTGTGTGAACCTTTTCCTTGACATGTGGAGGGGCAGTCTAATCCCCTTTTACTGAGGTCTGGTCTTAGTGATTTTATTGGTCAGCTGAAAGTGGTAGAACTTCAAGGCTACATACAGGTCTGCATAGGTCCCTTGGAATGCTTGTTCTTGAGAGCTCTCTCTTGGAACTCAACGACCTGCTGGTGTAGGTTGTCTGATTGGAAGCCCCAGCTAAGCTTCCAGCCCACCATCAGCATTAACTTCTGGCCCTAAGAACAGACCATGTGAGATATATGGTTCAGTTGAGAGGTTGGAGGACTGCAGACCTTGCTGATTCTGACCCTGAATGAGAAATTTTCATCTGGTTATTGTTCTTCTAAAAGACTGTTAATTACCATTAAATAAATTTAATGTCTATTTAATACAAAAAAGAGAGAGAAATGTTTACCTGAGACCAATCTACCCACAGGTCCAGGGGACATAATGAACCATTTGCTGGCTCAATCCCCAATGGTGGGCAAGAAGAATGGACAAGAAGTAGGCAGCCGGTGTTTGTGTCTGGCTACTTGTGAATTTACAGAAAGGACCACAGTTCTACCTCACTGGTGGTCTGTTTCCAGACATGACACCACTGGGAGGAGTGGTAGGCCTGGCCCAGTGGTCTCAGACAACTTTAGAAACCTCTGAGTGCCTGAAACCACAGGGTTAAGTTCTGGAAGGGCTGACTTGGCCTCTTAACAGCCTGGTCTTGTCTGCTCTCCTGATTTTCTGGGTTGTCCTGAGCTCTTACAATGAAGGTACAGGGCCTTGGGCATAGTCAGGCAATATGTGGTTAAGAGGAGGGTCATTTGTGATCCAGCAACCAGAGAGACTGAGAGGAGAATTGGCTTTTGAAACATAACTGGTTCCTTTTTTCTTTTCTTTTCTTTTTTTTTTTAGATTTATTAAATTATATTTGACATCATTTGTAGTCCCCAGGGAATTTCCACCACCATTTCACCCATGCACCATCACCTCAGTCCCTTGTGCTCTTTCTGCCCTCATCCCAGTCACTACCCCAATCCACTCCCCCACAAATGATCTCTGGTTTGTCTTTGTCCTTTGTTATTGTTGTGTTTTGTTTGTTTGTTTTTGGCTGTAATTTTTCATTTCCTTGACCCTTCTCTTATTATTTTTTTTTGGTAGTTGTTGTTCCTTTACATTCCTCCTAAGAGAGAAGCCCTCTGATATTTTTCCCTTACCTTCTGACTTATTTCACTGAGTATAGTACTTTCTAGCTCCATCCATGTTTCTATAAGTGGCTCTAGTTTATCATTTTGATTTTGTTCTTTTCCTTCCATACCTGCCTGTCCTCTTCTGCCCCTGCCCTATGAGTCGCCATCCAAATGTGCCTTAGACGTCTGGCAAGTTTTGGGCCCCGGCTTTGGGCCAACCCTGTTGGCTGAGCATTTACCCATGAGGGGATGGGTAACTGTGGATTTTAACTGTAAACTATTTTAGTTATATTCTTTCTCTTCTCTGTACTGCACACTAATTATATTAAAGTTATTTTCTACTGAAAAAAAATGACTGGCTGGCAATATAATATTGTGTGATCTTGGGCAGAAAGAAGGGAAAGCATCTAGAAAAATGAATGTTGTTACCTGGAGCTATAGGATGACTCAGATTTTAAAAGGGCACTTACCGAAGATAAAAGGAGGGGCCCAAAGCCAAATATATATCCAGTCCGGGAAAATGGACTCATAAAAGTAGTGGCAAAAAGGTAAAAGCAGAGGCTAAGCTGTGACTGATGAAAAACACTAAGGACACAACAGGAGATTCTCAAAAAGTGATGTTTGAAGTGAGCTTCACATGGGCTGTGTAGACCCTGAACTTGAAGCAGGTGGTATGATGTTAAGAGGGGAAAGTGTCAATTTCATTCTAAATTCAAATCTGCCTTTTCCTTGAGGGGAGTTACATTAAAATGCACAGGCACAGGCCAAACAGCAGGTCATTAAGAACACTTCTCCCCCTCCCCATATGTGAGCCATCAGTTGTTTTGTTACATTAAATGTTGATTAAATGAGTTCAGCGTTGATGTAGAAAGTGATGGTGTCTTCTGATGTCCTTGCTATGATAGAAGGGATGAGACTGCCTCATGGTGTGTGGGGTGATTTATGGTTGGGGGGACAGTACAAGGTGTGTACATTCAAAGTGACACGCTGTGGCTCTGGATGAGGAGTGAGGCCCAGATTGCAGGGTTTCAGTCTTCTGTCCAGAGGGTCGCCTGCAAACCCTTGTTCTTGATGCAGCAACATGTCCTCAGCTGTGCCTGGACCCCCTGCTGAGGCTCCTCTTTGATCCCAGCTGCTGTCATAGGACTGGAGAGAAAGGTGACCCAAGGGGCTACCTGTGTTTCCCAGTGTGGATGCCACTGTAGCTTCCTTTGTATCCTCAGTTATGGAAAGGCTTGGTATGGAAGTCTCTGAAGGTTTGGTGAATTCATGATATAATTAGGGTTGATTTTCCCACCACTGGCTAAATATTTATCTTTCTTGGCTCTTTTATTATTTGGAATCACTATATGTGTTTCCAGCTTCCAACATTTGATAGCTCTTTTCCTTTTCTCCTGACCCTTGGAGGTTTACATCTTAAAAATAAAAAAGATCCTTGATTTAATCTTGCTAAGCTTTGGGAGACAATGTTAGTCTCTGTTTATGCTGTGGTTCCAAAGTTATTATACATTGTACCCTCTTTCATTGGGAAGGTGTGCCTGTTTGGACAGTAAGTGGCAGGTTTATTCTATGATGCTAGTGGCTATTGTTGCCTCTCTCACATATAGAGCCAGCTCAAGTTCTGAGGTACTCCTCTACCAAATTTAGGAATGTTTGTTACATCTGCCATGTGACTCTTTAATATACGCGTATTTTTCTTTGGTCTAAGAATAATTTTCCCTTCTGAGTATACCCAATGCCTCTTTCTTTTCCTTCCTTTCTATATCTATCCTTCCTCCTCCCTCAATCCCTTTCTTCTCTCCCTCCTTCTTTCTCTTTCTATCATCAAATCATCTGTCATCTATTTTTAAATGTATCATCTTTTATCTATCCACTTACCTATACCTATCTACCTTCCTTTCTACCTGCCTATCTACCTGCCTATCTACCTGCCTATCTATCTATCTATCTATCTATCTATCTATCTATCTATCTATCTATCTATCTATCTATCTATCTATCTATCTATCTGTCTGTCTGTCTGTCTGTCTGTCTGTCTGTCTGTCTGTCTGTCTGTCTGTCTATCTGTCTGTCTGTCTGTCTGTCATGAATCTGTCAGTTGGTGAATACATTTGTCTCTTTACTCCATTAGATTCTAATGGGCTATAGACATGAGCAGTTAATTCACCAAACAGGATCCTCGAAGCCCAAAAGATTTGAAAAAAATGTTCATTATGTTTCTAAAAGGAGAGATGCAGGTTAAAACCATAATGAAACAACAGCTCATGCCTGTGAGATTGGCACATATTAAAAAGACCCCCACCCCCTATTATAAGTGCCGGAGAGACGGTAGAGACAAAGGATCCCAGTTATTTTGCTGTGGGAATATAAACTGATACAGAAAGCAATCTGTATGTACCTTAAAAAATTAAAAATGAAAATACTATATGACCCAACAGTCCCAATCTTGGGCATTTATCCAAAGGATATATAACCAACAATATAAAAACCTATATGTTTTCCAATGTGTGTTGCAGCACCATCTACAATTGTGGAGCAATGAGGCAGCAGCCTAAATATCTATTAAGAAATGATTGCATTAAGAAGAATCTGTTAGGTTTAAGCATTCAACAGGTTATATATGATTCATGGGTTGATTGTCTCTATGGGATTCTAGTCTCGTTCTTGATTTTGAAGGGAAAGTTTTTAGTTATTCATTAATGAGCATGATGTTAACTGCGGGTTTGTCACATATGGCCTTATTCTGTTTTAGAATGTTCCTTTTATATCATTATACTGAGAGTATTTATCATTAATGGATGTTGAATTTTGTCATATGGGTTTTTTTTTTTTTTTGGTATCTAGAGATGATTGTGCAATTTTTATTCTTCATTTAGTTGATGTGAAGTACTACACTAATGATTTGCATTGATGTAGTGAATTATCCTTGTATCCTAGGAATAAATCTGATTTGATCATGGTTTATGATCCTTTTAAAGAATTGTTGAATCAGCTTGCTAATATTATGTTGAGGATTTTCCATCTGTGTTCATCATGATATAGGTCTATAATTTTCTTTTATGTGATAGCCTTATCTTGTTTCATTATCAGGGGATTACTGGCTTCGTAAAAAGAGCGAAGAACTTCCATTTTAATTTTTTAGAAGAGTTTTTTTTTCTTTTTTTAAACAGCTTTATTGAGATATAATTCACATAGCATGTTAAGTATACAGTGAAATGGTCTGATATGTTTCACAGGGTTGTGTACTCACAATATAATTTTATTTTATTTCTTTTCCTTCTTTATTTATTTGTTTGACATCAATTGTAATCCCCATGGATTTCCCACCACCATTTCACCAGTGTACCATCAGATCAGTACCTTGTGCTCTTATCTGCCCTCAACCCTCTCCCCCCCCTCCACCAAGTGTCCCCAATTTGTCCTTGTCTTTGTTTTTGTTGTGTTTTTATTATTATTATTGTTATTATTCTTTTCCTTGATCACTTATTAGGTTCCCTTATATTCCTCCTAGGTGGAAAACCATCTGGTATTTTTCTTTTGCCTTCTGACTTATTTCACTGAGCATAATCCTGTCCAGTTCCATCCATGTTCCTATGAATGACTCTAGTTTATCTTTTTTGATTGCTGAATAGTATTCCATCATGTATATGTACCACAGCTTTCCGATCCAATCATCTGTTTTTGGGCATTTAGGTTGTTTCCAGGTCTTACCTATTGTAAAGAGTGCTGCTATAAACATAGGGGTGCAGGTATTCTTTTGAATCAGTGTATTTGTGTCTTTTGGGTATTATTCCTAGGAGTGGGATTGCAGGATCCTATGGAAGTTCCATTCTTAGTAGATTGAGGAACCGCCATACTGCTTTCCATAATGGTTGGATCAGCTTTCATTCCCCCCACAGTGTAAGAGAGTTCCTTTTTCTTCACATCTTCACCAACATTTGTTGTTGCTAATGTTTTTGATATGTGCCATTCTCACTGGTGTGAGGTGGTATCTCATAGTGGTTTTGATTTGCATTTCTCTGATGACAAGAGAAGTTGAACATTTTTTCATATGCCTGTTGACCATTTGCATTTCCTCTTTGGAAAAATGCTTTTTTAGCTCTTCTGCCCATTTTTTGACTGGATTGTTTACTTTGTTTTTGTTTAGTCTGGTTAGTTCTTTGTGGATCTTTGTGATAAGTCTCTTGTCAGTAGTATTGTGTGCAAATTTTCCCCCCCTGGTCGGTGGGTTGTCACTTTGTTTTGGTTAGGATGTCTTTTGCTGTACAGAAGTTTTTAAGTTTGATGTAGTCCCAGCTGCTTATCTTTTTGTAAGAGTTTGGGATGTTAAAAGTCACTAGCATAGCTGTTTGGTCCTGGATTCTTTCAGGAGGATTCAGATTAGTGATTCAGTTTCCTTAGTAGATAATGGTCTGCTCAAAATTTCTATTTCTTCATGGTTCAGTCTTGAAAGATTGTACACTTCTATGAATCTGTCCATTTCTTCCGGATTGTTCAATTTGTTGGCATAGAGCTATTTATAGTAATCTCAAAATCTTTTATATTTTGGGGTATCCATTTTTGATATCTCTACTTCCATTTCTGATTTTATTTGTCTGAGTCTTTTCTTTCAGTGAGTCTAGCTAAAGGTTTTTCAGTTTTGTTTATTTTCTTGAAACAGCTCTCAGTGTCATTAAACTTTTATATTATCATCTTGGTTTCTATTTCATTTATTTCTCCTCTGATTTTTATTATTACTTTCCTACTGCTGACTTTGAACTTCATTTGTTCTTATTTTTCTAACTCTTTTAGAAATAAGTTTGTCTAGTTGAGAATTTTCTTGTTTCTTGAGATAAGCCTGCATTGCTATAAATTTTCCTGTTAGTGCTGCTTTTGCTGCACAAAGATTTTGACATATAATATTTTCACTTTCTTTTGTCTCTAGTAATTTTTTGATTCCTCCTTTGATTTACCTCTTTGATTCTTCCTTTGATGTTCAGTAGCATGCTATTTAATCCCAACATATTGTGGTTATTATAGCTTTCTTTTGCTTGATTTATACCTTTATTCCATCCCATTTTTTGGGGGGAAGGCAAGATTTTTCATGTAATTTCAATTTTATTAAATTTATTGAGACTTGTTTTTTTGTCTTAATAGATAATCTATCCTTGAAAATGTTCTGTGTGCTCTTGAGAAAAATGTGTATTCTGTTATTTTGGCATGGAATGCACCATAAATATCTGTTAAATCCACTTAATTGTTTCATTTATCATTTGAAGCCATTATCTCCTTGTTGAGTTTCTCTCTGTATATTCCAGCCATTGATGTGAGTGGGGTGTTAAAATCCTCTACTATTATTATGTTGTTGCCAGTGTTTCCCTTTAGAGCTGTTATTATTTGCTTTGTATGCCTTGGCACTCTTGTGTTGGGTGCATGGATATTAATGACTGTTACATCTTTTTGATAGACAGTTTCAGTTAATGCCATTTGGATCAATGGATCACATATATGATGGTGGTCTCAATGGGCTATACCCTATAGTGTAGGTATGTAGTAGGCAGTTCCATCTCGGTTTATGTAATTATGCTCCACGGCATTTACACAACAAAATCACCTAGCAACACATTTCTCAGAAGGTACCCCTGTTGTTAAGTGTCACATGACTATATTGTCATCGTTTTTCTCGCTTCCACTCATTGCTAGTTCTACTTACAGGAAGTCTATCATTGTCCCATGGCCTATATTTGAGCTCACTCACAGTCTTCTAGGGTCAGAGAATTTCTAGTCCTGGACTTCTGCTCTTGCTTCTGCCATAACTTTAACTCAGTGATTTTAGTAAAATTTCTTAGTCTTCCTGACCACATTTTGACCACCTCTAAATGAGACCCTTTTACTAGATAATATCTACAATTTTCCAACTGTAAAATCCAAGGGTTTCATTATCATGTTCTCTCTGAACCCCTTCCCACTTGCTTTTTCTGGTGGGGTTTTCTGTTGTGTTTTCTTTCCTTTTTGTTTTCTTCCTCTGGGAACCAGTCCCTGGGTAGGAGCAACTAAGTCTTGAGCCTCTTTCCTAATCCTTAAATGACATCTACATCTATAGTCCAAGAGGTTGCACCATTTACTCTAATTTTCTGAGAATGTTCTTCATCCTTCATTTTGCAAAATTAGCTTAAGCTTTATTAAATGTTGCACATACTTAAGAGCAAACAATGTACTTGTCTACATGTAAAACCTTAATGAGGCTCTGAGAAGACTGGGAGAGGATTTGTCTGTTTGCCCCAGGCACTGTTGAAACATGTAGTCCTGGTGAACTCTAGCAAATGCAATATTTCTCCACCTATTTTGCCAAAAGTTTAATTTTCCAAATCTTGGCCCTACATAGCAAAATTTTGCTTACTAGAGCATAGTTAGTGACTTCAACATTGGAGGGTGGCTCAGAACAGCATAACAGTCTCAATTTGATTTCATAACAGGTTTTCCATATCTTATAGTGAGCGCCAGAGATTCAAGTTTCTTTAAGTTGTTGAATTAAGCTAAACCGGAAAAATAAGCATAGCTGAATGCATGTCCTTCCTTGATTCTGCTATAATGTCTTATTTATTTTAGTTTCTTCTACCCCAAAGACTTGGCATTTCCAGCTAGCAGACTGAGTGACTGATACCAGCTATAAATTTTCTTTGTTCTTGTCCTTTCCTTGCCAATAATCAAGAGCCTCTGAAAACAGAAGTCCTTAAGGGGATAAAAATGACAATTGTGGTGTCTAGAGAATAAGAAGGGTTTTTTGTAGTCAACACTTAAAATAAGTGTTGTACAGTTGAATCTTGTTCGAATTCACCATCAATTTGGGTGTGGATATAAGTGTTTATGATGAAAATGTTGTTGACCTTTACTAGACACTTGTGTTTTACCTGCACTGTCTTATTCCCACTTTCTTGCCAATGGAATTACAATAATTTTAGGGAGAAAATCAACCTAGAGACTTTTCTGACCTCCTTCCTAACTAGTGATGCTGTATTTATCACTGTGATGAATATGCCACACTTTAAGCCAGTTAGGCATAAACATAATTCTGCTGTGGATCTCTAGGAATGCTTCATTTCTGATAGAACAGAACAGATATAGCTGGTGTGGTCTTTGTGTTTTCTTCCAATCTTGAGTGTGAGTACAATGGTTGGAGCTGCAGCAACTATCCTGCAACCATGAGGAAAGGGTTAAAAAAAGAACAGAAATGTAAGCACTGCTATTACTGAGTTGTTGAACTCAAGTAAGCAACTGCTACATGAAACTTCTTATGCTTGCAGTAAAAAAACTGCAGTAAAAGCTTCTTTTTTGTTACTTGCAGCCAGGTGTTTTCTTAACTGATAATCTCTCAAATATATTATTACTGCTGAATAAACACCTACCCTTTGCTTGTTCTCCTATTATGAATACAGAGCCTTCTATCCATTTGCTATAAACATTGTTGCTGGAAATCTGTATGTCAGTCATGAACCCTCCCAGGTAATAGGACATACTCATTTGGAGGACTGGATGGGGGTCACTCTACTCAGAGGCAGGAGAGTAAAAGTTTTGGCAGTCAAGAGTGGTTGGTGGTTGAGAAGAAAAGAGGGGTGATACTCTGAGGAGGACTGGGGTGTAGACAAAGATTCATCTCAGGAGAACGCACATGTTAACATGAGAGGGAGCAAACCTAGTGCTTCCAGCAACTTGAACCCTTCTCCCTCCTCCTCACTGCCTACTGCTTTGGAGATTATCATTAGGTTTGCCCATTTAACCGTCAGAACTGGACATGGTTAGACTTGAAAATCATACCTTTTCCTCGTCCCAGACATGAACAAATCAACCTTGAGTCTTTATCTGCCACTCCCTCTCTAATAAATTAGCAGAGTTTACATAACCCTCGGTCTGGTAGTTTATATGGGCACCATTAAACACTATTATACAGCTCTGTTTCTTGGCATCAGTGTGCATTTTTCCAGGTGGAATTTTCCTTCTGTTTGTTAGTAGGTGGGGATAGAGTGATGTGACATTCTCTTCTGTCTTGCATTTTTAAAAAGTTAGGAGGTAAACTTTGTTAAATAAGCAGCTCACCAGGTAAAGGTCTTCGCTAACTGCTAGGTGTTGTGCTAAGCATCGTTGCTGCAGCATTCCATGCCACTATTCTCATATTTCTAGGGAGTAGGTACAATTGTTTTTCCCACTGACAGGAGAGAAAAATGAGGCTATGAAGTGTCAGATTCAGGATTGTTTGAGCTCAGGGTCTATGCTATGAAGTGACTATGTTGCAAAATAGCCAGAAAGAGGTAGACCACAGTCTCTATCAGAGGTAGACCCATTCTCACCTTCCTCAGTTTTCAAGAGGTTACTGGCATTTGATATGACAAATGTGGGGCAGAAATACATAGTTTATGACTGATGTACTTTGGACTTTAACATTGTCAAATCACTGAATTTCCAACATGGTGGGGAGGCAAAAGTTCATAACCTGAAAGATTAATTTGTTCTAATTTTCTACATGTGATGAAAGATGCGATAGTCCTAAATAAGTTTGGAGTTTGATCCAGAATTCATTAGCAGTCATGGTTCAGCCGTCCCAACTCCAGGTTGTACCAGAGGGACTGGGTATTGGTTTTTAAGTCTGTTTTCTCACCCAAAGTTCTTAATATAGTCTGAAGAACCCTTTTGGGCCCAGGGTTCTCTGTCCCATTCACTATGACAGCAACAGTACCCAACCAGTGGTGGCCAAATGCTAGATTTTGATTGTTGTATTTCATTATAGTCACAGGGAAAAACAAGCAAACAGAAAGCTGGTTTCACTTGAGAATACCCTTGATGATGCAGTAAAAGTTGTTGATTGTGTTCCATTATGGCTCCAGAGGGCAGAATCTAGCACAGGGGGTGTGGGAGTAGCAGGGGGTAGCATATTAAGTACTTCTGCTACAGATGAGAATAGTCACTCAAGAAAGCCACAGCAGAGACAGAGCAGTCAACTGAAATTGCCACATTTGTTCATGGGGACAGCATGTTAATGTGCAATAGAAAATGACAGAAAACTGGTTATTTAGACTTCAGTATGTGACAGACATTTTCTTGAAAATGAAAGAAATGAGTCTATCTCTTTTTTTTGTTTTTTTTTAATTAAAATATTTTAAAATTTACATATACTTGCCATTAATTGTAATCCCCATGTATTCCCCATCACCATCTCACCAGTGCACCATCACCTCAGTCCCTCGTGCTCCCATCTTCCCTCAACCCTCCCCCTCCCCTCCCCACCAGGTATCCCCAGTCTGTCCTTGTCTCCTCATTTTTGGTTTCTGTGAGTCTATCTCTTTAAGGAGGGGAACTAATTGTATTTGTTGTCAGTGGTAAACTTGGAATTTTGAAATGAATACTGGAGTTTTGGAAAACTTGATCCATCACTCTAGGTATTATACCTTCCCAATATTTTTCTAATAGATCAGAGATAATATTAATCAGGTCCTTTTAAATATCATGTGCTGGGATTTTTCAACATACTAGACCTATTTGTGAAGCTCAGTGAGCCTATATTTTTCAGGTAACTGATAACTGCTGCTTCAAAATCATGCAAGAGCTCTTATGTTCATTGCAGTACTGTTTACAGTAGTTATGGTATGGAAATAACCTAAAAGTCCATAAACAAATGACTGCATCAAGAAGATGTGGTCTGTATGCACAATGGAATACTACACAGTGATCAAAAAAGATGAACTCTTATATTTGCAGCAACATGGATGGAGCTGGAACAGATTATGCTCAGTTAAATAAGCCAGAAGGAAAAAGAAACATATTGAATGGTTTCACTCATAGAAGAAGCAAAGGGAAACCAAACAAAAGGTCAGGAAAAAAAGACAAAACTTGCAGGCAAGTTCTAGATCTGAGGCATCCAGCAGGGGAGGAAGAGGGAGAAGCATCAAGACAGGGGAGGGAAGAGCATGAGGAACTATGGTGAGGGTTCAGGTGTGACATGTTCTTTGATATTGTTTTATATTCTACCTTCTAAGTCATCTTTTGGAAAGTATTTATCAAGTTATGCTGTAACTCAAAATAGTAAGGCATCCTTATTGGCCTCCCTCTTGGCCCTGGACTTCTGGGATTCGGAGATCTATGCTAGTAATGGTGGTGCCTCTAGATGCACTTGCTATTTTTATGGAGAGTAGAATATCTCGCCCACCCAGGCAAAGGCTGAAATTAGAATAAATAGGTCGAGTCCACTCGGTGGGCTGGATACTGATCATGTGGCTTGCATCCAGTCCCTTCTGGCTTCTGCTTCTCTTGACTGTTCCTGTCACAGTGGGTTAAAGTGGCACCTTTTTTCTTCTTTCAGCTCCAGGTATGGGTTTGGCCAGTGAAGGGCTCTGCTTTGTTGGGTGGATGGATGGGTAAGCATATTGGGAGAGGGGAAAAGTCTTTGTAAAGGAGCAGAGACCATCACAAGAGAGAGATCCAGAAGCTCTCTGCGAGCCAGCTACTTTTTGCAATGGGTTGATAGACCCATGAGAAGACCCTGCAAATGACTTAGCGAATTGCCAAATCAATTCTCAGCTGAAGAACAAAGCCAGTCCCCCATGCTCCCTAGGTTTGATCCAGGTTCACCAGTGCATAATATTGAAATGGGCCTCATTTTGTTTGCCTGTGGCAAAGATAGTCCTTACTGGAATCCATAGATTTAGTGTAGTTGGCTCAAGAATTCGAGGACATTCTTTCTGGTTACCAGAGTCACAGAAGCGTGGAGCTGCAGGTCTTGTGGGTTTTATCTAGGTCAGAACTTGGCCTCCAAACATGAAAAGCTTCTGAGATGTGGTTATCTCATCTATCAGGCCTTCCCAGGAAACATGCTTACATTTTTTCTAAATAGTTTATTGCCAAGGTTTCTAAACTAGGTTGCATTTTACTTATGATTGATCTTAGGTAGCTTTGATTTAAAGCTTTTAGATTGAGGTAAATGAATTTTCATTTAGGGAGAAGGAAGAAGAGGAGGAGAAAGAAGGGGGAGGAAGGAGAAGAATAATGAAGACACAGCACCCTCTTTAAAATAGTACTCATTTAATTACTTTTTTCAGATTAATTTTGCAATTAAATGAAGAAGGGTGATATTAATTTGGTTTATGTATATCTGGTTACTGAAAGAGGTGGCTACTTGTCAAGTCATTACAAGGTTAAATATCTCTAATTAAACATATTAATCATGCTTTTGGAGAGGATATTTTTATACATTGTCTTATTAGGAGGACAGTCACTTTCACAGTTAAATAATACACATTTGAACTATTTTGCTTAACTAAAAATAGCAAACATGCATTTTCTTATATTCTCCTCATGTTTATTTTAATAAAAATTGCATATGGATTTTGAATCTTTCTAAATGATATTTCTAAATGATATCTATGCTCCTTTAAAATAAAACTCAAGTAGGTTTTGTTCCAGGTCGACATAGAAATATAGAATGATGAATTATGACGTTAGCTTGGTTTTCACCTTCACCCTTGTCTTTGAATCAGGAAAGATACATTTTCAAACCATTAAAGGATTTATTCAGTATTACCTAAATTCATTCAAAAGAAGAGAGTGTCTATAGCTGTTGAAATTTCAGATACTAAATTATCTTTTCTATAGCTCCTGATGACTATCAGTGCTTATACGTTTTTTAGTTCACTTGGGACTTTTTTTTTTTTAAATTGAGGTAACATTAGTTGACAACATGTGATTCAGAGGCACAGTTGGCAACCACCCAGGTCTTCCCCCACAGGCACCCTCGTCCTCCACCATACTCTGTTGTGCCCCCTCCCCACTTTACTTCCCCTCCCCATCTTGTAACCTTATTTCCTCAGTGAGCTCTCAGGGCTGCTTATTCCCCAACATTGTTTTAAATCATGTTCCCTTGGTGCTAAACTGTCTTCAACTTGCAGCCCACGTGCGCCGTCCCCGTTATCTCTCTAGTATCACTGCCTATTCATTATGGCGGTTAAAACTGTTGACACTGGAACAAAATTTCTGGAAGTTGTTCAAGAATACAATCTGGAAATAAGACATGACACTGATATGTCATCTGCAAACTTGCTTTCAGAGTGCACACGATCAATCACATTCCTGTTGTGACCATGCATTTCAGCTTTAACGTAACCTCAGCAAAAGCTCTCTTTGAAAGCTTTTGGCCAAATGAATCTTTTGGTTTTGTATTAAATAATTAATTTTTGTGTAAGCTCTTGCCACCTACAGGGACTGTGCTCCTAGCTAATCTGTTGGCCAGGTTTCCTCGAGGGTCACTCCACGCTTTGTTGTTCTTCCATGGTGGGTCCTAGACTGTTCTCAACAGATTAGCCTTCTGCTCAGAAACCTTGAGTAAGTTTTTTTCCTCTTTTGCCACATTTGACCCTCTGAGACTTTCTTGGGTTCCATAATCCTATCCTGGAGATTCACTTTTCTCACTCCCTGAGGAACCTCACCAAGGTGAACGGGTCTCAGGGTTGCTTACAGATGCCATCCTTTCTTCTTTTCCAGTGACCCCTTCCTACCCTTGTTTCTCTTACCAGCATCTTGTCTTTCTCAAAGCATTTAGAAGATTCTTCAGCCACACTTGTATACCTGTTTATGTGTCTCTGTGTGTATAAGTCTGAAACTGACTTGGCAAGAATTTGGTGAAAGCAATCTCCTCTCCTCTAGAATACCACCTCACACAAACATAAAGATATTATCTTCAGAGGGGTCATGGACATCCAGGTTATTGGCTGTGTTTGAAACTTTTTGTGTGAGAAAGGCTACAGGCTTGATGGAAGAAGCTGACTTCAGCCAGTCCTTGAAGGAACGTCAAGTGGCATTAATGCTTTTCATTTCACCTTGGCCCTGAGTGTGTTTGTATTATTGACTGTCTTCTAAAATGTTTGTCTTAGTTTTGTTTCTTCAATGAAACTGTAAGTTCCTTGAAGAAAGGGACACAAAGACCTCAGGTAACAAGACAAATAACTTTGATGAAGCGGCATGTGGTAAATATTGTTGAGCACCCATGGACCAGTCAACAATAAAATGTGAACACGAGCTATTGTTTGTTGCCTGAAAGGACAAGCTTTAGGTACCAGAGAACATCTGTTCCCACATGAAGCTGCATCAAAGTGTTGGATACCCCATTGGGATGTAGTGAGGGGAGGGCAGGGATTCCCCCCATCCACCCAGGCCCTATGCGGTGCCCCACAGAATACCCTGCTCTATTAGATGGTCCTCTAGGGAGCATCCCTAGGTAAGGAGAAGACTGGCAGTTAGGGAGAGAGAAAAATAGAAAAGAAAATATGATAAGAGGAAAGAAAAGGAGAAGCAGAGGAAGCAAATAGAGATGGCAGAGAGAGGCAGTGTGCAGGAGCTTGGAGGCAACAAGGATGAGAAGACATGGAAGGACCCACATGGGTGTGATGGTTTCACATTCAAGTTCCTTAAATTTCTTTTGAATATTTATCCATCCTTGCCTTCTGAGAGGCTGCCACTTTAACTTCTTTTACCACTGGCAGACACAGGAGGGCTGAAGTAGACAAACACATCTGCATATACAGGTTGAGTGCTGGCTACTCTGGATACCTGTTTGTTCATTCGTTGGCTCAAACTCTGAACTGGTTGGATTTGCTGGTTGGATTCTATCCATCCTTTCATACCTTGATTGCACCAAACTCCAAACTAGACTTTCATGCTTTCTTCTTTTTTTCAAAGATTTATGCTTATAAGAGCTGGGGTACAGGCCAGAGTCGCGGGAGGTGAGAGGATTCTCCAGACAGAGTGGGGAGCAGAACAGGCAGACTGACCGAAACACACTGCTGAGGGGAGCAGCGGGCGAGGCAGGAGAGGTCTGATATGCCATGTGGGTCTCCTCCCTGGCCGGCGGCAGGGATCGAACTTATGCTGTAGTGGCTGCAGTTTGCTTTATAGTGTGTTGCTTAACCCACCGTGCCACCAGGGAGTCCCTCATGCTTTCATTTTACCATTCAATTAGGATTTTCACTTCACAGGCTGAAGCTAACTTCATTAATCATTATTTAAGTATTGTTTTCTTTATTTTTGGTGGAGATTCACCATGATCAATTTGCTGTCTTCTTCCAAAAGCCTCAAAGTTACCTGACAGATTTTAAAAGGCCAGAGGATGAAAAATATCATGGTATTTAATAAATATTTGCATATACATTTAATTTACTTGGAGGAAGATAAAGAATTGCTATTACCAAAGCAAATATAGTAATTGCCCTAATTAGTGATAATGTGGAATAAGTATTTTAGCAGAGATTTGACATGCCAAGCAAATATTTGTGTAAGATTTAACTATTGATGAGTATATACTTAGGTTATCTTAATTATTAGACTTATTTTTCTTTTCCTTCTGGGACTTTATAAATACACATGGAGTGTGGGCTCTTGTTAAATGAGTTGAGGGGGAGATACAACCAACAGTCATATCTGGGACATGGTTTCTCAAAGTCTGATGCTCAAAACATTAGTCTGAGGTAGAAGCTGGCACAGTTGTTCTCTGAAAGGTCAAATAGCAAATATTTCAGGCTTTGCAAACCACTGGGCCTCTGTCCCAACTTAGGTTTTGCAGCAGGAAAGTCGATATGCAAAAAGATGGACAACAAACACTTGCAAAAAAAAAAAAAGTAGAACAGATTGTAAGAATAATTAAAAAACAGATGTCAGTATTATGGATTTCAGCAGATAATTTGTGGATTAACCCGCATCTGAGGCCATAGAATTCAGAGTTAGTGTAGGAAAAAATAAAAAAAAAATTCAGAAACTGGAAAAAGGCCCATTTGCAACCTTCATGAATCATCAGGTCAGAATGACATATCAGTAATACATGTTTACCGATATAAATAAAGCTGATGAAAATGTTGAAGTTAAGGAAAAAATACTTGGTTGGTGTTCTGTCCTTAAGAGGTCTCTCTGTTCTTCCAATAAGCATGTGTGGTCCAAGATGGAACATGGATAAGCAAAAAAGATGCTGTCCCTACCCTCAGAACTCTAGGCTCAGAAGACCTTGATTCAGCATATAGCAGGGGGCAGGTGCTGTGTACAAAGATGAGGAGTTTAGGGCTTGATGAGCCCACCTGGGAATGGAAATGACTTTGTTTAGTGAACAAAAAGGTGCAGGTGGAAGAGACCAGACTGAAATTTTGTCTTTGGCCGTCACTTTCCCTATGGTGTAAAAACTTCAATTTTGTTGCATGTTTAATTTACAGTATGAAGAAAAGAAGCACAATGACTACTTAGGTATTTAGTGCTTTGAAAAAAAATTCTTAATTCCAAATAGTCCCTTTATAACTTATTTGACTCATTCAGATAAGGATTTTTTTGTTTTGTTTTTAAATCTGGAATGTATTGAGTCTATGATTATATATTTTTAAAGGAGACACTTTAACCTTTGCTTTCTTCTTTTTGGATATTTCCGATGTTTAATAAAATGGGCCAAAATATTTCAATTGACTTATTGAGTTAAAGTTCATCTTACAGAGTTTTCTGATTTGGGATCATTTACAATGAATTATTCTCCTATGTTACAAATTCTAGGATCTCAAATTTCTGAATTGACCAAGACTAAGTGATACTAGGATTTCTGATGGACCATTTGGACATCATTAGAATTCTAGAGGCTGCAATGGAGTTGTGTCACTAAGGGATTTTTGAAATCCATTTGATTTTACAAAGCAGTAGACTATTTTTAGAAATTCCATTCACTGTATATAAAGCATGGCATATTATTTAAGACAACCACAAAATGCCACATTGCCTTACAGACCATAGTGTCTGGCTCAGCCAGGTTCTGAGCAGCTTTGTGTTTATCAAACCCAAGTGCATTTGGAGCCTCTGTTCAAATACCTACTTAATAAACGTCTGCACAGGCCCAGTTCATGCCCCATCTCCAGGCACAGCGGTGCCCTGTTAAAGAGGCAGGCATTCATTGTCTGCAGCGTGTACCAATATGGGTTGAAACACATTCATCACCTTTCAAAATCCTTCAAGTATTTGTGTTGTAATTTCAATAAACTAGATTTCAAAGCAGGAGGGCATGCTGCCAACAGGCGGACCCACCCAGGGGTGGGATTCTGGCATTTCTTATTGAATGCTGTGTGCCATTAAGGAAAAGTGTTTCAAACAAGGAGGGAGAGTCCATTTATGCCAAGGGGTGGAGAGGGATTTTTTTTTAATGTCCTGTTTTTATAGCAATTGAAGGTTTTGTGCCAAGCCATAAATATTTCTAATTTTGGTTCAGAGCCTTGATCTCCAGCACTGTGTGTGTCTGTCTCCTCCATCCCTAAATTCTCCATTTTGTCAGAGCACAGGGATAAGTGGCAGCTCCACACATAATCTAACCTTGCGCTCGGTCACAGGCAGTTCTTCTGACTACTCACAGTTAATTCCAGCAGCACAGTCAGGCGCCTGTCAACCCTAATGGATTCATCACTATTAATAAGTTTGGCGCCTAATTTACTACGAGTTGGCACTAGCAGTGATGCTGGGAGAAGATCACATGTCTCAGCTGATGTGCTGGTTCCTCTTTGCCAAGATGGACCCTTCTGCCAAAGTCGATGAGAAAAACTGACAGTCTGATGACTAACTCTTCATCTCGTGTCGAGCATTTGGCACCCCGTACCTCTTTGCAAAACACAGCACGTTTTTAAAATTCCTGCAAATAATGATGATCATCTTAAAGGAGATACTTAGCAGAAGGAGGAGAAGTCTGGTTTTCATATTCTCTGTATGTAGCCTACACAGTTGGGCTCCATATTGGCAGCAAGGACTTAAGATTGCTTGTCCATGTAGATGGGTTCCTGAGAGCTTGAGTCACACTTTGTTGGCCAAAAAGAACAGTGTCTTGTTGACCTAAGTTGATAAGCTAATTTCTGGTTTTGTTGGAAAGGATCATGCAATTGAGAATGAAGCCCTTCAGCAAGCCTCTTAGCCGTTTTTTTGGGGGAAACTGGGGAGTAGCATATACTGGTTTTTGTTTGCTCAGTAGCTAGACATGCCTCTTCCAAGTAATGATGTGCAAAGAACTGATGTGATTTTGCAATTTTACAACCTCTAGATGACCTGGGCATGCCTTGGGCATTGACTACTGATTCAGAGGACATGTACTCCCTGTGAAGTGAGATTGGTAAAGCTGAGACATAGAGATCATTCCTCACTCTGTTATGTCAGAGTCATGGAAAAATAACCCACAAAAATTAAACAATCCAGTTTCAGTTTTGGAAATTTAATATCTCCCTTTTGGAAAGAAGATGACACTGGCATTTCAGGGCTTATTCTATTTATTATCTTGTAGGATAAACTGAAAGCTAAAGCAAAAGAAAAAAAGTGAAGAGATTCCTTTGATACCATCTAAAATTTTACTATTCTTGCTTACAATTCCTTGCCAAAAATGTAAGTTCAACAGTATTTTAAGTTGTTTGTTTTAGAGTTTAAAAAATCATGTATGCTAAATTAAAATAAAATACATAAGCCCTCATAAGAAGTGTTCTGATTATCTTCTCCAAGAATAAAAAGGATGGGAGAAAATGGTTTTTGTAATAATCTCAAGTATAAGTGATGAAGCACCAAAACAGTCATAGAAGTTTTTGTTCCAATGAATCATAAAGCCAGAAAGAAGTATTAAAAATTATCTTGAATATAGACATTTCTATACATTATCATTCTAAAGTCTATACTCTTTTGTGTTTTTTTGAATATGTACATTTATGTCTTTTACATTTGGGAATTTTTGGCCATTATTTTTTCAGACATTCTGTGTCATTCCTCTCTCATTCTTCTAGGAGTCTGATTACATCAATTACATGTATTTTAGATCCTCTCATTTTGTCACTGGATCTTTGTTCACTCTCCTTCTTTTTGATTTTTGTTTTTCTCATTGGCTCATTTTTACAAGTTGATGTTCAAATTCACTGAATATTTTATCATCTCTACTCTCTTGTTAAGGCCGTCTAGTAACTTCTTCATTTTAGATTTTCTTTTTTTATATCAGAATTTCCATTTGATTCTTAATAAGTGTATCTCTGATGAGCTTTTCTAGTTTATTCATTACAAGTTTAATCTCCTTTGCATCATAGAAGCAGACCTTAAAAATCTTTTTCTGATAATTACAGTTCATCTGGTCAATCTCCATTTTACCTCTTGAATTTCTTCAAAGATCTAATTTTGTATCCCATTCTGGATATTGTTGAGACTCTGAATTATGATATATTCCTCTGAAGGTTACTGATTGAATTTTTATTTTAACAGATAAGTTGGTTATACTGAAATTTTAAAAAATTTCTCCCTAGAGTAGTTTCCTTCTTCCAAGTGTGGACTTCTTTCCATATCTTGTTTCTTTTCTTTTCTCTCTGGTGTCATAAAGGAGTCTTTTAAAAATGTTTTTACCAGTGTTCCTTTCCACCTCCCCCCAACCTTTACTTCCAAGAGCTTTTGGGTGAATCTAATGATAATGCAATGCCATTACAGGGTGAATAAATGATGCCATTGGCTGTTCAGTTCTTAAAAGTATTAAGAAATGCCCCAAAACAAAAATAATATGGAAAGAATTAGAATAGCACTTGGGAGGCCTCCATGAAAATTTCTTCTCCATGTGTCATAGGTGGCCCAGACAACAGTGGACAGATTGCAAGGAATGGGCTCTATGTGCTCTTGTCAATGGGGCTCAGATTGGCATGAGATTATTCATCGTTATGAAATGGTATTTGTGGAGGGACAGAATATTGAAATTCCCTCTGGGTAATTTCTCAGATTGTTGGAGTAATTGATGAAGGGGCAAGAACAGGGTTGAATGTGTCTCAGAATTTCTCTTTGGGGTGGGGGGGGGAATGATGTGTTCCTTATAGAATGGAAGCTTGAATCTAGGCGACCATTTTCTTATGGAACTCAAGTTTCCTTACCCCTGAAATATGCAGGCTTGATCAAATCTCAGTAAAAGATCAGTGGGGTGCTTTGAGAGAGAAAGAAGGATCTGAAGAAACAGACAGATATGTCCACACCCCTGCCTTTGCTTTTATGGCTCAATTGATGAATCTCTAGCTGTAAAAATACATAAATATTTGGGTCCAGGTGAGAATACTTTAGAAACTAGGCATTTCTCCAAGGCCCAGAAAGGATCAAGTATACACATATAAACACACCCCTCTTAAGACTAAGGTCAGCACTGAAAGTAGATATTGTTAAGTGGAAAACATAGCCCTCTCTAAACTTAAAATTAAGCAAAAAATTCAATGTGTAATATTTTCTGGCCCAAAGGTTATAGTGTTCTACCTGTATGCTACTCTGTGGTTATACCCCCAAATTTATGTACTGCCTACTGCTGGCTCCTGTGTGTTGGAGATGAGAACAGTTTGTGGTCTCCACTCTCCTGGGGCCGTCCTGGTGCCCTGTGACTAGATCTTAGGGCCCATGATGTGAGCTGGCGAGGGGTTTGTTGAGTCATGCCAAGCTGAGACACCCACGTGCCAGTTCGCTGGGAACATCAATAGGGAGCAAATAGGAAGAGCAAAGGAGGGAGACAGAGACTGGGTCCCCAGAGCAGAGGAAAGAACCGTTGGAGGTAGGTGGGGGTCACAGGGATCTGGCTGAGTCAACCCATGAGGCCAGTAGAGAGCTTATGGGAGAGTCCTCACTGAGAACTTCAACATTCCAGCTAGGAAATGGTCCTACTAGAGAGGATTTGTTGTCTAGACCTGGGATGCATTTGTTTATCCGCAAATATCCAAATCTGAACCCCACTTCAGTTCTGCCCTAGCATTCCAATGACCGCAACCCAATTGGCTGCCTGCTTTGAGGTGGCTTGATTACCCATGTCTGTTTCTGGCCCTTGAGGAGTCTTACCTCAGAGGGTTTCCTGGGTGTAAGAGAGCACCTGGGGACAGGTGCTGTGTCACCCATTTCTTTACCTGCCACCGAGTAGGAGGACATGCTTGTTAGATAAAACTTTTCTGTCACGGTTCCTCCCAAAATGTTTTTTTTTTAATTTACTACTTTAGTGAGAAGTTATAGGCTCTTTCTCTAAGTGGCTAATTTTAAGTATCTCAGGTTAAACTATGTAGTTCTGATACGTCTCACCTGCTTTTGAAGGGATTTCTGTTGTGGGTTTGCTACTTTCAGAAGCTCTGGCTGAGGGTCCCTCAGTCAGCAGATAAAAGATACTATGTCTCCTCCAACACTTCTTCTTTCTCAACTTTTGGCTAAATGGCCATTCTCAGTGTGAGGTTATATCTCATAGTTGTTTTGATTTAGTCCTCAAAAAATTTTAAGTTGAAATTTCATATGACTCAGCTGTCCCACTTCTGGGTATATACCCAAAGAATATAAAATCACTTATTTGAAGATAAATATATATCCAGGTTTGCAGCAAATCTTTGCAGTGACCAAGAACTGGAAATAACCTAAGTGGCCCTCAAGACATGAGCAGATAAAGAAATTGCAGCATATACTCATGATGGAATACTACTCAGCTATAAAAACATATATTCCTGCTATTGCAGTAATGTGGGTGGATCTACAGTATATTATGCTCAGTGAAGTAAGTCAGAAGGAGAAAGACAAACACTATATGATTGCATTCATATGATATGTAGAGACATAAAACAGACATATGAAATTAATAAAACAAAGTAACTTGTACTCTCACAAAAAAAGTAAAGTTTTGTACAACTTAGGGATTATGAGAAGGGAAAGGGAAAGGAGGGCTAAGTAGGGTAAATAGGTCAGTTGTATGGTGAAAAGGATAGAATTGGATTTTTAGTGGTGAATTTCATGTTGTACCTATAGATTCTGATGTATAATCATGCACACCTGAAACTTATATAATATTATAACACAATATCACTTCAATAAAAGTTTAAAAAAGAAAAAGACAGGGACATTAGAGTAGGAACGTCTTTGCTTACTGGGATTTAAAATCCATCACTGTTTCTGCAAAAAATCTTGGGCTCTCCCTTGGACACTAGTCAGATCCTATGGAATCTGTTTGCTAATAAAACTTCAAGTGATTCTGAGGCATACTTAAGTTTGAGGATGCTGCTGGAGGACATTGCATCTATCCAAATAAATGAAACACATAATTAAAAAAAACCCATCACTGTTGAGGCTAACCTCTCATTCTCTTCAGTTTCCAAGGGAACCTCAGTGATCAGGAGATCCTACCAGAAACCTCAATGACCAGGTTCTTCCAGAAACCAAATGCTGACCACTCTGATTAAACAAACTAAATAGATCAGAGAAGAGCCAGATTGGAACCTTGTTTTAAATATCTTGATATTTAAAGGAAGAATTTCAACATGAGTCTGGAGGGAAAAAGAATTTAGTCATCACGATGTGGTAGAAAGTCCCTCCTGCATCACAGTCCAGATGGCAGAGGACACAAGGCTTCGAAACCCTTCCCAGCCTTGACAGAGCAGCCCTACACTGGGTGTTCCTGTCAAAGGTCAGAGAGCCAACCCCCACTTCCACCTGCCATGACTGACGACGCTGCCTGTCCAATGCACACCCAGAAGCAGTCACCCACAGTTTGATTACAGCCTGGGGGTGGACTCACTGGGGTCTCACTGTGAACACCAGCCCAATAAGCAACCTCAGCAACCACTCCTTCCTCGTGTAAAAGTAAACCGGCAAAGAGGGGATGAATAAAATAAATGTTTTGGAATAAAATAAAAAGCACATTAATAAGAAAAGGAGCCTCAGCATCTATGCCGTTTGTCTATAAACTTTAGAAAGGAATTGGGACTAAGCCTAAAGCTTCTTGTCTGTCTTCCAGGGTCTGTGCTTGGTATCCAAAGGGGACCTGGCCTGAGCAATGTCAACACCAAGGTCATCTGTCTCCACCCGGGAGGAGCCTTTCCTCGGTGAGCTGATCTGGTTGCCTTGAGTCTGTCCTCACCTGTGCCTCCATTGCAGCCCTAGTGGGTGAGTCTGCATTGCAGCCACTGTGGCCCTTCTTAATGGCTTCAAGCTGAGGAAGCCAAAAATGTGTCCTCCTCCCCATCCTTGAGTCGTCCACAGTGGGAAACTGGGCTTTGTTTGTACTTCCCCCCCAGCTCCTGAAATGAAAGGAGGCATTGACCTTCAATTTGTCAAGATACCAGTTATATGTTGGTGTTGGCATGTGGTCCACATCTCCTGGAATGTCAGAGTGTTCTTTCCAGGATTGAGTCTCCATGGCACTTCTGCTCCCTGGAGGGGCTGCTCTGCTGGGCTGCATTCTTAGAGTGACGTGGGAGGTGAGAATGCCAAGTGTGCCCCTGTCTAACTCTCTGGAGTTAGTTTTCAATGATCTGCTCTTTCACTGGAATGGAATGTCAAGATTGCTGAGTGAGACCAGGTTCCCCAGGAAAGCAAACTTGCCAGATGTATTGATGACAGGAAAGGTGTCAGATCATTAAGAAGGGAGAAGTTGACAAGTGTGGTTACACTATAGGGTGGGGTGATTGCACTTCTCTGTTGTAAGGTTGGACAGAAGGTGTTTGTGGCTTTTCTTTAGAACTTAAGTCACCTTCTCCCAAATAGTTGGGCTGCATTTGGAAAACTTCAAAGCTGTTTCTATGAAATTATTGCATTTCTTATGAAAGGCAAAATGGTACAGGGACAAAGCAGTGATGATAATAGCAACTATAGCTGCCACCTGGGGACATCCAGACTGTCCATGGCGATCTCCAGTTCTTACGTCTGTTGTGTGATGCTCAGCTGTGCCGTGTCTTGTGGTCTGCATTTTTGTGCCTCTTGGTGAGCAGGAACTATGGTGTTCAAGTTCTGATACACAGATTTGGAGGAGGATTGGTGCTTTGCTATGCATTTTCATTATTTTAGCTCTGGTGCTAGCTGGGCAAAGCTGGTCCGTACATGGTTGTCACTGGATAACTTTCACAAAGTATACATTACAAAAAGATGCATAGTAGTAAAATGAGATAAAACATCTTTGAAATTGGAAGGAATAAAATATGGTTGCTTAATCCTCATTTTGCATGAGAACAAGAAATGCCCTCTGATTCAATTTGCAAACCATTCAACTAAAATAGACTTTAAGATTAGAAAAGATTTGAGTCTGTCAGTTGAGATCCAGAAGAGGATGAAAATTAGGGCTTTCATTCTGGAAACTGTGTCTGCTTTGGTTTTAATTCCATTTACAGCCATTCCCTTCACCCATGCCTTGGTACTACAGAAAATGCATCCATTATGGACATGCTTTGTACATCCTTCTACAATGCCCATTCACCCACCCCCTAAAAAGAACCCTCCACATCTTGTCACCTACCTCTTCCAGTCCTGACTGTCCTTCTAGGTTGGGCTTAGTTGACATTGCACCTGAACCCCTGTACTCCATCTTTCTTTTGTTCTTTAGCTTTTCCTAATCTGCTCTTCCTCCAATTTGCTATTACGAGATTATTTGTTTTAATTAGTTAGGTTGTAATCTAAGTTGCTGTTAAGGAAATACCCAACATACAGAACTAAGTAACAGGAAGCTTCTTTCTTTCTGAAGGTCACAACCCAGAGCTGAGTGGTCTAGGGTGGGTGGGTGACTCCTTGCCACTATTAACCAATAGGAAGGGGCTTCATATTCAGTGACCTCGCTTATGTTTCTGTCCTATTCACAGCCTGTTGCCCTTAACTTAGTCACAAAACCATATCAGGTTGCAAAGGAGAATTGCAAATGTAATTTTTTTTAAACCTAGGGATCGTAAGTTTAGCAAAACTCAGAGGGTCCGATTACTGAGAAGAGGTAGAGTTTAACGAGGGGAAGACAATGACTAGTTTCTACTATTATACTCATTCAAAATTTATCTCTAGCTAGCATCTGACTGTACCACAGGAATATTTCTCCTTTCCATAGGAAAAACATCTGTACCAAGTATCACTTGTAACTAGTGTTCAAAAAATATTTTATTGATCAACACCACTGCTCATTCATGTTTCATCATTTGTGTGAAAAAATAGATTCTGATTCCTATTTAAGTGTAACTAGAGACTGCACTATTTCACTGTTCATACTCTCATAATTCAGTGACTGCATCTGCAGTGCATTAAAGAAGTGTATACCTCGAATCGGTTCCCACGTAAACATGGGCAAGTCAAACTCTTCGTGGAAACTGGGTCTTACTTGTTTGTCTTTACCCTCTCTATTATCCACTCTAACCACTCTTTTCTGGGCTTATGATACCATCTGTGAATATTCTGTAAAGGATTTCTTGGTTCAGATTTTTAAAAAAACAGAAAGGTCTGGAATATGGTGGGCATCTGTATTGAGTTTTAGTTGTCATCATGGGGTAGAGCAATGACCCTGCAGGAGCATCACTCTTGGTCACAAAGGCACCTGATGCTTCTAGACCACATGCAGACCTTACTTTGATGTGACATGCTGAGCTAAGCTTGGGAGAGTGGGTATATTAGAATAATTTAGACACTGAGCTTAGAGACTGAGCTTAGAGTCTCCCTTGTGCACCCTGCCTTGAATTATGTGATTAAGGTTAAGATCTGGTTGGGGCATCCTGAGCACCCAGGGGAACATGGAGATCAGTGCTAGGGCATTTCCTTGAGCCAGGTAGGAGAAAGCAGCAGGCAACATCAAAAGTTGTTTTAACCTGAGAGGTTAGTTGAGTTGGAGGTCAACATTAGGGCAGAATCCAAGGGAAAGTCAATATCTTCACCACTTCCTGCAGATCCTTTTTGCTTAAAGGTACCCAGATTTTTACCTCCAGAGAACTAATGCCTGCTTGACCCACAGGGGCGACCCTGGGCATCCCTTGGGACCTTCAGAGCTACTACTAGCTCCTGGGAGCCCTTGCTGTTGTGATTGATGATAATTTAAGGTGACCCAAGCGTGTTTGTGTTCTTGCTATGCGTAGTGTGGATGCTTGTGTGCATTTGGGATGTGCCTTGTCCCTGCCTAGTTCAGGGGAGTATATCTTCTCTGGCTCTCCTGGCATTGTTTCCCTTCAGGAGAATGAATCCTGCATGTTCTGCAGCCAAAGCAGGCTTTTGACAATTCTCAGATCTAGGTGATTCCTTTTTGACTTTTAAGCTTTCTGATTCTTGTTCTAAGACGATAACTGAAAATTTAAAATACCATAGCTTTCCCATTAAAATCTCCATAAAGATGAATGGATTCTGTGATTGTTACTGATTTGAAACAATTCATTAAATTGAAATCATCCCTTATAAATTCCCTGCATCTTTACTTGTAAAGATTGTTCATTCAGATTGAGCTCTCCAGTTATTTAACATTAGAATGTGAAACTTTTATCTTTTGTATTTTTGTTTAATTTTGTTATTTCCCTTTAGATACTTTATATCATTATTCATTTTTGTTCAGTTTGCTTTCTCTTCTCAGGTGTAGTCCCCATAAAATTCCCACCACCAAGTCACCTGCGAGACTTGGTGCAAGAGTCCACAGTCTCTTGTGCTCTTCCTGGCCCTGTTTTAATCCTTCTCCTGCCCCTTCCCTGCTGAATGTCTTTGATTTATAGTTGGCTGCTAGTTTTGTCTTTTCTTTCCTGATGCCTTAGTTGGTTTCCCTATATTCCTCTATAAGTGAGATCATTCAATATTTTTCTTTCTCCTTCAGAATATTTCACTGAACATAATTATCTACAAGCTCCATCCATGTGGCTGTAAATGGCATGAGTTTATATTTTTTTGATTGCTGAATATATACTTTGAATATGAAACTTTGAAAAAAGAAGATATAAACTCTACAGAGAGATAAGTTTATTATATGGCAAAATTTGATAGCAAAACCAAGAATTGTCCTTTTTAGCCTGCATGTTCAGATCTGTGTTAACTAAGAACCTGAGTAATTGACCGTTTGAGCCTCCTTGCTAGTCCACAACCCCTGATGCCTGGGACTCTGCCATTTATGCTCTAATTCCCAAGTCTCACTCCAGGGGCTGCTCCAGTCTTGGAGGTCAGTGTTCATATCCAAACACTAGTTATCGCACTTCTTGCTTATACTTGCAATAGATTATTTGCATCATTATCATTAGTGGACTTGTTAATTTATAAATATTACTTTTGTTTTCTTAAGCACTCATATCGCCATCTACATAATGATCGAGGTGATTATTTATAAACTAGGCTGAATTTTCTCTTTTTCCCAGAGGGTTGTGAGAGTGCTGTGGGTCCCTGGCTCTCGTGTATGAGAACAGAGGTTGCTTCCTCATCTGTTTCTGATTCCTCTGGGTCTTAGACGGCCAGGCAAGACCCCCATCTGTAAAAAAAAATGGAGAACTCTGTGAAAATACCTCCAGGGCTGGCATTTAAGGCGTCTCTAGGAGGTCTTGGGGGTTGATGATCTGATCAAATATCCACAGGTCTTATTGGACATCTGTTTGTCCTCACTGAGGCTTATTCCGATCTGATTTCAGTCGCTGGGAAACCATCAGGTTCTAATGTAAGACAGGAGGACCAGTAAGCAAAAGGAAGGGTGCTTTCTTTTAGGTAGCAGCCTCTGTGTTATATCCATCATTGCCCTCGGTCCACTGTTCTGTGTGTTCTGTGTCACAGGTGCTGGTGGGCAGTACATTGTTGAGTTCAATGATGCATCAGGTGTGTTCTTAAGAAAACTTGAAAATAAAACTTTCTTCCCTCCTAATTTAAAGGTAATGCATACTTTTAAAGGAACTAGAAATAAGGGTATAGGACATGGGTGCTGGAGTTTGGGTGGAGGAAACCCACCCAAGCATGTGTACCTATGGAGGGGTGAAAATGTATACTTTCTTTTTTTATTATTAGTTATATTTGACATCATTTGTAGTCCCCAGGGAGTACCCACCACCATTTCACCCATGCACCATCACCTCAGTCCCTTGTGCACCCTCTGGCCAAGTCTTCCCCGTCTTTGCCCTCCCCTCTTCCCCTCCCCCCCCCCATGTTCCCTTTGGTTTATCCCGGCTTTTTGGTCTTATTAAGTTTTTTTTGTTGTTGTTTACTTTTGGTTATAATTGCCCAATTCCTTGAGCTTATTCTTTATT